>OX637533.1:95792294-96117294 GCA_951800035.1 Linnaemya tessellans
AACAATTCCTCTAAAAAATACAGCAGAATAAATTAAATTAATCTAACAATTCTCAGCATTTTCTTGCTGCTGATGTTAGAAAAACTTTTGCTTCTTAATTTAATAATTTATCATCGTATTTTTTTAACGAAGTTTAAGCAAAATTCTATTTATATACTTTAACTGTTGTTTGCACTTTAATGTGCCTTATTCTTCCCAGAAAACGATTTAATTTCACGCACACTGAATTGCTCTTTAAAGTGTGTCTTAAGTTATAATCTTGGTAACAATTTATTATGAACTCATTTTTGGTTGTATGCTTAAGCTCATAAATTCCAGCTAAATGTGAACAACTTTATTATAAAGTTATCACTATTGTGCATATTGTTAGCACTTTAATTTGTCTTAAACATAAATTAAACAATTTAAAGTTCATAAAGGCAAATTATGTATGTATATCTTCATTAGCAGCCAACGTTTCTCCTTTAGTATTGGCGACTGTTCATTGGAACATTAGGACCAACGATGCATTTTATGATACGAATGATAAAAAGTGTGGGAGATAAATCTGCAGTTTATAATGAGGGCGTGTAATTTTATTATAATTATATTTGACCGAGTTTGTTATGAAGAGTTATTTTGTAGCAACTTTCTTTCTGGCAACACTGTTTTTGGCAGGTCAGCTGTTTCCGTGTAACATGTCAGTGTTAAACATGGGATTATTGAATGTTATTATCGAAAGTATTGCTCGGTTAATAAAGTGCATCGGGCACATCTTGTGTTCAGCGAAGAAGCTCGTTTCTGGTGGAATGGTTACGTGAATAATCAAAATTGCCATATTTTGTATGAAGAGCAGGTAGAAGCATTCCGAAAATGTTACTGTTTAGATTGAACTATGGACCAGTTTCATCTTTTTCAAAGACAATGAAGGAAGGAATGTTATTGTGAATGGTGAGAACTGCCATGCAATGATTAAAAATTTTTTTATACCCTCCAAAAACGAATATGGAGGGTATATTCACTTTGTCATTCAGTTTGTAACGCATCGAAATATCCATCTCAGACTCCATAAAGTATATTATATTCTTGATCAGTGATGAAATCTAAGACGATCTGAGCATGTCCGTCCGCCCGTCCGTACGTCTGTGGAAATCACGATTCAGTCCAAACGAAAAGAGCTAGACTCTTGAAATTTGGTATAAATATATTTTGAAGGATAGAGCAGGTTATGTTCGGAGATGGGCTAAATCGGGCGAGGGGGAAAAAAGTTCCCCTAAGAAGAACTGAACCAACCCAGAAAAACAACATCATTTTTAAAGTTTTTTGGTTATTTTGTTCAGCAAATGATATATTTTTATGTCAAATACGGACCAACGCGTTTAAATTGGAGCCGTAAAACTAAAAAAATTATTTTTGAACCCCGCCCACTTTAGTGGGCGTTATAATATGCAAAAATAGCATAAAAATTTATGAAATTGTTTTACTTAAGCCTACATTTCTTGAAAACTAAATTTTTAAGCTTTGATGAAGCTGAGAAGAAACCTGGTACTACTCTGCCCTACCCCTTCATACCCTGAATGACCCTACAAAAAACATTCTTTTTGTATACAATTATCCCAGGCATTTATTTTTAGAGTTTTATGACTGCTGATTTCTGCCCTACCCCCTCCTCACCCATTGCCCCCTAAATTACCCTATAAAAAAATGTTTAAATTTTGTATACAATTATCCCAAGACTACAGATTTCTGCCCTGCCCCCTCCTCCCCCTTTGCCTCCTAAATGACCTACAAAAAAAACAATTTTAATTTTGTATACAATTATCCCAAGCATTTATTTTTAGAGTTTTATGACAAAGGTGAAATGAGTCCCCCACAGACCTTGCCAGAGTGACCCCGCCAAAATACAGTTTTAATACCCTCAAAAGAGAATTTGACCCCATAAAGTAAATATATTCTTGATCAGTGATGAAGTCTAAGACGGTCTAGCAATGCCCATACGTTTGTCTGTGGAAAACATGATATTGTCTAATTTTGAACCCCGCCCCCTTTAGTGGGCGTTGAAGTACGATATTATATAAAGGAACTCTGTCCCACCAAGTTAAACATTTTAAATTCACTTACTAAATATTTGGAGGGTATTTAAGATTCGACCCTTGCGAATATAACGTTTTTACTTGTTTTTATTCTTTTTGCCTAAAGTGCAAGATCTGGACTTTGCTGACATATGGTTTCAACTAGACGATGCCACATGTCATACAGCACGTGAAACAATGGCTCAATTTAGAGATGCGATCGGTAAATTTTTATTTCACTTTTGAGGCCAGTCTTTACTCCTTTAGCCCTTTACCGAGGCAGCATTAGGAATTAATGGGCTCAGTTTAAAGACCAGAACTACAGACAGCAAGGATGATACAATCGAAGTGTGTACTGGCATGCACTCAATCTCTAACTCGACTCAAAAGACATGACGTCAAGATAGTTTGGGTTCCAGAGCATGAAGGCATGCAGGGAAATGAGATGGCTGGCGATTGTTGAGGAGCAGGTTCGGCCTGGGATGAAACACTGTCACGTAAGGATATTAATATCCCCTCAGTTGAGCTGTTAAGCAGTATTAAGGAGTCGACGAGAGGAAGGCGACCATCAAGTGTTCATCAGTTACCACCTGTAGGGCATCCAAAACTCTATAGTCCCCACTTAGGAGCGTTAGGACTAGACAGCTTCTAAGTTTGTTGAAGAGGTCGTGCTAGCAGGAAACATGATCACTGTGCGTTCGGACACATGTCAGAGCGTTTGGGTTTTCGCCACGATGGTCGCTGCAGGAGATGCTTCGACGAAGAAGAAAGGTAGTCAGTACAGCATTTGCTCTGTGAATGTCCAGCCCTTTAGGAGCGTAAGCTTAGACATCTGGGCTCTCTTTTCCTGCGGGATCTACACTGTGTCAGGGATGCATTACTGGCTGCCCTGGCGGGCTTTGTGAGAAGTTCTGGTTGGTTGTCAGAACCAGTGCTTCATTTGTAAGGATTGTGTAGGGTGCGGTCCTCTAGGCATCACAATGGGCCTCCGAGTGTTTTCTCGCTACCTTTGCGGGCAGCTCTTTTAACCTAACCTAACACATTTAGACTATTTTTTGTGGGGCTCTATGTTAAGACTCTTGTCTATAGGGACAAGTCCGCAGTAGAAGCCAATATTTAAAAATTTATCCGTAAGATACTGGCTGATATATTAACCTTTATGTCAACAGATACATACCCGGGTATGTTTTGTGTTTTAAAATCGTTGTATCTCAGAAATCAATTATTGTAGTAACCTGAAATTTCATGATATCCTCAGCAGTAGTGTTTTCTACCTTATTCATGGATATGCAAAAAATTGGGGGATGGGGGGCAAGGATGTGGCCATTTTTTCATTCCTATCCCTTACGTCAACAGTTACATACCTGGGTATGCATTATAAAATATATGAAAATATGTTGATATGGCATGTTTATTGAATAATTAATTAACTAAATAATAAAGTAAAATAAAGTTTTTAATAATAAATTAAAATAAAATTCGAATTCAATGAAATATAAGAAAATATAACAAAAATATTAATTACTAATTTTTCTTAAATGCATTTGCTACATTGCGGCATATTACTTGAATGTACGGCACGCACGGGTTTTTTGCATAACGTGCAGGATTTTCTGGTTGGCCGACGTTTTGTGCTTATGTAGCAATTACCTTTTGCTTTTATCCTACCAGTGCTGTGTCGTTCTACCACGCTTTCATCTGCAGCACATCTTAAGCTCAAAGAGTCTCCATGGCTTCAATAGCAATATGTGTGGAAAATATTTTTGTAAGTCCTCTTTCACACACATCAGGTATACTTGATCAGTTTTTCTTCAATTTTCTTTGGAACCTGCATTTACGTTCACACACGAAACGTCATGTCAAGTTTTTCTTCATTGCTGAACCTTCATTTCATATATTACGGAGTACCGTCAACTCTCCTAAAAGATCAAGTCTTGACGAGTCAAACCTGATGTGTGTGAAAGGGGTCTTACGTGTTTATTTTGGGCTCTGTTATCTATTTCGGACTTCGCCGGTTGTTCGCTGAGGGTGTGTAGGAACATCCTGTGGCGGCTTGTGGAAGCTCTTAACTGTGGATTATTTTCATAGTAAATTATATATGCTGCAAAGGCAGCAACGTCTATCATATTATAAAAAAGAAAGCCAAGGGCCATCTAATTGTTCGTCGCTTTGATGAATATTTTGCTAAAAACTTGTCCATATTATCGACGCCACCTTTAGATTTGTTGTAATCTAAGATCATGAGTGGCTTTTTCTTTGGACCTTGCACTTCGCATGAATAATGAATTGTGGAAAGAAGTACAACCGACTTGTTGTTTTTTTTTTTTATATAAGTAATATTGTTGTTGAAACCGAATGTAGTGGACTCTACTTCCCTTCCTTTCGGTAGAGAGAAATATGGTGGTACAAACATTCTTCTTCTATTCACGGTACTTAACATTGATAAACCGCTGTCTATCATTAAACTTTTCGCTAGTGAAGAAATTGTCACAAACAATATTCCGTCCGCTTCCACGAAATAGATTGACGCACAAGTCCTTCACTATCCTCTCGCCTACGTTTTTTCCCGTTCGCCCGATGCCGGAAATCATGTATAAATTTGTCCTTTGATTGGATAGGATGGGACGGAGTCACATATCCACCATACTTTAATTCCGTACTTGGCGGGTTTTTATGGTATGTACTGGGTAAAGCCAGTACCACCACGGAAGGGATACAACTGCTCATCAACTGTCACGCTTGGGCCTGCTACATAATTGCTGCCACTTAATTCATCGGAAAATATTAACAAAACATAAGTAAGACCAAATCAACACAGAAATAAGCTTAGCAACAAAAGAAATTCCATACAAAATGTATGAACATACCCGGGTATGCTTCTGTTGACGTACGTATAATTTTTTATCCGTTGACATAAAGGTTAAAGAGAGAGTATTCAAAAATTGGGCCCCAGCGTATAAACTGAAACTATCTGTAAACACTCTTTACTGATAATCGAATAAAAGTGTGCACTTACACAACAATTTATTTAGTAAATCTCTAAATTCCTGAAATAACCAACAATTCGTAATTTGATTATTGATATCTATTAGTCATGTTGCACTACATTAATTCTTCTCGGAAGAGAATATTTTATTGTTAAAAGTTTATAATAGCTACTTACTTATTTAGTTAATTCTATGCTTTGTTCATTTCATATATCGCTGTTGTAGATTCCTATAAAAGGAATCAACATTTAATTTTCAGATTGTACTCATGGTAAGAAAATACTTTTTTCTCTACTGATTCCAATACAAAATGTAATTACCCCACGATGAGAGGAGAAGTAAACCTACAAGAAATGGATGGCTGAAACTAATACACACACAACTATTTCACTAACACACACTTGAATATATGACCAACAATTATTGAGGTTTTGACAATAAAACTCTTATAGTTTTAAACTTAAATAAGATATGTAAATATTTTGTTTCATGTTACATATAACAATTAAAATAATAAGTTGTTTTCATAGGTATTAGTAATTCGAGTCAGTGGAAGAATTCTGTGATGAATTCAGCACTCAGGAGAACAAAGAACAAACCCAAAGTATTGAGATTTGTGTGATACTAGGAAACTATCGCACCGAAAATACAGAAATGAAAATAAACTTGGATTATGTAAATCTTATTAGATTATTGCGAGTAAATATTTATATATAAAATTCTGAATTAAATTTGATAGTGATTTTCTTTACTTTCACTGAAAAATATCAACTAAACATAATTGCGTTGTCGTGTTTGAGAAGCCATTTGATTCTGCAGTTTGAGCAATCAGCTGATAAGTCATATGTGTCTATAAACTGATTATAAAATAGCACGAGTGAGCAGTTGAGCTATATTTTCTAAGGTGAAGAGAATTAATAAGTACGACAGAGATGAAACCTCATATGCATACAATTGTTTACATCAGTTTTTTGATATTTACTTAAGAAAACGATGGGCACTATCAATCAAATGACTGCCCAAATGTTCGGTAGTGTTCTTCTAGGGAATATTAAAAGACAGTACTTTGCCTGTGGTGGAAAAACAAAAAATTTTGAGTTGCTTCTCTTTAGAGGAGGAAGTTCAGCTTATTATTTACCTGCTTTTGTAAAGCAAAAAAAAAAATTTAAGCTTCAGTGATGTACTACTACATGTTTTCCAAGAAGTAAAAGTAACAGCGTGACACGTACTTTTAAAATGCAGTGTGCCAGAACTGTGGAAAGGGAGACAATATTGAGTCTTAGAATAGTCGAATGCTTTTCAGCCTGGTTGATACTTAGGGTCCTGCATTAAGCGCTTCCTATCTATATGGAGGGAGGGTGTTGTTGGGTGAAGTAGTAGAACACGAGACTATGAATAGCAGGGTCCTGAGTTCAACCCCGAACTGAGTCATGAAATATTCTGTTGAATTCCTCTGATCAGCATTTGTGCATGGTTGTGTTAGTTGTTGCCAGACTGTTTCATTGATGAATGCGCATAGCTACTGGTCAGTGAACATAATTGGCAGCGACTGACAATATCATGTACTAAAAAAGAAATGTAACAGCACCCTCCTTCGTCGGTCCTGTAGCCAAAAATTAGCCGGCGAAGTAAAAAGGTTGTAAAAGCTACAAAAAAATCGTTATGATCTCTTATATTTCTCCATCTATCCCCCTCAATGCCATCCCCTACTTTCTAGTTCCGGTGCATTGCACTGCATATGTAGTGGTCATCCCCTGACTGCTGGTCCAAGATAAAAATATAAATATACTATATAAAATACAGAAAATGTTATAGACTCGGACACAGTTCCACCGATATGCTCCAAAACGGTGTCATAAGAAAGGCTACAATGGGAGAATGCTTTTAGTCGTGTTAATAGTACCTTTATGCTGTCCAGTTCATGTGTATATGAAGTATTACAGTCCAGTTCATATATGAAGTATAGCATTGATGCATATTTCAGGATTTATTGAAAAGTAATGATAATAATTATTTGATGACAACTTATCGATGCTAGCGACCGCCGATAAATATTGTAAATATAACTCTGAATAATACTTGCGATGGACGCCAAATATAGAATAGTCCTCATTATATTGCAAAAATTTATAAAGGTATTATCGCTCTTATTCATAGAAAATACATCACATCTGTTAAGTATTTATTAATAAATTTAACAACCACTTGTCAAATAAGCCTTCTATAATAATAAAATATTTTTATAAATAAGGCCGCTAATGTTTATTAATATTACAAACATATAATTAAATTCACTTAGTTGTTTAATACTCGTTGCTGTATTTATTTCGGTGCTACATCCTTGCAGTCGAAGAAAGTAAATCATTTTGTGTTTAATTTATATTCATTTCTGATTTATATTGTAATATTTCTTCTTTAACATATTCGTGAGCTGGAGCATATGAACGGATACTTTCAAGAAACATTGAGATTGTATTCTTTTGTATTTACGAAGCAGTTGTAAATCATTGTGAGTTTTCTCTTTGATTAATGGCATACAAACAGTTGCCACAAAAATGGAGGTATTTAAATGAGAATATTTTTTTATTTATTTAATGTTAATTTATAGGTAGTTTTGTTGTCTTAAATATTAGTTTGCCAATAATGGCTAAACATATTGATATCGATTATTCTTATAGAAAACATGAAACAAATAAAAATATATTATATAATACTCAAGGTAAATTGTGTGCGTCAGGTTCCACTCACGAGTTTTCTTGGTTATTCCTTGACAATCATTACCTTTCAATATTCATGAATTAAATAACTAAGAAGATTAAATAAATGGCTGCTAGATTATATATTAAAATGCTTTTGTTTTTTTGAGGACCCAAAGAAGGAATTACACCAATACACCATTAACGCACACCTGTTCTATAAAATCCCGTCAAATACTTTTGCCTTATTAAAATTTTGGTCTAAATTAAATTTGAATTTTGCTAAAAGATACTTTTTGGATACACATATTTCTAACTACACACACTCTTACACAAGTAAGAACGTTATATTCGACTGGGTCGAATCTTAAATACCCTCCAAACATTTAGTAAGTAAATTTTAAATATTTAACTTGGTGGGACAGAGTTCCTTTAAGACATCTCTGTACCCAATTTTAAATCTCTATTTTGACAGATTCATAACGGTAAGGGCCGTTTCACATTTGTAAAACGTTTCACATTATAAAACTCAAAAAAATAAATGTTTTGTGTAATTAAATACAAAATTAAAAAAAAAATGTTTTTATAGGCTCATGTTGGTGGCAAAGGGGGAGGAGGGGGTAGGGCAGAGTAGTGCCAGGTTACGTCTCAACTTCGTCATTATTTTTAAGGGATGTAGGCGTAAATAATACAAGTTGTTAATTTTTTACCCTATTTTTGCATATAATAACGCCCACTAAAGGGGGTGGGGTTCAAAAACTATTTTTTATTTATTTTATGGCTCTAAGTTTAATGCATTGGACCTTGTTTGACATAAAAATATATCATTTGCTTAACAAAATTACAAAAAAAAACTTAAAAATTATGTTGTTTTTTAGAGGTTGGTTTAGTTCTTCTTGGGGGAACTTTTTTCCCTCTGCTCGACTCAGCCCATTTCCGAACTTGACCTTTAGCATTCTTCAAGATATATTTATACCACATTTCAAGAGTCTGACTCTTTTCGTTCGGACTGAATCGTGATTTCCACAGACAGACGGACGGACATGCTCAGATCGTCTTAGATTTCATCACTGATCAAGAATATACATATATACTTTATGGGGTCTCACATGGATATTTCGCTGCGTTACAAACAGAATGGCAAAGTGAATATACCCTCCATATTCTTTTTCGGAGGGTATAAAAAACGGAGATAAATTGAAAATCTTTTATCTGCTAGGTCAGAGATCCTTTACGATAATTCTGTGCTCAATTTTAAAACTGTATTTTGGCATGATGACCCTGGGAAGGGTCAAGGAGGAGACATCTCAACTTTGCCGTGAAAATTTCAAAAGTAAATTTTTAAGTGTAGAAAAAAATTGTTTTTGATAGGGGCATTTAGGTGGCAGAGGTGGAAGGAGGGGTAAGTCAGTGGAAGATAAGGGAATATATTACCTTCGTCATAAAATCTTAAAAATTTAATTTTTAATTAATGTAGACTTAATTAAGGAATACAATTTGTTAAGTGTTTACAGTATATTTCCTTGGAATATGTTACTTCAAAATAAACAAATAAATAGAATTTGAACAAATTCATTTATTAAATAAAAAAAAATTATTTGTAGTTTCGCAGATTTGAACTTGATCCCGTTGAAAAAATTAACATCCTGTAATATAATTAATTTTCATAAGAAAGTTCGACTAATAAAACAGAAATTCATACATAAAAGTATATTGCTTTTTAAAAGTTCAGTTCATTCTAGGAGATCTTCTTTACCCCTGGTCCGATTTAGTCTATTTACAAAATTGACCTGGGCTATCCTTCAAAATTTATCTGTACTAAATTTCAGGGGACTGGCTCCTTTCTTTTGGACTGTATGGCGATTTCCACAGACGGACGGACGGGGCTAGATCGTCTTAGGCTTCATCTCTGATTAATAATATATATAATATACACTTTATGTGGACTGAGAGGGATATACTCCTATTACTGCGTTACACACGGAATGAGAAAGTGAATATGCCCTCCAATTCTTTTTTGGAGGGTATAAAAATGCAACGTGCCTCCAAAAGATTTTTTTTAACAAACACAGATCAAGAAGTGATTTTCTTTCCCGTAGATAAACACTAGAGGCCTTCGTGCGAAGTCGGATCCGCGACTATTGGACTGAGAGGCTAGCAGTACACAGCAGCACTCTGTTCTATTATATTCTGCATTACAGTTTACGAATGCAAGATCTAAGTTTGTTTAAACATTTTGTGACCCCTACAAAATTGAATTTTTATATACCAAAGATTTGCGGGGTATTTAGGACTCGACCCGATCGAATGTAACGTTCTTACTTGTTTGCTGTACTTCTGCAAAAGCTAGAACCACAATATGTTTATTAATATAAAAATAGCCAAAGTTTGAATAGATCTAACTCTATACGCGTCTCAAGGTCCCTTACTAATGACTTTGGGATGAAAAAAACCTCCATTAAACTATAAACAGATACATATACGCTTATGGCATAAAGGTATTTTCTCCAGAGCAAAAGGAAATCAATTTTGCAGTTAACTCATTTTACACCAAAGTGTACACAAACACATATGCACAAATGTTGTATACGTTGTGAGCGAATCTTGCTTCATTTGTTATGAAGAATATACAAACATTTTTCAAAGAGCCATCAATTTTGCTTACATTCTTATAAGGTTTTTGCATAATCATAAGTTGTGTATAAGCAATATACACAATTGTGCAATAGATTGTTGTGTGTACACTTGATTTTTAAATTTTGGTATTCACAAGCATTCCAATACATATTTGGAATTTTAATTTTTGTTTTGTTATCTGCAATGCACATATTAATAGTACCTACGACTTTTTGAGAGGTTTATCTATTTTTTCAAATCATATAAATTATATGATTCAATACCTATGGCAACGAAATATGTTAAATAATGCCAAGATCTCTATACAACATTGATTTTGTTGTGCTCATACTTGATAAATGAATTGAATAGTAGAAAATTTCTAGGAGCTCATAAAGTAATCCATTCTATTTTTATGTTGTTGTAAGTTCTATTGATAAATTTTAGCGCAAAAATTCATAGTTGCTTTGAGTGGCTTAAATATTTTGGGTTCCATTTACTGGCATACAATTCTTTTCCTACAAATTTTAATTTCAATTTTGTTTGCTAGAAAAGAACCGCCAACAGCACAAATATATATAATTAAATGTTTAAAAATTACACAAAGAAGACTCTTATAAAAGCAAAAACTTTGATATATTTAAAAATATATTATTGAACATTGAAAATATCAAACTCAATTTTTAACTATTGGGCGATTTTTTAAGAGTTTTCAGATTTAATTAAAAAATTCGTGGCTAATTATAGACCAAACTGAACGCGTTTAATAGTAACACGTTACATGAAAACAGCAAAGCTGCCAAAATCAGTGTTGCCAAAACAAAATCACCCGAATAAAACAACAACAAAAGGTGTATAATAAAAACCAACAGCAAACTTTTCATTCAATCTGTTTGCACTCCTTGAAGTATGGAAATATTTAATAAGGAATGTAAATTTTATTTGTCGAACCTATTAATTTTATTATTAAGACAAGTAAAAGTGCTATATTCGGCTGTGCCGAATCTTAAATACCCTTCACAGATGTAATGTAATTAAAATATCAAAATGATGTTATCGGTTACTTTTATATTTAAGAAAACGTTTTAATTTTTCGGGTAGGAAGCTAAATGTTTGGCTTTTCTTATATCTAATAACTGTGAACGTCTTTCAAAAATATTATATATAATTAATTTACAAACAAAACAAAAAATCCGTTTTATGTACCCTAAAAAGTTCTAATTGTCCAACCGTAGAATCGTCTTCTAGATCTTGTTGGTTTTTAATACGAGTTTACCTTTATCTGATATATAAAGTAGGTATAATTCATCATAAAAATCAAAAATAGCAAATAAAATGGCTGCTTTTATGAATCAGAATATGTCGATTTTTCAACCCTGGAACCGAATTTATAATATTTTGATAGTAGTTTAATTTTTTCTGAAATATCTAACATTTTTAATTCACTTAAAGCACAAAATTTGGAATTTATGTATGTACTATTATGTACGAAAAATATTTCGATTTTCCAACCCTGGAACCGAATTTTTATTTTTTTTTACCAATGTAATTCTTAGTGAGGTTAACATAGTTTTACTTGACAAAATATTAAAGTTTTTAAACTTTTTGTCACCCTGGAAACGAAATTTTAATTTTTTTTTTGTTTTTTTATCAGTGGAACGTTTCTTGAGGTATAAAGTAGTTTTATTTAAGAAAAATTGCAAATTTTTTACCATTTTGGTAACTTTCATGTACCATAAAATATTGCACTTGTCCATCCCTGGATTCGAAATTTAATTTTTTATTTTTTATGTATAAAAAAAAATTCAATTTCCCACCCCTGGAAGCAAAATTTGAATTTAATATGAATTTTTTTGGCCAATGCAAATCTTCATGACGTATGATGAGGTTTTGTTAAAGAAAAACTTAAAATTTTCAACAATTTTAGTTAATACATGTACTGCAAAATACGGAATGGGCCGAAAAAAAATTTTAATTTCCTATCTCTGGAAAACTTTTTTTATTTGTTTAGTTTTTAATAGGCCATTGAGGCTCCCCAAAGCACGAAATAGGTTTAATTTACAAACATTAAAAAAAATAATTAATTTTTGGTATAAATTTTGCGTCGAGAAATAGGTGTAAGCTTCCGAGCTCTGGAACCATACTTCGGATCTTTCTGAATTTCAATAGCAGCCTATTTAAGTTCATTTCCAATCCAACGGTCCAAGAACGAAGTCTCTGCGGGCTTGGGAAAACCGATTTCACGTACAGACAGACGGACGGACAGACGGACATCGCTCAATCGTCATCACAATTCATAGAGATCCAGAATATATATATTTTATGGGGTCCCATGTGCATATCGAAGAAATTACACACGGAATGACAAACCTATATATACACTTTCACTTTTTTGTGAAGGGTATAATAATACTTCCTTATTTCGGTTGCAGGAACATTAATAACAGAAAGCTTTTGATCTCAACAGCCAATGGCTCTGGAAAAATCAAAAAGGGAAAAGTGGAATATTTGAACTTACAGTCGTCAGAGTTGGGAAATTCCGTGCTAACCAAAAGTGATTTAACTTATTATTTCGTTAAAAACATACTAATATTCCACTCTTAATAACAATAACTTCAATTTAAAAAAATTCAGAAAAAAGTAATTTGAATCCAAATAAGGAAGGAATTCTTATCTTAATGAAATTTAATATAACAGTAAATATTAATTAACAGTAAAATGTTATAAATAATTAGTTGGATGGCCTATTCCTTTGAGAGCCCCAATCAATCTTATTTAACTAAACTGAAGAGTATTTATTATTTTGGATTTAGGTTGAAGTCTAGTGATAATTTGACGTAATAAGAAATGAAATGAAAAACTATTACAAATTTTTTATACTAGTTCTTTGACCGCAGTCATTTTATATTCACCGGGAGGTTGGGAAAAATTCATTTAATTAAATTTCTAGAGATTTTAGGAAAAGGGATGTCGGTGAAAATAATGTTCTAAGCACATCTGGTGGAAGTAAAAACAAGCAAGTAAAAGTACTATATATGTATATATGTATATATATATATATATATATATATATATATATATATATATATATATATTTGACTCTACCGAATATAGTATTATGAACATATTTGTTTTACCTCGTATATTTTTTCAAGTGAGGCTAGCACTCAGGGGATGATCCCTACATATGCAGATCATTGCATATGTAGGGAACTAGAAAGTAGGGGATAGTGTTGGGAAGACAGATTAAACAACTAAGAACGTTATATTCGACCGGGGTCGTATCTCAAATACCCTCCAAACATATACTAAATAAAAACTCTATGAGCTGGGAGCAGCAGGGCTGACCAACCCTTCCAGCATAAAAGCTATTTACTTAATTTTTGCAATTAATATTTTATAGCAACGCTCACAAACAGAGACGGAGATTAATTAAAAATGTTTAACCAACAGGGTCAGAGCTCCTTTAAGACATTTGTGTTCCCAATTTGGAAACTATATTTTGATAGGGTCATTCCGCGAAGGGGCGTTATAAAAACTTCAGAAGTAAATTTCTATGGTAATTAAGTGTAGAAAAAAGTATTTTTTACATGGTTGTTTTGGGGCTAAAGGTGGGCGGAAGGGAAGGGCAGCGGGACATAAGAGAACATTTAATCTTCATTGTAAAATCTTAAAGATTTGATTCTTAAGGAATGTGGACTTAAGGAATACAATTTGTTCAATATTTACACTATTTTGCCATATAATATGTTATTCCAACGCCCACTAAAAGGGGTGGGCTTCAAAAATGGAATTTCCTAATTTTCTGGCTCCAAGTTCAACGCTTTCGGTGTTACTTGAGATAAAAATATATCATTTGCCTAACAAAATTAGCAACAAGTAAAAGTGCTACATTCAGCTGTGCCGAATCTTAAATACCCTTCACAGATGTAATTCTTCTTTCTTTCTTGCTAAAACAGGAAGTAGGTTTAATTAAAAGATGTAACATAGTTTTAATTAACAAAAAAAAATGTACCATAAAATATTTTATTTGTTCAACCCTGGAGTCGAAATTTTGATTTTTTAATATCTTAATACCAATTTTGTTCTTCCTGAATTATAAAATAGTTTTAATTAGCAAAAACAACAACGTCAATTGCCTATTTGGTTACTTTTATATATTTAAATTTCCCAACCCTGGAAACGAAATGAAGATTTTTTTACCAATGCAACTCTTAATGAGGCATGAAATAGTTTTATTTAAGAAAAATTTAATATTTTTAACTATTTAGGTCAGTTTCATGTACTACAAAATATTGCAGCTATTTAAGTCTGGAATCTAAAGTCTGGAATCTAAGTCTGGAATCTTAATTTTTTTAATTTTTTTTATCAATGCAAACCTTCATGAGGTATAAAGTGGTTTTGTTTAAGAAAAACTAAAATTTTGTAACCAGTTTGGTTATTACATGTACTACAAAATATTGCTTGTACCAAAAAAAAAAAACTTGAATTTTCCCAACCCTGAAAGCAAAATTTTAATTTTTTGGTTTTTTTATCAGTGAATTTTTTTGTTGTTATTTTTTGCTATCTAAAACTGTCTTATAAGTTAGGAAGAACAAAGTTGGTATAAAAAATTCAAAAATAATAAATAAAATTTCGAATCCAGGGATGGACAAGTGCAATGTTTAATAGTACATGAAAGTGACCAAAATGGTTATAAATTTTAAATTTTTCTTAAAAAAAAAGTACCTTATACCTCATGAAGCGTTGCACTGATAAAAAGAAAAACAATTGAGACGAAGTTTAAAATTATATCTCTATTTATTGTAAGAAATTTTTGGTTATAGTGTTTTCACACTGACCCGGTTTTAATAAATTCAAAATGATTTTGTTAAAACCACTTTCGACTTGGTTTAAAGCGGCCCATCCATTATACAATATAACTGTATATATTAATCGTGATATTATTTCCATTTTGCCCTATATTATGCAATAAGTGGCACAATATTTTCAAATAAAATATGGCGCAATTTTCTTACAATAAAAAGTGAACATAACCTATAAGCAAAACATAAGCATATATACTAGTAAATTGCGACCTTGCAACGCGTTGCATTTATTAAAAGTTTTGGTTCAATTTAAAAGACAAATATTTATTACTAATTAATTATAAATAAAATCTTTAGCGATATGAGTGATGAAACCCCTATTTTTTATTGTACAATGACGCCAACACATTTCACAGTATATTGCACTTCTTTTTGTTTGTACAATAAAAATCAAAAGTCTTTTGATTTCTGCCAATATATTGTGCCACCTTTGAATGTGGCATACACATTGGCGATATGATTGTACAATACGAAAAATTGCACAGTTATATTGCAAGTGGGTGGGCCGTTTTAAGTAGGTTTTATGAAATGCAACCTTGTTTTTGCCTATCTTTGACTGTACTATGTACAGTGCTGCCAAGTTATATATTGACAACAGCTGGTATTGTTTTTGTCACTAAAAATATATACTGACGCCTGATATACTATGAAGACCTTGTCAAAATAGATGCAGTCACAAGAAAAATTGAAAAATGTCAGAGCAAAAGGAAATTATGGATTGAAATTATTTCATTGATTGGACTGAAAATATTTTCATTAATGTGTGAGAGGAGAAAATAGATGAATTCTTTTTTCCTTCAAACAACTGTACAGATTGTCATTTAAGTGTTGTAAAAATAGAGAACAAGTACAGCAACAAATTCATACATTTCTATGAGCGAATTCATTTACATATGTATTTTGAACAAATTTGATATGCAGCCTGTATACACACTATTCACAATCTGAAGGCAAAATCGACTGTTTATGGTTTTAACGCTAAAAGCAGGATTTAACTTTGAGTGTGAAAACACTGTTAAGGTTCCCTGATGATCTGCATTAGCACCAGTGAAAAGTGCATAGGAATTAGCTAAAGCCCCTCAGTAATAAATTTTGAACTTTTTTCTGTAAATTTGGGAAAAGTATCCGCACGAATAAAATTAAAGAATTTCTTTTAATTTGTAAGAATGTAACAGATGCCCCAACTACTATTCCGCACAAATTGATGTCAATTACTTCACGGTCCAACGAACTTTCTCACTACGTAAAATTCTACGACAAAGAAAACGATATAGCGTAAAATTGACTTTCTTCTTATTAAGAAAGTTTTTTAATTATTTATGTACCATCAAATTTCGCATTGTTTTCAAATAAAAATTATAAAAAAGTTAAGCCCTGGTTTAACTCCCTCATTGGCTTAAAACTGTTTATCAGTTTCAGCACATTTTCAAGAATCACTTTATCATTGCCAATTTTTTGCTCTTTGTGCTGTCAATAGTTTTTAACGTATTATTTTTCATAACACACAAACATATTCATTCATACGTAAGTATGTATATATGTATGTATAAAGCTGATAACACAACTTTTCATTGGAAAGACATGCACATGTGTACTTCTGGTACATAAATTTTTCCTAAAGCTCATTGGAATCCCACACAGAGTATGAGTCCAAATTCGAAATTCAGTTGTAGGAAATATTTGGCGACAAGGAATTTAATATTAAAATCAAACAACTGCACATAATGCGATTCTTCTGCTTATTTTTTTTAGAGACAAGCAGAAAATACAGTTGATTTTTTGTTGTCAACTTGACGTTATTATACCCTTCACAAAAAAGTGAAAGGGTATATATAGGTTTGTCATTCCGTGTGAAATTTCTTCGATATCAATATGGGACCCCATAAAGTATATATATTCTGGATCCTTATGAATAGCGATGACGATTGAGCGATGTCCGTCTGTCCGTCCGTCTGTACGTGAAATCGGTTTTCCCAACACCCCAGAAGAGCTAGAGACTTCGTTCTTGGACTGTTGGATTGGAAATGAGCTTAAGAAAGATCCGAAGTATGGTTTCAGAGCTGGGAGGCTTACACCTATTTCTCGACGCAAAATTTATACCAAAAATAATTTTTTTTTAATGTTTGTATATTATACCTATTTCGTGCTTTAGGAAGCCTTAATGGTCTATTTAAAACAACAAAAATAAAATTTTTTTCCAGGGATGGGAAATAAAAAAAATTTTTTCGGTCTATTCCGTATTTTGTAGTACATGTAGTAACTAAAATTGTTGAAAATTTTAAGTTTTTCTTTAACAAATCCTCTTTATACGTCCTGAAGATTTGCATTGGCCAAAAAAAAAATTTGCTTAATTAAAATTTTGCTTCCAGGGGTGGGAAATTAAATTTTTTTATACGTGAAGGTAATCAAACAGGCCACTGATGTTTTTTTTTGCTAACTAAAACTGTCTTATAATTTAGGTAGAACAAAATTGGTATCAAAAATTTAAAAATAAAAAATAAAATTTCGAATCCAGGGTTGGATAACTGCAATATTTTGTAGTACATGAAAGTGACCAAAATGGTTACAAACTTTAAGTTTTTTTTAAATAAACCTCATTATTAAGAGTTGCATTGGTAAAAAAAAAAAAAAAACAAAAATTCAAATTTCAAATTGAATTAAGATTTTATAGGCTAATTGTTCGAAATTTTAATTTAAATCTCAGATAGACATGATAAATATTCCAAGGTACAAAGGCAAGTCAACATCAGTTTTTGTTATTCAACTTACACAGCAGAGCAGAACAGCTGTTTTCGAACGATGCAACCCTTTCATCATCAGTGCTCATGGGTATTGTGTTTGTCACCACTTATTAGGTGGCTTAGTTGAATGTGATAACAGTTCCTATTTACACAAATTTTATTGTGAAAAAGTATACGAGAACTGTATCAAATTGATGTTAACATGTTATTGTTATAATACCCGTGCTACCGTTTGATTATTTTTCTTCATGTCCCATTTTTCTGAATTATTTGTTCCATCATACCTAAGTCAAACTTTTTTGGTTTGAATTTTATACTTAAGTACATGTGAACGTTTTTCCAATTTATTATTGGTAGCTCAAGCCATAGCTTAAATTTGTATGTAGTAAGAATTTTAACGAACATTTTATATTGCTATATTAGAATGAATTAAGAAAAATTGGTATTGAAATTTAAAAAAATCAAAACTTCGACTTCAGGGCTGGACAAATGAAATATTTTATGGTACATGAAAGTGACTAAAATGTTGAAAAATTTCAATTTTTTGTCAAGTAAAATTATGTTACACCTCACTAAGAATTGCATTGGAAAAAATAAAAATTCGCTTCCAGAGTTGGAAAATCGAAATATTTTTGGTACATAAAAGTACCCACATAAATTCCAAACTTTGTGTTTTTAGTGAATTTAACCTATTTTATATTTAAAAAAAAATTAAATTAGTATCAAAAAATTTAAAATTAGGTTCCAAGGTTGGAAAATCGAAATTTTGTGGTACATACATTTGGTACCCACATAAATTCCCAATTTTGGTTTTTTGTCAGTGAATTAAACATATTTTATGTTTCGCTAAGAATTAAATTGGTATTCAAAATTTTTAAATGAAGAATTCGGTTCCAGGCCTCGAAAATCGAAATTTTTTGGTTCATAAAAGTAACCATATAAGTTCCCAATTTTGGTTTTTTGTCAGTGAATTAAACATATTTTATGTTTCGCTAAGAATTAAATTGGAATTCAACATTTCAAAAACTTAAAATTCGGTTCCAGGATAGAAAAATTTACATTTTCTGATGCATTAAAGTAACCATATAATTTACTATTTTTGATTTTTATGATGTATCAGGAAGAAATAAACTGGTATTAAAAACCAAAAAAATCTAAAAGACGATTCTACGGTTGGACAATCAGAACTTTTTAGGGAACATGAAACGGATTTTTACTTTTTGTTTTTAAATTAAACATATTTAATATTTTTGAAAGACGTTTAGAGGTATTAGAAATAAGAAAAGACAAACATTTAGCTTCCTAGCCGAAAAATTTTTACGAAAAATATTACATCTGTGAAGGATATTTAAGATTCGCCACAGCCGAATATAGCACTTTTACTTGTTTTATATACATATGTTTTGCTGTAAATATGGTTATACATCAATTGCGTTACGAAATAATGCCGTTTCAACTAGATGAGGCACCTTCTCTGTCATAAAGAACTGTAAAAATAATACTCGATGGTATTATTAGTTGTAGTAGTATTGCGGCAGGTCAGGAAGACTTTTAACAAAAAATGTAGCACATATTTATATATTCGCTGAGTAATAAATAAAGCACAGAAAATAACTTTTATTTTTAATATAAAACTCAGGAAATAATCACACCTTTCACGAATGATAAATGGAACTTTTGTTCACGTGAAATTTTTTATCCACTCGAAGTGGATATCAGTTCCCAGTGAATTAAAAAAAGGAAGGAATCTAAAAACAAAAAAAATTCAAAGAAATTTGTGTTGAGAAATATACAACTACAATATAACAAAACTAGTAAAACAGTTTATTTTCGGCCGGCTGGAATCCGAAATATTTTAATACGGTCGCTTCGAATGTGTTGGAAAGAGCATGACTGAGATATCTTTCCATCATCATAAAAGCAATTTACTTATTAATATTTTATATCAAGATGCAAAAAAGACTGAGATAAATTAAAAATTTTTAACCTGTTGAGTCACAGTTCTTTTAAGAACTGCCCAGTTTTAAAACTCTATACAGTGTCACTCCGAGAAAGGCCGTGGGGAAACATCTCACCTAAATCGTAAAAACTTAAAAACAAAATTTTCGGGGTAGTTAAGTATAGAAAAAAATTTTTTTTATAAGGTAATTTAGGTGGCAAAGAGGGTTGGAGGGGTAGGGCAGGGACAGATTAGAGCCCATTAAAGCTTATATATTTGATTTTTAATTAATGTAGGCTTAAGGAATACAATTTGTTAAATATTTACCGTATATTTCCTTGGAATATGTTACTTCAATGCCCACTAAAGGTGCGGGGTCCAAAAATAAATTTTTATGATTTTCTGGCTTCAAGTTCAATGTCTTGGACTTTCTTTGACATAAAAATATACGAGTATCAGTTGCTTAACAAAATTACAAAAAAAAATTAAAAATTATATTGTTTTTTAAAAGTTGGTTCAGTTCTTCTTAGGAGAACTTCTTTACCCCTGGTCCGATTTAGTTTAATTTACAAAACTGCCATGGGCTATCCTTCAAAATTTATCTGTGCCAAATTTCACGGGTCTGGCTCTTTTTGTTTGGATTGAATCGTCATTTCCTCAGGCGGACGGACGGATGGACATGGTCAGATAGTCTTAGATTTCATCACTGCTCAAGAATATAGTATATACCTTATGTGGTCTTAGATGGATACTTCGCTGCGTTACACACGGAATGACAAAGTGAATATACCCTCCAATTCTTTTTTGTAGGGCATAAAAAACTAAACTAAAACTAGATGAGGCACCTTCTCTGTCATAAAGAACTGTAAAAATAATACTCGATGGTATTATTAGTTGTAGTAGTATTGCGGCAGGTCAGGAAGACTTTTAACAAAAAATGTAGCACATATTTATATATTCGCTGAGTAATAAATAAAGCACAGAAAATAACTTTTATTTTTAATATAAAACTCAGGAAATAATCACACCTTTCACGAATGATAAATGGAACTTTTGTTCACGTGAAATTTTTTATCCACTCGAAGTGGATATCAGTTCCCAGTGAATTAAAAAAAGGAAGGAATCTAAAAACAAAAAAAATTCAAAGAAATTTGTGTTGAGAAATATACAACTACAATATAACAAAACTAGTAAAACAGTTTATTTTCGGCCGGCTGGAATCCGAAATATTTTAATACGGTCGCTTCGAATGTGTTGGAAAGAGCATGACTGAGATATCTTTCCATCATCATAAAAGCAATTTACTTATTAATATTTTATATCAAGATGCAAAAAAGACTGAGATAAATTAAAAATTTTTAACCTGTTGAGTCACAGTTCTTTTAAGAACTGCCCAGTTTTAAAACTCTATACAGTGTCACTCCGAGAAAGGCCGTGGGGAAACATCTCACCTAAATCGTAAAAACTTAAAAACAAAATTTTCGGGGTAGTTAAGTATAGAAAAAAATTTTTTTTATAAGGTAATTTAGGTGGCAAAGAGGGTTGGAGGGGTAGGGCAGGGACAGATTAGAGCCCATTAAAGCTTATATATTTGATTTTTAATTAATGTAGGCTTAAGGAATACAATTTGTTAAATATTTACCGTATATTTCCTTGGAATATGTTACTTCAATGCCCACTAAAGGTGCGGGGTCCAAAAATAAATTTTTATGATTTTCTGGCTTCAAGTTCAATGTCTTGGACTTTCTTTGACATAAAAATATACGAGTATCAGTTGCTTAACAAAATTACAAAAAAAAATTAAAAATTATATTGTTTTTTAAAAGTTGGTTCAGTTCTTCTTAGGAGAACTTCTTTACCCCTGGTCCGATTTAGTTTAATTTACAAAACTGCCATGGGCTATCCTTCAAAATTTATCTGTGCCAAATTTCACGGGTCTGGCTCTTTTTGTTTGGATTGAATCGTCATTTCCTCAGGCGGACGGACGGATGGACATGGTCAGATAGTCTTAGATTTCATCACTGCTCAAGAATATAGTATATACCTTATGTGGTCTTAGATGGATACTTCGCTGCGTTACACACGGAATGACAAAGTGAATATACCCTCCAATTCTTTTTTGTAGGGCATAAAAATATAGCTATATGTTTAGAAATGGGGTGATAATTTGTTTACTAAGTTAACCATTGAGTGAAACGTCATACGTATTCGTGCTACACCTATTCCGTCGTGGGGTGCCATGTCGTACGTTTCTGTACGACAGTGATTGTTTTTACTTAGAGCCGAAGTTCTTTTATATACGAGACTACAAAAGCATTCATGGGTCTAGGATGATTATTTGAGGTTTTGTAAATGTACGACACAAAAAAGTCTACATAAAATAAAAACTAAGAGGTAAAATGGACTAGGGGTATCTCAGAAATAGTTTTTCTATCACGAATACTCTCATTTAACAAACAAAAAAATGTTTGTCGTCCTGGGAAGGTTTTCGTTAAAACCGCTTGGCACTCAATGTGTCAATTTTCCGCACTGTTGAACAATTATGGGGTAAAGTAATTTGGATGCATTTTAAAATCCCTACAAAACAAATAAAATTGTTTATAATATTTAAGTTTCACAAAGACTCAGGCAATTGATTTGTTAATCAAATCAAAAGTAAACTCAATAAATTACCTAAAATAGACTCAATAAATTAAAGGAAGAACAAAAAAAAAAAAAAAAAACTCGAGGGAAAAATTATGAGGGAAATTTAATTTTCCGTGAAGATATTCGCCGGGAATTTCATCACGACTGCTTTTTCTATGATTAAAATGTAATTTTTAAAATAAAATTTATAACTGTCCCGGTCCCTGAATAAACATTACAATTTTTTTTGGATCGAAAAAGTAAAGTAGCATTGTAAAGTAAGTTAGACATTTACCTAGAAATAAGATGTTGTTTCAACTACAAAAAAGGTGGTCCCCTTTTAATGGCCAACCTTTTTGGATAGAAATACTAGCCGTATTTATCGCATTTATGTTTTTGTGCGGATAAATATTTATCTATCACCAACTCCCATATATTTTGAGAAAATAATTTTTTTCTTTCCTTTCGGTCACAAAAACTAACCACTGCTTTAGTAAATCAAAAACCAATGAAATTTCAGCTCCAATATTTTTGTTTTAGCTCGGACCGTCAACTAATCGGAACAGTTGGGATAATCTTCCTTAGGCGCTTACACTATATTGGAAAGATAACATTTAGTTTTTGAATACTGATGCTTTTAGCCACTTTAATACTTTTTGCCAAATATTTTTGTATAGAAATCAGTTAAAAATTTGTTTGCGTTCAAAACTATTGTCGATCTTATTGGGTTGTCTTCTTACATTCACATCTTTCAATGGCAATAAAAAAGTAAAAAAAACGTGTGCTAACAAAAATTCTCCTCCGTCATTCATGTTTCTACAATTGTAATGGTATTTGAAGTCAAAGCGATGACTGTCAAAAAAAATATAGTTTCAAGGGATTCTCCCACTAGCAAACTTTTTTCATTCTATTCTGCTTCTATTAGATTATTGATTTAGATGTTGATGTACTTATTGTTATGTGGATTTCAGAAATATGTTTTCATTCATTATCAACACAGAAATAAGAAGTTTAAGGAAAGAAAGTAAAATAAATCGAAAAAAGTTGTTTATTGAATAAACTTAAATATAACAAATAGAATATGTTTTGACTACATGTACTTTGGGGTGTTTTCTTTCAAAGGCTGGGCAAATCTGAGGTTAGGAAGAAAATTGGCAAAACACACACTTTTTTTGACAAATTCAGGTCTTTTTATACTAACAGAAATTAGAAATATGAGAATTATTAATGGAATATGATGTTGGGCAAATGTTTACCTCTATCCCGTCGGCAGACTTCCACTCTTATCACAAAATTTTGAACCACATTTTGGAAAAAAGCTTCGCTTATCTCATCAATGCAGTCCCGAACTTCGTCTTTAAGGGCGTCAGTTGTTTGTGATTGGATCATGTGAAGCCGATTTTTTAAATGGCCTCAGAGAAAATAATTCAACAACATTAAAGCACACGAAATAGGCTGATAATTGACGTCGTCAATTACGCGATAGGGAAATTTCTCATGCAATAACTAAATTGTTGGGCCGGCTGTGTAACTTGTATCGCCGTCTTGTTGAAACCTAAACTCGCTGATGTCAACGTTAGCCAACTGTGGCCACAAGAAATCGGTTATCATGGTTTGATAACGCAGAGAATTCACGGTGACGGCGTTTCCTAAATCATTTTCGAAAAAAATACGGGAAGATGATACCGTCTGACCACAAACCGCACCATACCGTCGCTTTCTTGGGATGTAATGGTTTTTCGAGCACTGATTGGGGATTTTTTGAGTCCCATATGCGACAATTTTGTTTGTTGTAAACCGTCTAATTGAAAAAAGGCCTAATCACGAGAAGACGATTTTGTTGAGAAATGCGTTGCTTTCGTTCAGGCTTTCAAATAGCCAATTCACATATGTTCAACGCAAACAATGGGCAGCCAGCATCCCATGGTTAAAATTTCCCAACTTCTTACTAAATAAATGTTAAGGGATGACACCTCAGTTCTTAGGATTTCAAGATTTGATAGCTTATTTACTTCCTAACCTCAAATTTTGCTACCCTGTATTAATATTGTTATACACAATGATAAGGTCCAGCTGTAATAACGAAGCAAAATTTACATTTAATTTTATTTAATAAACTGAAAAATGAATAAAGACCTTAACCCCGGTATTCACAAAAAAAAATAAAACATATTTGAAATCTGTTTTAAGATAATTTTGTATGAAAAAATTTGATTAAAATACATTTCAAACTCATTTTAAATTTTATAAATACCGGGGTTAAAATCTATAAGATTTTAAAATGATACACTTTTAAAATGTAGGAATTTTTAATCAACTATTGTTATCATACCAGCTCCATTAATTTTTGCACTTTATTTACAAAAAGTACGCAATAATTATTTATATTTTATTATACCCTTCACAAAAAAGTGAAAGGGTATATATAGGTTTGTCATTCCGTGTGTAATTTCTTCGATATGCACATGGGAACCCATAAAGTATATATATTCTGGATCCTTATGAATAGCGATGACGATTGAGCGATGTCCGTCCGTCGGTACGTGAAATCGGTTTTCCCAAGACCCCCGAAATAGCTAGAGACTTCGTTCTTAGACCGTTGGATTGGCAATGAACTTAAATAGAGTGCTATTGAAATTCAGAAAGATCCGAAGTATGGTTCCAGAGCTGGGAAGCTTACACCTATTTCTCGACGCAAAATTTATACCAAAAATCAATTATTTTTTTTAATGTTTGTAAATTAAAGCTATTTCTTGCTTTGGAAAGCCTCAATGGTCTATTAAAAATTAAAATAATAAAAAATATTTTCAAGGGATGGGAAATAAAAAATTTTTTCGGCCCATTGTAGTAAATAAAATTGTTAAAAATTTCAAGTTTTTCTTTAACAAAACCACTTTATACGTCATGAAGATTTGCATTGGCCAAAAAAAGTTTTTAATTCAAATTTTGCTTCCAGGGGTGGGTAATTGCATTTATTTTATACGTGAAAGTAATCAAACAGGCAACTGATGTTGTTTTTTTTTGCAAACTAAAACTGTCTTATAATTTAGGAAAAACAAAATTGGTATCAAAAATTCAAAAATAAAAAATAAAATTTCGAATCCAGGGATGGACAAGTGCAATATTTAATAGTACATGAAAGTGACCAAAGTGGTTAAAAATTTTAAACTTAAAAAAAAAATTACTTTATACCTCATGAAGCGTTGCACTGATAAAAAAAACAAAAAATTAAAATTTCCCTTCCAGAGTTGGGAAAACGAAAGTTTTTTTTTTGGTACATATTTTGTAGTACATATAAAAAACAAAGTGGTGGCAAAATTTGAGTTTTTGTACCCTTCACAAAAAAGTGAAAGGGTATTTATAGGTTTGTCATTCCGTGTGTCATTTCTTCGATATCAATACAGGACCCCACAAAGTATATATATTCTGGATCCTTATGACGATTGAGAGATGTCCGTCTGAACGTTTGTCCGTCTATCCGCCTGTCCGTCTGTACGTGAAATCGGTTTTCCCAAGCCTCCAGAAGAGCTAGAGGCTTCGTTCTTGGACCGTTGTATTGGAAATGAACTTAAATAGAGTGCTATTGAGAAAGATCCGAAGTATGGTTCCAGAGCTGGGAAGCAAAATTACGACGCAAAATTTATACCCAAAATCAATAATTTTTTTATGTTTGTAAATTAAACCTATTTCTTGCTTTAGGAATCCTCAATGGTCTATTAAAAACCAAAAAAAATAAAAAAATTTCCAGGGATGGAAAATTAAAAATTTTTTGTTCGGCCCATTCCTTATTTTGTAGTACATGTAGTAACTAAAGTTGTTGAAAATTTTAAGTTTGAAATGTTTATTCTGCATAAAAGTAACCAAAAAGGCAATTGACGTTGTTTTTTTTTTTTTTTGCTAATTAAAACTGTTTTATAATTCACGGAGAACAAAATTGGTATTAAAGTCTTAAAAAATCTAAATTTTATGGTACATGAAAGTGACCAAAAAGTTTAAAAATTTGTATTTTTTTGTCAAGTAAAATTACGTTACACCTCACTAAGAATTGCATTGGTAAAAATAAAAATTTGCTTCCAGAGTTGGAAAATCGAAATATTTTTGGTACATAAAAGTACCGACATAAATTCCAAATTTTTTGTTTTTGGTGAATGCAGCCTATTTTATATTTCAGAAAAATTTAAATTAGTATCAAAAAATTAAAAATTCGGTTACATGGTTGGAAAATCTAATTTTTTTGGTACATATATTTGGCACCCACATAAATTCCCAATTTTGATTTTTTTTCAGAGAATTAAACATATTTTATTCTTCGCTAAGAATTAAATTGGTATTAACAATTTTTAAATTAAGAATTCGGTTCCAGGGTTGGAAAATCGAAATTTTTTGGTACATAAAAGCAACCATATAAGTTCCCAATTTTCGTTTTTTTTCAGTGAATTAAACATATTTTATGTATCGCTAAGAATTAAATTGGTATTAAACATTTTAAAAATTAAAAATTCGGTTCCAGAGTTGGAAAATCGACATTTTCTGATTCATTAAAGTAACCATATAATTTGCTATTTTTGGTTTTTATGATGAATTTTTATATCAGGAAAAAAAAATTGGTATTAATAACCAAAAGAATCTAAAAGACGATTCTACGGTTGGACAATTAGAACTTTTTGCGGTACATGAAACGGATTTTTTCTTTTTGTTTGTAAATTTAACATATTTAATATTTTTGAAAGACCTCTGGTATTAGCCGAAAAATTTAAACGAAAAGAATTACATCTGTGAAGGATATTTCAGATACGGCACAGCCGAATATAGCACTTTTACTTGTTTTTCTGATGTATTTTATTTTACTGATATATATATATATATATATATATATATATATATGTATATATATATATATATATATATATATTTAAAATATACAAAACAGCTAAATATTATACAAAGCAAAACATCTATTAGCTTGTAACAAGGATAGTCAAATTAAAAATCTGATGATTTTGAGGACATTATGGCTTAAAACTCTTTCGTGATTTAAAATTACTACAATCTCCCAACATGCTGTATGAGTTATCTTGTATACCAATCATTTATTTCTTGAATAAAATTCCATTACACTTTAAGTTGCAATTTTGAATCTCAGAAGTTTAATTAATTTAATTGTCAACCAATTCTTATTAAAAAATATCATAAATGAACAGGCATGTTACTAACCGCTCATCACATCTGCAACTGAACATCATTTCAAAGCATCTGCAGCCTTAATGTTTTTACTACGTTCGTTTTTCTCTTCAGCATCATATAAACGAAATAATTTTAATGTGATAAATTCTGTGCAAAAACTTCGATTGTGTTTGCAGTTTAAAAAAAGCGCAATTTAAAAAAAACACGTAAAATACTGCAGTTGCTGGAAAAAAAATATTTGACTGTAAAAAATATAAAAGCCTTCTACAAGAAAACAAACTTGCAATGATGTTATAATTCAGCAAAAGGAAGAAGAATAACAAATTTTGTTTGCAGAATTGAATACAAATCACATTCGGTATATTAAATTACACAAACAATTGAATATATGCATGTATATATAATATTTCCTTCAACATAAAATCCTTTTAAATATTAATATCAGGTGAAAAAAAATAATGAATTTAAAGCGTAAAAGTTTTCTAACAAAAGTATTGTATACATACACGCAACATACACACAGAGAAAAGGGTAATTGTCTTTAGTACTAACGTACGTCTGATTTGAACAGATATTTCAATATATAACCAGAGATTTTTTTTTAATTTTTGTGAGTTATACTCGTAATTATACCTTTTCTGAATTTTTCCGTTATTAAAATGTACCAAGTCTGTACCATGACAATTTTTTAACAATCAAAATTGTAGGGCACTGAAAAAAGTACACAGATCATAAATGCAATTGTCAATTACTTCTTAATTTTTTCAGAACAACAAAACTTGATTTGGAGCTTAAAAATAAAAGCACCAAAAAGAAAATTTAATATATATAATAACAAATATTATTATATTCTGATTATGTAAGAATTTTTATTAGTCGAACTTTCTTATGTAAATTGTTAAATTTTTCAACGGGCTTAAGTTCGAATCTGCATGACTGCAAATGATTTTTTATTATTTTATTAATAAATGAATTTGTTCAAATTCTATTTATTATTTTATATTAAGATTGGAATATTAAGAATATTTTCAATAATCATCAAATGATTATTGAAAATATTCTTAATATTCCAATCTTAATATAAAATAATAAATAGAATTTGAACAAATTCATTTATTAATAAAATAATAAAAAATCATTTGCAGTCATGCAGGTTCGAACTTAAGCCCGTTGAAAAAATTAACAAATTATATTCTGATATTTTTAAGCCTAAGGTCTCTTTATTTTAATTTAATTTTTAATTTCAATATTTCGGCACTCCTTTGTGTGACTTCTTCAGGAAATTTATTATTTTATTTTTATAATAATAAATAAAAGTAAATCTTAAAAATTTAATTTGTTTTACTAAAAAAATTTAGATGCATTGCAAATGCACAATTTGTCATTAATTTACTTTAAAAAAGTATTTACAATAACTAAATTAATATATGAAATAATACTCAAATTAAAATTATTAACTCAAGTGCATCTCTTTTCCGTCCATTAAAAGACTTCAAATCAATACAGAATAAAATTTTTAAAACAACTCAATGCGCAATTATGTCTTTTGAATTCATAACTCATGTGTAAATCTCCACTTTTTCCAAAAGGTAAGCCATAGTTTTTGTTAGGAATCAGTGGTTGCGAATGAGTAATTATTGCACTTGGCAATGCATTACTCATACGCACCCTGTTAGTTTTATGCCGTACAGTTTTTTTTGTGGACTTCTGTAATACTTTTGAATATGTTAGCGGCACACCCACTTGCAATATAAATGTGCAATTTTTCGTATTATACAATCCTATCGCCAATGTGTATGCCACATTCAAAGGTGGCACAATATATTTCCAGAAATCAAAAGACTTTTGATTTTTATTGTACAAACAAAAGGAGTGCAATATACTGTGATATGTGTTGGCAACATTGTACAATATTGTTTTTGTTTTGTTTATAGGTTACGTCTACTTTTTATTGTAAGAAAGTTGTGCCATATTTTATTTGAAACTATTGCGCCATTTATTGAATAATCAAAAAGCCAAAATGGAAATAATATGACAAATAACATATTTATGGTCTAATTCAATACAAATAGTTTTATTATACCCCCCAGAAAAGAATATGGAGGATACATTCACTTTGTCATTCCGTTTGTAATGCAGCGAAATATCCATCTGAGACAGCATAAAGTATATATATTCTTGATCAGTGATGAAATCTGATCATTTCCATCGACAAAAGTAAAGATCTGGACTTAAACTTTGGTATAAATATATATTGAAGGATAGCACAGGTTAAGTTCAGAGATGGGCTAAATCGGGCAAGAGGGAAAAAAGTTCCCCTAAAAAGAAACGTCGGTTTTTACTAATTAAAACTATTTTCAGGAAAAACAAAATCGGTATCAAAAATTAAAAAAAATCAATATTTAGATTCCAGAGGTTATCCACCTCTGCAATATTTTGTAGTATATGAAAGTGACAAAAATGGTTACAAATAATTAATTTTTCTTTAATAAAATTATTTCATGCCTCATAAAGAGTTTCTTTGGTAAAAAAAAATCAAAATTGCGTTTCCAGGGTTGGGAAATTGCAATATTAATTCTGCATAAAAGTAACCAAAAAGTTGACGTTGAAATATTTTATGGTACATGAAAGTGATCAAAAAGTTTAAAAATTTTAATTCTTTTGTCAAGTTAAACTACGTTACACTTCACTAAGAATTGCATTGGTAAAAATTAAAAATTCGGTTCCAGGGTTGGAAAATCGACATTTTCTGATTCATAAATGTAACCATTTTATTTGTTATTTTTTATTTTTATGATGAATTATACCTACTTTATATATCAGAAAGAAGTAAACTGGTATTAAAAGCCAACAAAATCTAAAAGGCGATTCTACGGTGGACAATTAGAACTTTTTGGGGTACATGAAACGGATATTTTTTTTTTGTAAATTAAATATAAATAATATTTTGCAAAGACGTTCATAGGTATTAGATATAAGAAAAGCCAAACATTTAGCTTCTTAGCCGAAAGATTTAAACGTTTTCTTAAATATAAAAGTAACCGATAACATCATTTTGATTTTTTAATTAAACCTACTTTCTGTTTTGACAAGAAAGAATGAACGAAGAATTACATCTGTGAAGGGTATTTAAGATTCGGCACAGCCGAATATAGCACTTTTACTTGTTTTAAATGAGCTTATTCATCAGATTTCATTTGTAATTGGCACGCCCAATCAAAAATAAAAATATTCTTACCTATTACAAAAATTATGTTATTCGGTTAAAAAAAGTGCAAACAAATAAAAATCCTTTGAATATTACAAAAACGACAAATATATCAAATTTCCTATGCTTTGGTGAATAATTTCTCTTCATTGTTGTCCACGTGTCGCTTTAAAATTTTGATGTACTATTGTCGTTTTCACACATTTTCTATGCAAGTAACAGAATACCATTTCTAGTGATTTTTTTCAATTCCCTTTCACTGCGACTTATAATGTGTGCCGCATATAATTCTATTATAATTTTTTTTATATATTTTTTTGTGTGTGTACAAACATTATTCATTCAATAAACGTTTCAGCTTAAGGGCTTCTGAAGTAAAATCTAAAAAGAAGGATCCAACACGAGTAAAACGAAAAGAAAACAGCTCTTATTTTGGAAAGTATGTGACACTTTGTTTTTCCTGGCACGCTTAAACAATTCAATTAATCGTTTTTAAATGATGTGGAGTACGTGTGCTTTAGTTTCCTATCCTTTTCCTTTTCATATTGTTATTCTGCCAATATTGTTAGTTTTAAGCAAGCAACCGATGTAGCGTTGAAAATATGTTTTAACATTAAGCACATCTGCTGTTCCTGAGCTCAGAAAACTTTAACTTATTATTTTTTTAAATCACTTTCGTATTCTGTGAGATTTTATTTTGAAAAAGAATATGATGTGGATGGACACATTCGTGGTCAAAAAATTATTACTTGCATAATATTGTCTGTCCTCAAAACTTTGCCGATAAAATTGAAGTTTATATGAAAAAAAATTTTATGAACTTGCAAAAATTAAAAAAAGTGAATCTATTTTGCATATAAATGCGGGCCAACTGGCGATTAGCACAAATTTTGGCTTTGATATGATTTTCATAAAATAAATAAAAAAACATCAATATCAGTTGTGTTTTGTTCTTTTCGCTTTATTCATGCGTTAGAACACATAGGCATAATTATTTATCAAGAGAGTGCCGCATAACTAAATGAAATGTTTGTAACAATCGCCACAGAAAGGAACCAAAGGTACTAATTTTACAGATTAATTGAAAAAATTTCAAGTATCGTGAAAACTGAAAATATCCGCTTCAGGAGCAAAAACATCTTTATCATCAAAGAACTAATAATCACGGCAAAAAGTTAATGTGACTCGTTTAAATTATAAATTATAAATTGTGAGAAATCAAAAATCAGAAAATGTTACGCAAGTAAATATTTTTTACAAATCTTATTACGCAGTAGTCAAGTCAAGTAAATTAGTTGCGTTAGTGATTTTGTTCTTAGTTTTTATATTGGAAGTGCCAAAAAAAATCTATTCTCTATGTTCAGTTGGACATGAAATTATTAGATGGGGTCAGTTGGGCAGGGAATTAAAATATAATTTTAAAGCCTTCACAGTTTAGCATTATTTATAAATAAAATACGTTACGCATCGGTGTGTCTCAGAAGTTATGTGAAAATTAGATCAATCATGTCCATGGTACAACATGCCCCCTATTGCATAAGTATTTTATCCACGGACCAGAAATTGTTAATCACACTCTTACACCTATGAGCCAACTATCAGAAGAAGCGCAAGAAGCTGGGGAGAAGGATATCAATATATCTAGGGAATTTCATTTAAGAAAGTGCAGGCATGAAAAATCGAATGAAGATATTACAAACTACCTGTTGTTTCCAGCTCGCGTAAGTTGACGAAAAATAAGGCAAAGAAGGCTATAGATTTAATTAGACTTCGATGATGATGGGACTGATGTTGGCGAAGAATAATATTTAAGCTCATTAAAATATTTTAATTCTTCACTTTTTGATATAAAAATCGTTATTTTTTCATTGAAAATCAGTTCTTAAATTATTCGCATTTGAAGCATTTTAGTGGCAGGAGTTGGGAAAGTTCTGTTTTAGTCACTATCCCTACACTGGTTTATATAATGATAGTAATAGCAATAGGGCAATTTTTTACCAATAACGTGCATAAATTTAGTGCGTATAACTACTGTAGTTTTATAGATATAGCAGACTTCCCCCTCATATACCTCTAACATTTTGGTAATATATGCGAATTGTTTTCAGAACTATTAACGTAAAATGTTGCGGTCATCGGTATTGTTGTTGTTGAGATATTAATAAATTCTTGAAGAAAGGGTAATCACTGTACTTGGGTTGTATGGAGAACACCACTTCACTGTATAATTACTAACTTCGCAAACAATTTGAAAATACATTCTATGAAGCAAGGTGATATGCAATTGCCCAGGGAGACCGAAAAAGTTCATCAACCTTGCTGAAACCTTGCATGACAATGAATCAGTATTGTGTACGCTCCTCTTTGCTTTTCAATATCATCTTGAATGTTATACTGAAGAACACTATTAAAATCTTCTGCACAATGATTTGGAGGCAGGAATGGAGCTTACACTAAAATTGGAACCGAAATTCAGAATATAGGACACACCAAAAACAATGAACTATAAATAAAAACTGTAATAAAATTTTTATTTGTCACAATTCTATTTTAAATGAAATTTATTTGTTGATTCTTAAGCAATGTCTATATGCATTTCATTGCTGCTTTACAAAATCATCAGTAGACTTTAACCACAGTTTTGAAAAGTTGAAAACCCCTTATGTTATGAACATAGTTCTGAAAACCATCTGAGAATTCACAATTTGAAACCCATACAAAACCAATCCAACAAATAAATTATATTCGATATGACTCTATTTCATTTTTTTACACCACATACAAATAGAAGTCCATTGGATAACAAGAAAATTATTTATAAGGCAAAATGAAAAATAAAATCTGAATTAAAATGTTATGAAATTTTTATTTGACATATTGTCACAATTCTATTTATGCCTATTCTGCTGTGATTTTTGAAAATAATTTGTAATTTTCAAGTTGTGAATTCTCAGATGGTTTTCAGAAGTATGTGCATAAGATAAGAGGTTTTTAACTTTTCAAAACTCATGATTTGGTAAAGCACCAACGAAATGCATATAGACATGGCTTAACCATCAACAAATAAATTTCATTTAAAATATAAATAAAAACATTTAGCACATTCCTCTAGGTTATACTAAGTGATGATAAGGAAATATTCACATAAGTACTGATGATAAAATTGTAGCGGCTTTTGAAAACAGCTGCCTTGGTTTACTGTGTAAAGTTTGATAACAAAATTGATGTTGACTTTTTCTTGGAATATTTATCATGTCCTTCTAAATTAAATACGTTACAAACAATAGGTAAAAAATTTTATTGGTCTTATATTTATTCGCAATAATATAATGATAGTCGCTTTTTGTTTGCAAGTTTTTCCCCAAACCGCAGATATGCAAGATATGTACATAAACAGGTAGAAAATAAGACCATCGTTGCTTTTGATGATCTGTTTGTTTAAAATTAAAAATACTTAGTTACTTACACTCTGCGCGAAGCAGACAAATTCTTTAAAAAAGTAGAAGTGTTTTGTTTCTTCCTCAAGAAGAGGATAAATTCTTAAAATATTATTTACTAAGAAATAAAATTTCGATATGAAGTTTAATTAAATCAAATTTATAAAAAAAAACTAAAATTAATAAAAATATTAAATAAATGAATTTATATTTATATGTACAGGTAGTAAGTATTTTAACGAACATATTGCTATACGAGTATTAAATTGAATTAAGATTTATAGGCTAATTGTTCGAAATTTGTTTTTAAATTTCAGAGAGACATGATATATATTCCAAGGCACAAAGGCAAGTCAACATCAGTTTTTGTTATTCAACTTACACAGCAGAGCAGAACAGCTGTTTTCGAAAGAAGCAACCCTTTCATCATCAGTGCTCATGTGTATTGTGTTTGTCACCACTTATTAGGTGGCTTAGTTGAATGTGATAACAGTTCCTATTTACACAAATTTTATTGTGAAAAAGAATACGAGAACTGTATCAACCTGATGTTAACATTTTATTGTTTTAATACCCGTGTTACCGTTTGATTATTTATATTAAAAATACAAAAATTCTTGTGCTTTTAATGATCATTTTAATTCTTCTACACTTACCTTTTAAATAAAATCATATATGTATGTATATCCGAATGTGAAGAAAAACTGATCATTGCGATATTTTGATATAGCATTTTCAGTTTAAACCAAACCTTTTTTCAAAATAAATGAAGCCTTTTTCAAAATGAACGAAACCTTTTTCAAAATAAATGAAACCTTTTTTAAAATGAACGAAACCTTTTTCAAAATAAATGAAACTCTTTTCAGAATAAATTAAACTTTATTCAAATTCAATTAAACATTTTTCAAATTAAATTAAACCAGTTTTAAAATTTGTAGGTTTATCATATTTTGTTGTTATTTTTTTATTTGTAAATTTTTTTTTTACCGATTACTGTAATGACCTATTGTTGTTGCTGTCTGATAACGATTGGATTAATTTCTTTACTTGATTGGGGTCAATGCAATTGAATATAAAAGTAGTATTATTTGCACATTCAAAGTCAAAAGTTGAAAATGAGTGATTTAGATGAAACAGAAGTTAGTGGAACAATAAGAAGTAGAGGAAAATATGCCAACATTTCAAAAAAATTTTCAACTAATGATTATAAAATTGTATGAGGAGGGGAATACCATCGCGGAAGTATCTCGTATAACGTCAGTAAATATAAACACCACTAAAACTATTATTTCGCGATATAAAAAAAATGATTGCGAACTACTGGAACTTCCTCGTGGAAAAAATAGGCAAAAAAAGTAAGTCCGCAAATCCTGGAAAAAATTGAGACGATTGTGGAGAGTGAGCCGGGAATATCTTTGAAAAATATTCGCAAAAAGTTATTTGAACAATTTAATGTAACGCTTGCATTGTCTACAATTTTCAACGGCTTAAAAGAACTCAAAATAACGTTGAAAATGGCTTCCATCGAAATGGACCGTATGAATAGCACATCGACTATTGAAAACCGTCGACAGTATGCCTCAGAATTTGCAATTTGGTCTCCTCAACAAAAAGAAAAGATGATTTTTATAGATGAGTGCGGGTTTAACTTACACTTACAGCGTTCACAAGCACGTGCTAAGGGAGGTGAAAGAGCTCATGTTGTTGTGCCAACCGTAAAGGGAAGGAACGTTACTTTAATTGCTGCTATAAATAATGCTGGTGTTGTTTACCATAAAGTTTTTTCCCTTTCCACTGTAAATTCAGCCCGTTTCCAAATATTTCTCAGGCAGCTCCTGGATAAAATTGAATGCAGCCCAGAGTTACGAAATTCTTATGGATAATGCCAGAATCCATAAAACCCAGGAAATTCGAAATATGGTGGATAATAGTACACTTAAATTTTTACCACCTTATTCTCCTATGCTGAACCCGATAGAGAAAGAATTTTCTAAGATAAAATTCCACGCCCGATCGTTATTAAGTGACATAACCACAGAGCATAACATAGTAAGTGTAATTGAGGAAATTAATCAAAATGATTGTGCGAACTATGTTATGGATATGATCATGATAATTCATAAAGCGGTCAGTGGACAAATTCTTCATTAATTTTAACAAGTATTAATATAAAATTAATATTTTTAATATGTTGGGGAATTTCGTACTAACCAAAAATGTAATAACTTAAAAATATGAATGTGATAACTTCTCATATTCAATTTTCGTTAAAATATTGGTTAAATAGTTGATATTCCTACTAACTAGCACCACTTGCAAAAGTGGAAAAATTGAACAAAGAACGCTGATGAGATGGCTGGTTTGATGACTATTGAAAATATTCTTAATATTCCAATCTTAATATAAAAAATAATAAATAGAATTTGAACAAATTCATTTATTAATAAAATAATAAAAATAAAAAAAGTCATTTGCAGTCATGCAGATTCGAACTTAAGCCCGTTGAAAAAATTAACAATTTAAAATATTTTATGGTACATGAAAGTGACCAAAAAGTTTAAAAATTTAATTTTTTTTTGTCAATTAGGTATGACTTTTTATTAGTCGAACTTTCTTATGTAAATTGTTAATTTTTTCAACGGGCTTAAGTTCGAATCTGCAAGACTGCAAATCATATTAAATTTTCTGTAAAAACATAGGTTAAATAGTTGATATTCCTACTAACTAGCAACACTTGCATAAGTGGAAAAATTGAACAAAGAACGCTGATGAGATGGCGTAGCGGCCTCGAGCGGTACTGATCCGTTCTGCTGGTTTGATGATTATTGAAAAATATTCTTAGTATTCCAATCTTAATATATAAATTAATAAAAATAGAATTTGAACAAATTCATTTATTAATAAAATAATAAAAAATGGTTTGCAGTCTTGCAGATTCGAACTTAAGCCCGTTGATAAAATTAACAATTTATTTTTAATATGTTTAATTTTTTTCTTTAGTTTTCTATTAAATTTTAAAATTGGTTTAATTTAATTTGAAAATTTTTTAATTGAATTTGAATAAAGTTTAATTTATTCTGAAAAGAGTTCCATTTATTTTGAAAAAGGTTTCGTTCATTTTGAAAAAGGTTTCATTTATTTTGAAAAGGGTTTCGTTCATTTTAAAAAAGACTTCATTTATTTTGAAAAAGGTTTAATTTAAACTGAAAATGCTATATATTGACAACAACAGTTTAAAAATATATAAAATATATTTACCTAATTAATTTAAATAACATTTATATTTTTCTGAAAATACAATAACAAATAAAAAATTATTTTCTACTGCTAAATATATAAGCAAATAATATCGTTATTTATTTGAAATAAGTAAAAATGCTTAAGTTTTGTCTTAAATAATTTTTAAATTTAAATTCCGTCTATCGTCAATATAAAATGACATTTAACATTAAATTTCACTACAGAATTTAGCATTTTCCCTTTGCTCGACACACTAAACCGAAAACTAAAAATTCTTAATTATTGAAAAGGTTAACCAAATTTAAAATGAAATTTAATGAATATACCGTTAAAAAATTGTCTTACAACGGAATATATTTATATGTGCGAAAACAGTTAATAACATTACTTCTATTGACCAATCCTTGTAATATTCTGTTTCTGAACTGTTGCCCTTAAACTACCCCCACTGTTTATAACTTCACCTGCTTTATTTTTATGTTAATAACAAATTAATGAAAAGTTTAACTTAAGCCAGATATTTTAGTCCCGTAATACAAGTATTTCGTATTCATAATAAAATATGAATGATGCTCCTATTATAAGATTTTAATTAAATTAATCCAAACACTTCCTTTAATAAGGCATGCTGTTTTATTGTCTTCTTGTCTAATGAAATTTTACCATCACCTTCAGAAATTATATTGAATATTATTAATTACATATGGGTGTGTACACATACTTGTACAATACATGTTATGCAAACTTGATATTGTTGAAAAAACATTGTAATAAAAACGATATATTTGAAATTGTATTTATAGAATATATTCAAAGTGTGTGTGAGTGCTTGGATAGTCACTTTTTTAGTTACGGGTATATTTTTGTATCGATAGAGGTACGCCGACTCCTATTCATTATTCTTATTCATTATTCTTATTCATTATTCTTATTCATTATTCTTATTCATTATTCTTGATTTAATTGCGTGACCATATAGTATTTCTGTAACAAAATAAATCATTTCATGTGTTCATCACATAAGAGAGAGAATGTTTCACACCTTTAAAAAACGTGGACAGTCTCGAGACTAGTTTATTAAGAAATTCATGAATATAAATAGCACTTACACTGTACAATATATGTATTTTGGAACACCGAATCTCTGCCGAATAAAAGCAGGACAAATGAAATTAGCTTTTATTTTATAGCCTGAAAGGTGGATGGGTTTGAGGCAAATCTAATTATGTAAATTAATATAAAAATTAAAATATTAATTGTACATTTTAAAGCTAACTTATTAAGTTTGTTTTCATGACCAATTGTGTGTTTTAAATTCTTCAAAAGTATTTTTTTATAAGTATAAATAAATTAAATTAAGTATAAGCAAATTTGTATAATTGCTTGATTTAAATATAAAAATAATCATTTAAGATTTAGTAAATTTATACTTCCTTAGAATTACAGTCAAATTGATTAAAGAGATATCCCAATATATTTAACTTAGTATTCATTCGGATATTAGGTTTTAGCATATGTTTGTAATGAAAACAAGTTCTTAGATTTTAAAAGATACCATTTAGCATCACCAATTAAAGCTTGACTCTAGTATGTGTGCAAATGTTATGAATAGTAATGATTAATGTAAAGGGTGTTTTTTTTATGAAGTTTTTTTTATACGAATCACTCTGTTGTCTGACAGCTGTTTTGAAAATTTAAAGTGACGTCTCTACTCAGTATTGTTTGGCAAATCATCATGAACAGGTTAACTCCAGAACAACGCTTCCAAATCGTGGAAATTTATTTTCAAAAACTGTGTTCAATTAAAAATGTTTATCCGCTTTTTTACCGCAAAATTCTCTTCAGTGTTGAGGCGCATTTTTGGTTGAATGGATATGTCAACAAGCAAAATTGCCGTATTTGGAGCAAAGATAATCCACACGCCGTTCAAGAATTACCAATGCATCCCGATAAATGTACTGTTTGGTGCGGTCTATGGACTGGTGGAATCATCGGTCCTTATTTCTTTAAAAATGAGGAAGGGCGACGCGTTACCGTGAATGGAAATCGATACAGAATCATGATCAATGAATTTTTGGTGCCAAAACTTCAAGATATGGATGTAAACGAAATGTGGTTTCAACAGGATGGTGCCACTTGTCATACTGCGGGCGAAACAATGGACTTACTGAAAGAACATTTCAACGACAACATTATTTCGAGAAATGGACCGGTGAATTGGCCTCCGCGTTCGTGTGATTTGACACCACTCGATTATTTTTTGTGGGGATACCTGAAATCATTGGTTTACGTGGATAAACCAGCAACGATTGACGCTTTGGAAACCAGTATTCAACGTGTCATTGCTGAAATACGCCCTCAAATGCTTGAAAAGGTGGTCGAAAATTGGACCTCCAGAATGACCTTTGTGCAAAATAGTCGTGATGGCCATATGCCCGAAATTATATTTAAATGCTAAATGACAAGAAATTATCCACCAAATAAAAAATTTTTTTTGGCCATTTCATAATTTGTCATGTGTTTTGTTTAAATTTCAAATCAGCAAGCTCTTATAAAAACACCCTTTAAAAGAGTTTGGGATAAAAGCTGTTTGGCTAAAACTCGACATTACTGATCCGTATTATAGGTATATTCTAAATATTCCACGCTTAATAAAATAACTTGAATTTAAAAAAAATTCGTAAAAAAAATAATTTGCGGATCTGAACTTGAGTCTGAATAAAAATTCGTATCTTGATGATAAACTAAGATTTCTCATTTCAAGGGAAATTTCATAATATTTAATTGTGAATATGCAAGTAAATGCTGATATTCTAATATTCTTCTTTCAAGACAAATCAATAATATTTCATTTCATATTTTTATTTATTAAATTACTTTTAGTTCTAATCTATGTAACAACAACTAAATAATTGATTTATGTAATTACACATGTGAACTTTTAAAAGAAATTGTATTGATATATCTTGTTTCTTTTCAGTTAAACACGTCAATATACCTGTAGTTCATTGGCAAAACAAATTTTATTTAACATAAAAATTTCATTGAATTCAATTATTAAATAATTATTGCTAAAATCCTAATAAAAATGTTTGTAAGTAAGAAAAACCAGTCCTAAGCAAGGAAACCCCCATTGTCTTATATGGGCAAAAAATTAAATATTGCTACTCGCATTTAAATAAATTTCACAAAATTACAAAGCCAAGCCAAGCCAAGTAAAAATGTCACCTTAATTTAATTTTCATGTTGTAAAATCTAGGCATATTCGCTTTAGTGTTTAGGTTTTTGGAGAATGTTGCAAAAAATGGTATTATTCTACATCCTTCATTTAGCTGAGAATCGCTCTAATGTAAAAAAAATATACAAAAAAGAACAATTTGTCTTTGCACGGGATGATTGAACAAAGTCATATATTACATATTTATGCATGTCGCCGATTTATGGCCATTGTTGTTCTTTTTGTTTTTTTTTTCATAATACAGTAAAACATCATCTAAACTTTGACACACAATATAAAAACCATAAATTACCAGTCTAACAACAATAAAGACATTGGAGGACTGTAACAAAACCAATTTTACTACAAATTTTTTATTCTCTCTGAAGTATAAAATATGTTAATTTATAAAGAAAACAAAACTACAACCTTTGTGGTCATATTTATTTAAAAAATCTTTTGCCGAGCCCTGAAATAGATTTCTTTACCTTTTTAATTTTTAATACAAATTCTATAAAATACCTCTAATCTCGAATAAACCAAAATTACGTACGTTTATGGTCAACTTTAAGAACGAAAAAAGATTTTAATTTTTGAGCCCTAAAATCATGTTATAATACAAAATTAGTTCTTCTTGAATTTTTAAGTATGTTTAATTATCAAAAAAGCAAAAATTAATTACTTTACCAAAACATATTTTAGCTTCCCAGCTCTGGAAACGTATTTTGAATTTTTCTGAATTTCAAAAGCGCTCCATTTAGCAGCACGTCCAATCCATCGGTCCAGGAATGAAGCACCGGAAACCGATTTTATGTACAGATGGACGATCATACGTACAGACAATATACACGCTACAAAAGATTTATTAAAGCAAATTATTGTTGTATGTACATTTTAAATCACCGCAGTCCTCATAGCAGGGGTGGCCACGTAAAAAATAAAATGTGCTTTGCCTGTGGGTTAAACGAAATAACTCTAAGCTAAAACTTTAAAATCTGTGTACATACATACGTAAATATGTACATATATACTTTCCATGCTAATAAAAATATTTTTTAAGTTAATGTATGAATTTCTATTTTAATAGTGAACCTTTATTTATGTAAATTGTATTACAGGATGTTAATTTTCCCAACAAGCTATAGGTTCAAATCTGCGAAACTGCAAATTATTTTTTATTTTATTTTTATTTTTTATTTTAATAAATGAACGTGATTACATTCTATTTATTATATTTGAGAGTGGAATATTAAGAATATTTTTCCTAGTCATTAAACAAGCAGAACGGATCAGTACTGATTTCGAGGCCGCTACGCCATCTCATCAGCGTTCTTTGTTCAATTTTTCCACTGTTTCAAGTGGTACTAGTTAGTAGGAATATCAACTATTTAACCAATGTTATTAACGAAAATTGAATATGAGAAGTTCCCACATTCATATTTTTAAGTTATTACCTTTTTGGTTAGTACGAAATTCTCCAACCCTGACGATTAATATTCCCAATATTCCATGTATCTCTTTCGCTTTTTCCAGAGCCATCGGCTGCTGATATCTAAAGCTTTTTGTTATTTATGTTCAAGGAATTGCATTTTTAGTTAACAATTTGCAATGAACATGTAAACAAGTGCGCGTGCCCTCGCAATGTTTTAAGTTAATTTATGAATTTCTATTTTAATAGTGAACCTTTATTTATGTAAATTGTATTACAGGATGTTAATTTTCCCAACAGGCTATAGGTTCAAATCTGCGAAACTGCAAATTATTTTTTATTTTATTTTTATTTTTATTTTGATAAATGAACGTGATTGCATTCTATTTATTATATTTGAGAGTATAATATTTTTTGTTTTCTGTACGAGACTTAAAAAATTAAGCCTGCAATACACTTCACATTTCCTTATCGGTCCTGTAAAATGTTTAACTTATAAGAAATTCTAGTTTTAGAAGTTAATCGAGAACGTAAAAATCAATTTTTACAATTATTTCTCGTTCACGATCGTATCAACCGATTTTCACTCGGTTAGTGGTTTTAACATGTTTTTCAACTTCAAAAACTGATTAGTTTATGGAATCCATCGGTAAAGGCGTTTAAAGTTACTAAAAATATAATTAAAAAACAAGTAAAAGTGCTATATTCGGCTGCGCCGAATCTTAACTACCATTCAAAGATGTAATTATGTTCGTTTGAATTTTTCAGCTAGGAAGCTAAATGTTTGGTTTTTCTTATTTCTAATATCTCTGCACGTCTTTCAACAATATTCAATATGTTTAATTTAAAAACAAAAAGTAAAAATCCGTTTCATGTACCCCAAAATGTTCTAATTGTCCAACCGTAGAACCGTCGTATAAAAAAGATTTCATCCACAAAAAACCAAAATTAATTTTATGTACCAACAAATTTCGATTTTCCAACCCTGGAACCGAATTTTCAATTTTTTTAATACTAATTTGATTTTTTCTAAAATATAAAATAGGTTTAATTCACTAAAAACACAAAATTTGGAATTTATGTGGGTACTTTTATGTACCAAAAATATTTCGATTTTCCAACTCTGGAAGCGAAGTTTTATTTTCTTACCAATGCAATTCTTAGTGTAACATAGTTTTACTTGACAAAAAAAAATCAAAATTTGTTAACTTTTTGGTCATTTTCATGTACCATAAAATATTTCATTTGTCCAACCCTGGAGTCAAAATTTTGATTTTTTAAGATTTTAATACCAATTTTGTTCTTCCTGAATTGTAAAACAGTTTTAATTAGCAAAAACAACGACGTCAATTACATTTTTGGTTAATTTTATGTAAAAAAAATGTCAATTTCCCAACCCTGGAAACCAAATTTTAATTTTTGTTTTGGTTTTTTTACCAATGCAACTCTTAATGAGGCATGAAATAGTTTTATTTTAGAAAAACTTAATATTTGTAACCATTTTGGTCTCTTTCATATACCATAAAATAGTTCATTTGTCCAACCCTGGATTCGAAATTTTGATTTTTTGGAAATTTTTGATACCAATTTTGTTTTTCCTAAAATATAAAATAGTTTTAGTTAGCAAAAAAAAACAACGTCAATTGCTTTTTTGGTTACATTTATCTATAAAAAAAATTTCAATTTCCCAACCCTGGAAGCGAAATTTTAATTTTTAAAATATTTTGTTATCAATGCAAATCTTCATGAATTATAAAGTAGTTTTGTTTAAGAAAAACTAAAATTTTATAACAAATTTGGTTATTACATGTACTGCAAAATATTGCATGTACAAAAAAAAACTTTTATTTTCCCAACCCTGGAAGCGAAATTTTGATTTTTTTTATCTTTTTTTAATCAGGACAACGCTTCATGAGTTATAAAGTAATACTTTTTAAGAAAAATTTCAAAATTTTAACCATTTATGTAACATTAAATATTGCACTTGTCCATCCCTGGATTCGAAATTTTATTTTTTATTTTTGAATTTTAGATACCAATTTTGTTCTTTCTAAATTATAAGACAGTTTTAGTTTGCAAAAAAAGCAAAATCAGTTGCCTGCTTGATTACTTTCACGTATAAAAAATATGCAATATCCCACCCCTGGAAGCAAAATTTTAAAATTTTAAAAATTTTTTTGTTTGGCCAGTGCAAATCTTCATGACGTATAAAGAGGTTTTGTTAAAGAAAAACTGGACATTTTTAACAATTTTAGTTACTACATGTACTTCAAAATACGGATTGGGCAGAAAAAAAAATTTTAATTTCCCATCTCTGGAAATTTTTTTATATTTTTTTAGTCTTTAATACACCATAGAGGCGTCCCAAAGCACGAAATAGGTTTAATTCAGTAACATGGAAAGAAATAATTGATTTTTGGTATAAATTTTACGTCGAGAAATAGGTGTAAGCTTCCCAGCTCTAGAACCATACTTCGAATCTTTCTGAATTTCAATACTACTTTATTTAAGTTCATTTCCAATCCACGGTCCAAGAACGAAGTCTCTAGCTCTTCTGGGGGCTTGGGAAATCACAGACGCACAGACGGATATCGTTCAATCGTCATCGCCATTCATAAGGATCCAGAATATATATACTTTATGGGGTCCCATATTGATATTGAAGAAATTACACACGGAATGACAAACCTATATACATATACCCTTTCACTTTTTTGTGAAGGGTATAAAAAACATTTTTCTTATTTTTTTCTGAGATTTCTCGAGTCGGTTCCACTTCACAGAATGTCCAAGTATGATAGATCTCTCTAGAACGGCAGTTATTAGCTCTATTCTATCAAGTCCTTCAAAAAGTATGACATAGTGACACCCTCTCAGGAGTAGTCAGAAAAGCTACCTAAGAATTTAGGACGTCGAGATCTGGTAAAAATTCCTTCATCGGCCCTGTAGCAAAAAATTAGCCAGCAAAGTAAAAGGTTGAAATAGGTACAAACAAAATTCTCTATCTTTTTATGTTTCTTCATCTGTCCTCTTGGTACTATTACCTCCTTTCAATGTTCGGGGCAATGAACTTCATATATAGGAGTCTTCCTCTGAGTACCGATTTTGCAAAACAACGTAAAACCAATACCTTCCTTCGAAAATTTCAATTCTGTTAGCGGGAAGTTTAAAGATCGCTACATGTGTAAATAAACGGTTAATTTTAATGGTGGGAAAAGCACATGAGTACTGATGATGAAAGTGTAGAAGTATTCTACTCAACTGTATGGGTTTAAAATTAAATTGATATCGATTGATCCTTGGATCATTCACCGTGTTTTGCTGAGTATAGCATCTCATTATAATTAAAAGTTCGAAATAAATACCTAAATATAACAATTGTAAAGTTTTAAAATCACCACCTGTTATATAAAAGCAAAATATGACACAAGTAAACCATCGTAAGAACTCCCTATGTTTTATTGTTTAATTTGTCGACAAAATAAAGCTTATGATTTCTCGTAGTGCACTTACTTCCATTTAATTATGGGTTGGTTTTTTCTAATTTTTGCCTTAAAGTAGGCAATACTATTTAGTATCAATGTTCACTGAGAGAATCTCACAACAATTTAAATTGTTATATACTAATTTTTTAGTTTTTTGGAAAAAATTTCAGATTTTTTTTTAATTCTGTTACAATAAAACTATTCGGGGGCTGCTAAAAATTTGTATGAATTGCCCATGCCTGCTAGATACTATGTTACAAAGTATATACAGACTGGATGTGTACATATTTACGACGCTTTGGTGTTGTCATACACAAATATTTTGACAACAAAAATAACAACGACTTTGATGTCTATACAATTCCTTAGCATGTGTGATATGATATCATGTCTGGTCATAAAAACTAAACATAAAAAAGAGACAAGCATTGTCCTGAACCAAACAAAAAAGAAATCATTGACTTTTTTAATATAAACTTCACTTCAAATTGAATCAATCTTTTATGTTTAAACTATATTTGACAATTGATTTATTTTATCTCTGTACATGTAATAAAACTGTAACGAGACTGTGTGTGATCATTAAGTACTTTTTTTAGATGCTGGTGGTTGCGTATATGGCAATCGTTTTACAATACATCAAATTTTAAATTATGTCTGTATGTCTGCCTGAATGCGATTACGTTAATGTACCATGATAATATAAAATGTTGGTATTTTCGTTTAATTTATAAAATCCTATATATCGTTTATATATGGAACGTGAACATTTGCACTTCTTATGGAAATATGTTTTAAACTATTACAAACAATGTATGAATTTCTATTCTATGATCCTTTCAACAACTTGTGCCAAATTATTCTGGATAAAACAACTACAACCATATATTTACTTTAAACAAAAATGGTGGAAACAGTTGACCCTAAAAGCCATGCCTGCACCTTCGTGCTAATTTTAACCACATCGGAAATCACGAGAGGCATCAACCGCTCGATGTAAGTGGTGAATGCCAAGAGCTGAGTAGTTTTTGGATTCGATCGACAAAGCCGTTTAAAAGTTATTCTAAAAAGAAAACACTAGACTTTAACCACAGTTTTGAAACGTCAAAACTGTGGTAAAAGTCTACTGATGATTTGGTAAAGCGCCAATGAAATGCATATAGACTTTACTTGACCAGCAACAAAGAAATTTCATTTACCTATAAAATAGAATTGTGGCAACAATATGTTAAATAAAATTTCATAAAAAGAAAACACTTTAGAAAATTCATTTTTTATATTTTTTTTATATTTCTGAAAATGTACCGGTCCGAAACGGTTTGGTGCGATTCGGTTCAGCCGTTCAAGGTTATAAGCGGGTCACATACTTGCACACACATAAACACACGCATACAACACTTACATATACACACACACACCCCCCCACACATAAATATACTTACACATACACACAGCCATAGAGACGGCCGAGTATCAGGAGAGCTTCGTAGGAATTCAAAGTGTCGAGCTCTGATGAAATCTCGATTTTTTTTAGAAGGGAATAAAACCAGTAACTTCCCACTTTTTGGAAAATTTTAAATTTTCATAGGTGGAATTTAAAAAAACGTTCACCGCTGAACTACCAACTCTGTGTTGGATTCGAACTTTATAAAGGATGGGAAAATTTTAAATTAGTAACGGAATTGACTCAAAATTTTTTTTTATACCAGCGTAAAATAGAAATATGAAGTCGGACAAATCTCCACCTCTAGCACGTGGGCTCTCTTCATAGAATTTTAGACTACATTTTGCTATAAAGCTTCGCTTATCTCATCAATGCAGCGCGGAATTTCATCTTTCAGTGCGTAAGTTGTTTGTAGTCTGTTCGCGTCAACCCGGCCTTTCAAATGTCCATAGAGAAAATAATACAACTGCGTTAAACCGCAAGAACGAGGCAGCCAATTGACATCGCCATTTTTTATCTTTATCGTAGCGCCGATAAAGCCGCCTGACTATAAACCGCACCATATGGTCACTTTCTTTGGATTTTCGAGGACTGTTAGTGGATTGAAAATGGTCCTCATCCCTAAAGATGATTTTGTTGAAAAACTGCGTTGTTTTCGTTCATTTTTTCAAACAGCCTTAACAAGCAGTTCACTTTCTAACTTCAAATGTGCTTACCCTGTATAATTACAAATCAAATTTGAGGATGCTGTTGGCTGAAGTAGTAGAACACGAGACTATGAAGCGGAGGGTCCTCAGTTCAACCCCGCGATGAGTCATGAATATTGTGTCGAATTGTTCTGATCAGCATTAGGGCATGATTGTGTTAGTTGTTGTCAGTCTGTTTCAGTGATGAAGGCACAGCACTGGTCACTGAACATAACTGAGTGCGACTGACACAATCATGTACTAAAGAGCAGAGGAACAGCACACTCCTTCGACGGGGTTGTAGCAAAAAATTAGCCGGCGAAGTAAAACGTTCAAATATCTACAAAAAATTCTACTTCTTCACATCTTTCGCCATCTGTCCCCTCAATACTATCCCCTCCTTTCTAGTTCAGGCGCAATGCACTGCATATGTAGGGGTCATCCCCTGAGTGCTGGTCCGAGATAAAAAAGAATCAATTTTCTGTTTCACATCTAGTTGGTATTGCTTTTTGTCACTTCTATATACCCAGAGAGCTATAAGTGGACTAAGAAGTTAATTTCGACGGATGCATATTTTGAAGTTATTAAACTGCATGCTTGCCATTATGGCTTAACTGTTCACTTATGCGTTGGTATAGGTGAATTTTTTTATGATGTTGTATACGGAGTCTACGTTCTATAATTAACTTAAAAATTATTCTGTTTTATGGTAATTATTAACTAGAAATATTATAATTGGTGCCCTCATTAAAAATTCGTGGAAATCAAAAGTTACGAAAATTATTTTCGACCTTTTCTTCATTAATGCATATATGCCAGCTTGCATATGTACATTCGTAAAATGCGGTTGCTGCTTTTAAAAAAAAGTATTTCAGAGTGGAATATTAAGATTATATCTTGATTATATTAAAAAAAATCACACGAACATTTTTCAAATCGACACATAAATAAAATACATCAGTTTTTTTTAGGAGTAGGACCAGCACTCAGGGTATGAGTATGCAATGCATTGCGCCGGAGCTGAAAACGAATGGATAGTATTGAGGGGACAGATTAGAAAAGCTGAGACGATGGACAGTTTATTTTACCTATTTCAACCTTTCTTACTTCGCCGGCTAATTTTTGCTACAGGGCCGACAAAGGCGGGTGCTGTTAATCTGCTTTTAGTACATGATAGTGTCAGTCGTTGCCAATTATGTTCAGTGACCAGTGCTATGCCTTCATCTCTGAAACAGGTTGGCAACAACTAACACAACCACGCACTAATGCTGATCAGAAGAATTCAACACAATATTTCATAACTTAGCGCGGGCTCGAACTCAGAACCCTCCGCTTCATAGTCTCGTTTTCTACTACTTCAGCCAACAGCCCCCACACGTTTTCTGTATGTTAAAAGTGTTTGTCAATTAATAAATTATTATTGAAGCAATGAAAATATAAATATGCAAAATAAACGAAATTAAAGCTAAACCCTGTGAATGCTTTACAAAATTTATCATTTTCCATAACTTATTTAAGAACCAGTTTCCTGAGCTTGTGCTATTGCAGTATTTCATCCAAATATCATTCGAACAAAATGTTTGTTCACAATTACAAACTGTAATTACAATTGGAAAGATTTAAAAAAAAAATTAATCTGATCGTAATCGTTTTTTAGATACTCCTATTACAATGACATTTAATTGTAATTGTAATTAAGCAAATAATGATTAACTGGCATGAATTAATCGTTATTCGAAAATCGTGCTTTTAAAATTATTCGAGCATAAGTTTGATTTTGTTTGATCGGTTAATCGAATTATTCTTAACTGGTTGACAACTTCAGTGTTTGTTCTATAAAAAAACTAGATTTGATTCAACAGTTTTTTGGCTTTCCTAAACCATTGAATGAATCACCAAGCAATTGGTGAATTTGTTGATTTAAAGTTCCTGGAATTTTTTTAACATATTTGTTATGTGATCACTGTTTACTTGGTAAAAGAAACCCATTAGTATATTTCGTAATTAACTAATATTTCATTTTCCTGCCTAGAGTTTAAACACATCTCAAAAATTTGATTTTACACAAGTGAATTAGACAGCCTAAAGTTGGAAGAAGAGTGAAAGAAAAAATTTATATAATAAGGTATTCGGCCGATTAGCCGTTGTTCGATTAATCGATTAATTTAAAACGATTAACTTTTCGAATAACGTACAACTTGCTATTTTTGACTTATGAATAATTCGAGTAATATATCTCAATTAATCGATTAATCGGAACTTTTTTCACAGTATTTGTTTTTCAGGTAAAAAAACAAGCCGGTACGTGTTCAGCGTATGAAATGTTAGAACAATAAGATATTTCAATTTGCCTAGAAATGGAAACTGTTTTATTAAGGTTTACTTTTAATCTCTCCAACGTCAAGTGAAAGACTCTTTTCTATATCAAGCTTCTTTAAAACAAAAAAAAAGACAAATCGTTTTAATTTCTATACACCTTTTTAATGATTATTTTAAAAGATTAGCTTAAGCTTTGATTATATTGTTTATTTAAAACGGTTTCCACTTTTATTAAATGGAGTATCTTTTGCTATATTCTTATGTTACTTCTTTAACAAAAGTATTGTGTTAAAAATCTATTTTGTTATATTTTTGATTTTGTATACAAAATGAAAACTATTCGATTATGCGAATAATAGTAAATTGATCGGTTAGTATTCGCATATATTTTCACCTAAAATAATTATTCGCGCTATTATTAGGAAACATCGATTAATTAAATAATCTGGTATATATGTACATATGTACATATTTTCGAATCGAAAACATTTTATTATATACGCGACTTTGTCCCCTAAGAATACGAGTATGTGAAACTCCATCTAATGTGTATTTTATGTCAATGATGTGTTGTATTTTTACTGTGTCAAAGTTTAAAACGTTCTTAGTTATCAGTTTAATAATTTCATACGTCTGTAAAAATTTTCGACCACCCTTGACCACTCAATAGGTTCCTATCCAAAACAAAACTATGTTATTCCTCGGATCTTAAAATATCTGTACGCCAAATTTCATCTAAATCGATTTAGCGATTTGAGCATGAAAGGTTAACAGAGAGCTAGAGTTACTTTCATATTTATAATTTTAGAAAGGAAAAAAGTGCAGTTCATCATAAAAAATTTAAGTCATAATAAAAAGTGCAAGTCTTCATAAAAAGTGCAAGTCATCATAAAAAATGCATGTCATCATAAAAAATGCAAGTCATCATAAAAAGTGCAAGTCATCATAAAAATGCAAGTCATCATAAAAGGTGCAAGTCATCATAAAAAATGCAAGTCATCATAAAAAGTGCAAGTCATCATAAAAAGTGCAAGTCATCATAAAAAATGCAAGTCATCATAAAAAGTGCAAGTCATCATAAAAAGTGCAAGTCATCATAAAAAATGCAAGTCATCATAAAAAGTGCAAGTCATCATAAAAAGTGCAAGTCATCATAAAAAATGCAAGTCATCATAAAAAGTGCAAGTCATCACAAAAAGTGCAAGTCATTATAAAAAGTGCAAGTCGTTATAAAAATGCAAATTATTACAAAAAGAGCAAGTCATACGAACAGCTTATGCGCTCACATCAGAGTGTATAAATATACTTTTTACCCGCGACTTTGTCCGCGTAGAATATATGAAACTACAGCAAATGTGATTGAGTAATTGACCCTTCATAAAGTCATTGCCAAAGTTGTTAATTCAACTGTATCAAAGTTTAAAATGTTCGTAGTTATTTTCATAATTTCATATTTCCACAAAAATTTTGGACCACCCCTGACCACCTAATAGGGCCATTTCCAAAAGCAAAAACCACCCTATTTTATTCCTCGAATCTCAAAATATTTCTATGGCAAATTTCATTTAAATCGGTTCAGCGTTTTAAGCGTGAAAAGGCAACTGACAGACAGACACACAATTTATGGGACAGCATAGGAAAATTTATGGGAAATTACCTAATCCAAATCAAATGTGTTTGTCCTCTTCTATAAATATTTTATTCAAAATATTTTCTATGAATTCATAATGATTTTGATGCCATAAAAAGAAATGCGGTCATATTTATAAAATTTAAATCCCCACTAATTTCACAAAATCGCCATACCCCAAATTGTTAAAACGAATAGTATTCAGAAAAACAGCATGACCAAATAAAAAAAACATGAAACTTTTATATTTATTTGCTTGAAAAGAAAACTTTTTGTCTGCCAATTCATCATATTGGAAATGGCAAATAAATAAAAGGTGTTTTATTTTTGCTGCAACTTTTTTTATACGTTCTGTTGTTTTTCATCAATTTTAGCCACAAGTTTGCGGCAGTTTGGATATTTGTGCTACTGATCATATTCTAAAGAGTTAAATGCGCGTGCTTTTTAAAACCATTTTTATGCTTTGCAAGTATGTGTGGTTTGCAATTTCATTCTTTTTCGATTCAAATTACTTTTCCTTATGACTTTGGGTTGATTTTATGACTTTTTCGTTTTGTGTAAATATACAAACACGTAAGTGTACACTCAGATAAAATAAGTTGTTTGGCTATGATTATATATAACTATGTTATGGTCTCTTTAATAATAACTTAAATTCAATTCGCTTTGATCTTTAACTGATAAACATCGATAGATAGTACAACCAAGTATAAGTTTAACTTCAGCCCCTGTCCAGAGGACACCTTCCGATGATGATCTCAACATAGTGTGAAATTGGGGGCTCACCACCACCCCCGTGCAACTCAGGGGCATCACCTAAGCGACCCTTGGGTCGTCCAGGTGGCAATTTCTAGCACATGGTAAGATAATATCCCATGCACTAACACCTTGCTAAAGTGTTGATTCACAACAACACATAGATTTTGATACTATCAGCCGGACCGAATCCCAACCAAAAAGGTCGGTCATTAACCCTTATCTGACAAATCTTCCAATAATTGGTGTAAACCAAAACCACCACGTGTACTCCCGAAGGACACCTCACCGATATCCAGTCGCAGTAAACTGCTGGGCTAGTACTGGATCCCGTGGTACCAGTTTAGACTACTGGTGAAGCTTCGAAAGCCAAACCAGTGTAGGATCTATAAACTTTCTATTGACTTCAGTTTCTGTTTTACCAAAACTTAGGTGTCCTTGCACCTGTTGTTGCTTACTCAGACTCGTAGGCGAACCTACTTCTTTTAGATTCTTATATACAAATCCGTTCTACTGTTATGTAGAGATTGGACATTAGCATAAAAGTTTTAAGGAGCTACCTGTAAAAGTAATGTCTGATAAGCAGAGTAACCCCTCGAAAGTCAACCATTATAGTTTTCAACTTTCTATTGACTTTTGGTTTTTAACTAAAATCTAGTCGTCCTTGTGCCTAGTTTTTTATTATACCCTCCAAAAAAGAATTTGGAGGGTATATTCACTTTGTCATTCCGTTTGTAACGCATCGACATATCCATCTCAGACCCCATAAAGTATATATATTCTTGATCAGTGATGAAATCTAAGACGAACTGAGCATGTCCGTCCGTCCGTCCGTCTGTGGAAATCACGATTCAGTCCAAACGAATAGAGCTAGACTCTTGAAATTTGTCATAAATATATTTTAAAGCTTAGAGCAGGTTAAGCTCGAAGATGGGCTAAATCGGGCAAGAGGGAAAAAAGTTCCCCTAAGAAGAATTAAACCAACCCAGCAAAAACAACATAATTTTTAAAGTTTTTTGGTTATTTTGTTAAGTAAATGATATATTTTTATGTCAAATACGGTCCAGCGCCTTAAACTTGGAGCCATTAAATAAAATAAAAATATTTTTTGACCCCGCCCACTTCATTGGGCGTTATTATAGGCAAAAATAGCGTAAAAATTTAACAAATTGTTTTACTTAAGCCTACATTCCTTAAAAATAACACTTCTAAGCTTTAATGACGAACCTGAAACGAAACCTGGCACTACTCTGCCCTACCACCTCCTTCCACTTCGCCCCCTAAATGACCCTACCAAAAACATTTTTTTTTTAAATTTTGTATATAATCATCCCAACCATTTATCTTTAGAGTTTTATGACTGCCGATTTCTGCCCTACCGCCCCCCCCCCCCTCTTCCTTTGCCCCCTGAATGATTCTGGCAACAATTTTTTTTTTAAATTTTGTATATAATCATCCCAAGCATTTATCTTTAGAGTTTTATGACTGCCTGTTGCTGCCCTACCCCCTCCTCCCCCTTTGCCCGCTAAATGACCCTATTAAAATTAAATAAAATTTTTTTTTTATTTTGTGTATAATCATCCCAAGCATTTATTTTTACAGTTTTATGTCTACCTGTTTCTGCCCTACCCCCTCTCCCCCTTTGCCCTCTAAATGACCCTATCAAAAAAAAGAAATTTTAATTTTGTATATATTTATCCCAAGCATTTATTTTTAGAGTTTTATGACAAAGGTGAAATGTTTCCCCCACAGCCCTTGTCAGAGCGACCCCGCCAAAATACAGTTTTTATACCCTCCAAAGGGAATTGTGATGAAGTCTAAGACGGTCTAGCAATGCCCATACGTTCGTCTGTGGAAAGCATGATATTGTATATATTTGAACCCCGCCCCCTTTAGCGGGCGTTGACGTACGATATTATATAAAGGAAATCTGTCCCACCAAGTTAAACATTTCAAATTCACTTACTAAATATTTGGAGGGTATTTAAGATTCGACCCGGTCGAATATAACGTTTTTACTTGTTTCAAACTCGCGTAGGTGGCAGACAGGTGAACCCCTTCTACTTTAGATCTCCTTACAGTAATCGAACTAAGTTTGCTACTGGGACCTGTCCCGCGTCCTATTCGGTAACTAGACAGGTACTTATAAGTTTTATGGGTTACCAGCAAGAGTTATGTTTGATAAAAACAGTGTAACCCCCGATAGCAAAACCAGTATAGGTTTTCAGCTCTCTATTGATTTCGGCCCTCTTACGGAACCTAGGCATCCTAAACGTTCTTCCTTACAACAGACTACGTAGGAACGAGCCTCTGCCAAATTTATATAGGTGTCTTCGAATGTATTTCGGAGTGGAGGCACCTCCTACTACAGTGATCGTACTAGGACGATGTTCTTTTCAGCAGAGATGAACCTACTACTTTTAAATTTCTTATACGACCTCCTGTTGCACTGCTATTTCATGGATTGGGCAGCTAACACCAAGATCAAATTTAAAAATATTAAGTTATAAAGTGTCGCTCTATAACTATTGAAAATGAAAATGGTACAACAACTTCCTGAGTCGTGACTGATAAAAAGAGCTCATGTAACAAAACTAAATGAAAACTGCTTCCAAAATTCCCTCATTCTATCTGGGCAAGAGTTCTTCCCGTAATAATTTGTCATTATTTTACCGTTATAGATAACATATAGATATATAAGAAGGAGCAGAAGAAATGGTTTTTATCTACTTAAAATTTAAGATGTGAACATGGCATGTGCATAAAAACGACAATACAATTGGTAATAGAAACAAATCTATAAGTTAAGTAACTGAAGAATATAGTGTCTCAAAATCAGAAAAGAGAAAACGATATATTATTTTTATGAGAATTACTGCAAAATCTTGCAATACGAGTAAAAGAGGCATCCAAATATTGATTCATTTATTGTATATTTTTTCATATTTTAATCCCCATATTTATAAAAAATAAAACGTCGTATTTGAAATCTGTTTTAAGAAAATTTCGTATGAATTTTTTCTATTAAAATACATTTCAAACTCATTTTAGATTTTATGAATACCGTGGTAAAAATATTAGATAGGGCTTTCTACAAAGTGTGAAACTATATATGTCCGGATTAACGATATTACACTGTATATAATTTTCAGCTACTCCTATCTGATATTTCTACATTGCATTATTGCATTAAACTACTATAGAGCTCAAATGAATTATTTTGTTCATGATCATGAATGTATCCAGAACATCACGGCGTATGAGTATTAAATTTGTTTCATATACCAGACGACCTGTAGGACTCAAATAAACAAGTTCTATGTTCATACTACTGAAGTGCCCAAATGTTATACGTAAAATTTAGACATATAATTTGGGCTCTATTAAAGCCTGCAAAATTTATTACAAAAATATATTTAAATAATTAAAACACAAAATCTTCGTTTATTTAATTTTTGACAGAAGAATTATCCTATAAAGGAAAATACATAAAAATTATAGCCCTACTTGGGCCGAACTCGTTCGTTCTGTCAACCAAAACTTTATAATCGATCCAATATAATTTAGATTTTTATCTAAAACGAGAAAATGACGAAGTTCCAATCAATGGTGAAACCAATTAATATTATTTCGTCTTTGAACTAAAACTGTCTTAATTGCAAATTCATATAATTTTTTATGCCATTCAGGAAAAATTTTGTTAAGAATTTATTACTTTATCGGCTGTGTAGCAGAAAATTAGCCGGCAAAGTAAACAGGTTGAAATAGCTACGAAAACGAATTCTCTATCTTCTCATCTTTCATCTGTCCTCGCAATACTATTCGCCCTTTTCTTTCAATGCACAGCACTTGTAAGGATCATCGCCTGAGTACTGGTCCGAATTTAAACAAATAAAATAAAAGAAGAGAATCTGTCACAGGACACTTCACATGACTGATTCTCAGGGACTAACAACCGGTTCGAGTTCTGGAACTTTATGTGGGAGCTACCGGTAACCTGTACATGGCGTTGTCATTGCAGTGAGTCAATTGCCATAATTAAGATACTCCGCGACAGGTCCTTTAAGTAATTGTCCTATTGTGGTATCTTTAGTACCAGTGCCAGTGCCAGTTGTAGTTTTATAAATGCCGGCTATAGAAATAGCCTACGGAAACTGTCTATGCCCAGCCCTTAATAACACTGCTCTGCATAGAATAATTTTTTATCTCTCTTTAAATAATATATGTGAACTATATGGATTTTGATGCGCTGAGTTCAAATCCGTTTTCGGTTTTTTTCCATCAGGTCGGGATTTTTTTTTATAGGCGTGGCATGAATAATTAGTGTCCTGGATTCTTTTGTAGCTATCGGCCACCGCTTTATTTGTACCGCTCCCATTTTCGCCAGTCATAGGGCAGATACGTTCAGGACAATTGTTACGAAATTTCCCGTAGGTTTGTTACCTTCATATATTAAAATTAAGCTTAAATTTATCCGTTCTGGAACCATATTTAAGATTTTACTAATTTTCAAAAGAACTCTATTTAGAATCAATCAGTCCAAGAATTAATCCTCTAGCTTTTCTGGGGAATTCGCAAATATGAAAACTTTGAACGCTAGCGGATTTGGTTGCTAACACATATTTTTAAATCGCAGTCTTCACTAACGAAATAACTAAACTCTTGTCAATGAACTATATTCTAATGTAGCAAGGAACTGCCGCAGTCAAAGGGAAGAGAGAATTTTATTTTGTTTTTATATCCGATGGCTGGTCACTTTAAACTAATTTTGTCTTAACACCGTCTTTGTACCGTTTACAATCACACCAAAACCTGGAAGGACCACACAAGATGGGTTACGCTGTAATGTGATGCGAATGGAAATTGAAAGCATTTGTACGCTATTTAGATTGAAATACATCACAAAGTAACCCCCAAGAAATATATAATTCAAACCTAGCGGTGAGATTTCAAATGAAAGTACTTTGCTTACGCACTTCTTCCATTTTTCCACAGATATGTGCATGAAATTTCTTTGCGTGTACTTGCCGTAAGTGTCCAATATTTGTTACATCAAGCATTCAATTGCGTACTTATGTTTGACATGTTTGTTTAAGAGTGACTTTTTTTATGGCATTGAAAAGGGTTACAATATAATCATAAAATTTTTGGCAATCAATCAAAAAGTATGCAAAAATAAACAAAAGAAAAACCAGCCAGCAAACGAAATTGCAATTCAGTTTCATTGAAGTCGTAAAAATCAATTGAAATTGCACGTCGTTAGTCATAAAAATAAAGAAATTAAATAATGGATTGAGCAAAAATAAAAAAGCAGTTTGTGTTTATTTTTTAGCCGTAATGCCAGTATGCAAATTTCTATGAAAAAGGAAGAACTATTTATTACAAAATACACACATAAACTGCAAACAACGTCAAAGTGGGCAAGAAAACACACTTTTTATGGCTGTGAACAGAAGCATAAAATGGTTTTAAAAATTCGGTAGTCGTAAGAAGGGAATTTGTAGAGTTGTTTACTAATTACTCAATTATGTCTCTGTGCTGGTATCTTATACATAAAAATAGTTGATCCTTGTTCCTTAAAATGCTCGACGTTAAGAAAATAGACTTTTTAAATACCAGGCAATAATTTGAGGTTTTTCAAAATGAATTCGTCTTTTTTATACCCTAACAGAATTCGTTCGGATTCACGGTTGAAGTAAATTGAAAAAAATTGTTTCCTTCACTTTAAGTGCTTTTTGAGGTTAGGAGCTAAACTGGCTTGAAAACACACTTTTTATTTTGCTTAATTCATACCAACGTAAAGTGAAGATATGGGAATTAATAATGAAATATTATGGGGGGAGGCAAATGTCTACCTCTAGCATGTTTTTTTTTTATCTTGGACCAGCAGTCAGGGAATAACCCTTATATATGCAATGCATTTCGCCGGAACAGAAAACGAGAGGATAGTATTGAGGGGACATATTAGGAAAGATGAGAAGATAGACAGTTCTTTTTGTAGCTATTTCAACCTTTTACTTCGCCGGCTAATTTTTGCTACAGGGCCGACGAAGGTGGGTGCTGTTACTCTGCTTTTTAGTGCATGATAGTGTCAGTCGCTGCCAATTATGTTCAGTGACCAGTGACTATGCCTTCATCATTGAAACAGGCTGACAACAACTAACACAACCACGCACTAATGCTGATCAGAAGAATTCAACACAATATTTCATGACTTAGCGCGGGCTCGAACTCACGACCCTCCGCTTCATAGTCTCGTTCATAGACGTCCGCTCTTTTTACAAAATTTTTAACCACATTTGGCAACGAGGTTTCGCTTAGCTTGTCAATACAGCGCCGAGTTTCAAATGCCTCCAGAGAAAATAGTCCAGCGGCGCTAAATCAAAAGAACGAGGCAGCCAATTGACATTGCCAATGGGAAAAATTGAGCAACTTGCAAATTTCTCATGCAATACCTGAATTGGTGGGCCAGCTGTGTGGCTTATGGAACCGCTTTGCTGAAACCAAAGATCACTGACGTCAACGTTAGCCACAAATGTCGGTTATCATAGTTTCGTAAAGCAATTCACAGTGATGGCGTTTTCTTGATCGTTTTCGAAAAAATACGGGCCAGTGATGCCACCTGAGCACAACGTTCTAATTGAAAATGGGCCTCATCACTAAGAATGATTTTGTAAAAAAATGCGTTGTTTTCGTTCAGTTTGTCAAACAGTAAATTTTCCAAATTAAAGTTCTTTGTTCAAGAGTTAACTTTCCTTGCCTAAAATTCCCCATTTTTTTCAAAATAAATTTCAAAGGGCAACAGCTCAATTCTTGACATTTCATTATTTGACAGTCAATTTACTTCCTAAATTCAAATTTGCCGACTCTGTATGATATATAATTTTTTGTTTTTTTGAATTTATTTTAACTGGGACCGCCGCTTAAAAGCTGATCCCCACCAATGCAATGCACTCTGCAGAAACTACCAAATGAGGGGATGGTTTTGATAGGACAGCAGATGCAGGAAGATGAGAAGATAGAATTTTGCAGACATTCAACTTTTTTCTTCGACCAGCGAAGGTGCGCTGGCCAATGCTCTCTTTAGTATATGATAGTGGCAGTCGCTATCCATACTGTTAGGCGACCAGTACTATGCTTTCGTTTTTAAAACAGACCGACAGCGAATAACACAACTACACACTAATATAAATCAGAAGTTTCTAAGATTAGCGTCGGTACCTGCCATAACGCCAACACACACACCTGATGTGTTCGAACCTACACGAAACCCTTATTAATTCCGTGGCTATGCGACATGCCGCTAGTAACCGAGGAATAAATAGCAAGCCAAACGTCTACAACACAAGAGAGTTATACAGGTCCTTCTCCACACCAACGTTATGCGAGGATGGGTCAATAAGTCCGTGACTTTTTGAATGAAACACTGGTTTTTTATATAAAAAGTTATTTTACTTTTCAACATACTCTCCTTTGAGTTCTCCTTTGCGTTCTATTCTTAAGTGCAAAGTTGTTCAAATCAAATCTCTTTCCGCCGAGCCATTTCTTCAAGTTTGGAAACAAAATATTGTTACTCAGGGCTAAATCTGGAGAATAGGGTGGATGAGGGAACAATTCGTAACTCAATTCCTTTTTTTTGCCATGGAAACTGCTCATGTGTGCATTCTTTATTGTAAGTAAACGCGGAAAGTTTTCTCATACCGCGGGAAATATCAGATACCGTAGCACTAGCGCTAGGTTCCCGATCTAGCTTCGACAGCAAACCAATATAGCTTTTAACTTTCCGCTGTTAGGCATCCGTTCGTTTTTTTACCAAACTTATGTAATCCGTTTATCTTTTTTTTTTTTTATCTTGGACCAGCACTCAGGGGATGACCCCTATATATGCAATGCATTGCGCCGGAACTGAAAACGAGGGGACAGTATTGAGGGGACAGATTAGGAAAGATGAGAAGATAGACAGTTGTTTTTGTAGCTACTTCAACCTTTTTTACTTCGCCCGCTAATTTTTGCTACAGGGCCGACGAAGGTGGGTGCTGTTACTCTGCTTTTAGTGCATGATAGTGTCAGTCGCTGCCAATTATGTTCAGTGATCAGTGACTATGCCTTCATCATTGAAACAGGCTGGCAACAACTAACACAACCACGCACTAATGCTGATCAGAAGAATTCAACACAATATTTCATGACTCAGCGCGGGCTCGAACTCAGGACCCTCCGCTTCATAGTCTCGTGTTCTACTACTTCAGCCAACAGCACACCTTACATACAATATGTTATATCATAGATTGAGCAGGAACATAGATATTTTATGTGTTACCAAAAAAAATGATGCCCGAGGAAACTGTGTAACCCCCTCTGTAAGTTGTTGAGTAGAAACAACTTGTATATCTTACACACGGGAGCTAAAGTCCCACATTCATGACTAAATGCGTCATTTAATCCGGAATCTTCTACTTGGCAGTCTACATATTAACCATTTCAGCCCACAGGTTCACATCAATTATTTGTTTTTTGTGCCTTTAAATAAATTTTAAATACTACCATACTTTTGCTTGTATAATTCTCAAATCGTTTTTAAAAGTTTGCATAAAAAACAATAGGTTTAATTACAAATAATAATTGCACTGTGACGTAGTGTGTAAACAAAAAAATTATGTTTCAAAATATAGAAAAATCAATGAGTGTTCGAACTCACGGGCGATGTGTTAACACCTTTTTGTTTATTTATTTTATATTAAACCCACAAAAAACAAAGAGAATGCAAAGCAACAGACAAATGTACATACATACATTGTTATGTTTGTACATAAGCTACATACGTTGCTGTCTTGCTATCTCATTTTTATATATGTACGTACAACCACATCACTATTCTCTTTGCTATGCATAAGACAAAACCGAAGATCAACATAAAACACTTTTTTAATATTACTCCAAATTAATACTCCGAATTAAAACAACTAAATCTCCGCTCGCCGATGTCGGATCGCCTTAATTTTTGGCCTAAACTCTTCGTGGAAACCCGCACTAGCGTTTTAATCCAAAAATTAATAAAATCGGCTATGAATTTCCGGAGAAAATCGCGTGGGAAAATTATATGAAAATCGCCCAATAATCACTTTCAATACCGACTGCCAAACAACGAACAAACACTTACACTTACACTTGCGTATGTATTGAAACTGATAGTTTACTGCCCTAGAGGCGCGAGTTACATCCTTATTATTGTTAGTAGTATGGTAATTAGACATAAGCAAACAAAACTGTCTAGACCTAAGTGAATAATAATAAATGATAAACGTAAGTAGGTAAACAAATATACCTGTAAATCCTAAACAAACATCATAAATACAGTAGATTGTAAGTAATAAAGATAAAAACAGAAAGATGGTAAATACCATAAACAACCCTAATTAAGTACGTAGGTGAAACAACAAAGGAAATTTTTCCAAGGACAAGGCTTAGATTAAGTATATAAATGCATGTAAACCTAAACATAGGTTCAGTCTTAAGATTCAATTCAAAAAATAAGTAAACCACACTGTATTTGTGTTATTACTTATAACTCGCGCGCATAGATGTTAACACATCAAAAAACTCACTTATATTCTGCGCCTGTGCACTGACATACAACTTTCAATAATTAAAACTTAATGCGCTACTGATCTTAATGTTATTTGATGGAATACGTCCAAACACATGCCTTGTAGGCCAAGACAATAGATATTTACATTTCTCAAAGTCTAGCTTTAATTCCTAGTTCGCTCCATTGACAAGGATAAGCTGCCGCGGTTCCAGTAGCAACTGTAACATTTTGAAGTGACCGTTTGTATTTAACGCGTACAAAAACATTGAATATTTAATTTGCGTACAATAAATTTATGAAACGAAAATAATTCGCTTAATTTTAACTCAAAGTTGCTTGTGTGTTATTATTGCCCTATTAAGTAGAAAAATACTTGTGCGTGTGTGTGTGAAAGCTATGAGTAACATGGTATTCATGATGCTGTTTTGCTTGTTTGTGAGTCTGTTTATTGACTGAAAGGATTCATGATACTGTTTTACTTGTTTGTGAGTCTGTTTATTGATTGAAAGGATTCATTATGTCATTTGCGTTTTGGTTAACCAGCCCTATTAAATATAAATGCATGGATATTTAAATGACAAAGCAAATATAAAATGTGTGTGTGTGTGTTTTAAAATATTTACTTTAAAACAATCATACTCATCCTAAGTGAACAATGGAAAAATTAATGTATACATACATTTGCACATATATAATTCCGTGTTTGTTTATTTGTATGTTAAAGCACTGTGGAACTACTAGGTGATCTGTGGACATTTTATAGCCAATATAACAATAATGGCCACCACAAAAATACATGCAAAGATGGGTAATTACATTCTTATATAGTCGCAAAACAGCTCTGAGTCAGTCAACACCAAGCCTCGTTGGGAATTATTTTTTAAGTGCAGCCAGATGATTGATCATTTACTCTATTTCAAGAGCATCTCACACGCTCTAATTAATTTCAACACCTCAGAGATCTGTATAGATCTGATTCTGAGGAAGTATTCCGTGACAAACTACATCGCTACTTCCCATGTGAACTCGTAGACCGTGTACAGGCAGTCGCAGAAACGGATAAAATACGGGTTAACAACATCGCCGGCATATGGTCCCAGTCACCTCGCCGGCATCTGAGCTCCGATATTTTGCAAACTTAAGGTGCAATTCATAAAAAATATTTCATGTTTATAACATCGTTATTTGACGTATTTCTATACGAAATTTGTTAAATAAGAAGGTTATAAGCAGGAAATATTTTTATGAATTAAACCTTTACTTTGCAAAGTATTTTTAATACAAATAATTACAAAATACATTCTCATAAAATAGAACAGATAATACAAACATAATGGCAAAATACAAAAACTTGGCGAATATATGGAGGTACCGAAATTTTTAGAAAAGGAAGCGCTCATTAACGAACATGGACCAAAGAGAGAGAACGACAGATAGAGAAATACTTGAGGTGAATAGAAGTGCATGCAAAACGAAGCAGAATATACGTCAAAGAACAGAGCTACAATTTATTATATGGGTGAATTCCAAAGCATCAAAATGCTTTGCAGTGATGCCAAGTTACATCAGTTACAAAAATAAAACACTTGAGACTTTGCGTCACTGCAATGCATATTGATGTTTTGGAATTCAGCCTATCTTTTACCAATTGGGGAATTACGTATTTGTTAAATACGTTAACTTATCGGTTATTACTGCATATCGGTGATCAAATGCACATTTTCATATCCATCACTGAAAATAAAAGGATATTACAGGTTTGTCATTCCACGTGTGATTAACTCAATATTATCATGCGACTCCATAAGTACAATATACATATATTGTGCAGGGACCATGTGAACAGAAAAGTCAAAAAAGTATTTCAGCCTATTTGTGAAATTGGTTTTCCCAATCCCAAGGAAGAGCTAGAGAATGCATTCTTGGACTGATTTATTAGAAATGATCACAATAGGCACTGAAAAGCATCAAAATCTAATATACGTGTCCAGAGCTGGAAAACATACACTTATTTTTGGTATGAAAAATACTGCAGAAAAGGATAATTTCAATATCTTTAATTAAATTTATAGTTGTAGCGAAACAAAACATGATTCTAGGGTTGGACAATTGAAACTTTTTTTGTACGTGGAAGTAACCAAATGGGCTACAAATTTTTCCTTTTTTTGTTAATTAAAATACTTTTATATTTAAAAAAAAAATTAAATTGTTATTAAAAGTTAAAATTATGTATGAATTTTTATTAAAAATTATTAAAATGAAAATTCCAGGGTTGGACAATTGAAACTTGTTTTGGTACACAAAAGTAACCAAATTGGGTACGAAATTTCATTTCATCGTTAATTTGAACAAATAAAAGTGCTATATTCGGCTGTGCCGAATCTCAAATACCCTTTACAGATGTAATTCTTCTTTCTTTTTTGCTAAAACAGAAAGTAGGTTTAATTAAAAAATGTAACATAGTTTTACTTGACAAAAAAATTTAATTTTTAAACTTTTTGGTCACCTCCATGTACCATAAAATATTTTAAATTGTTAATTTTTTCAACGGGCTTAAGTTCGAATCTGCATGACTGCAAATGACTTTTTTTTTATTTTTATTATTTTATTAATAAATGAATTTGTTCAAATTCTATTTATTATTTTTTATATTAAGATTGGAATATTAAGAATATATTCAATAATCATCAAACCAGACATCTCATCAGCGTTCTTTGTTAAATTTTTTCCACTTTTGCAAGTGGTGCTAGTTAGTAGGAATATCAACTATTTAACCAATATTTTAACGAAAATTGAATATGAGAAGTTATCACATTCATATTTTTAAGTTATTACATTTTGGTTAGTACGAAATTCCCCAACCCTGACGATTAATATTCCCAATATTCCATGTATGTCTTTGGCTTTTTCCAGAGCCATCGGCTGCTCATAGCATTTTTTTTTGTTTGCTTTATTTTAAAACAATACAACTCTTCATGAGGAATAAAGTAATATTATTTAAGAAATATTTAAAATTTTTAACCATTTTGGTCACCTTCATGAACTATAAAATATTGCACTTGTCCATCCCTGGATTCGAAATTTTGATTTTTTTTGGAAATTTTTAATACCAATTTTGTTCTTCCTAAAATATAAAATAGTTTTAGATAGAAAAAAACAACGTCAATTGCCTTTTTGGATACTTTTATGTATAAAAAAAATTTCAATTTCCCAACCCTGGAAGCGAAATTTTAATTTTTTAAATCCTTTTTGTCAATGCAAATCTTCATAAGGTATGAGGTAGTTTTGTTTAAGAAAAACTCAAATTTTGTAACCATTGTGGTTATTACATGTACTACGAAATATTGCATGTGCCAAAAAAAAACTTTAATTTTTCCAACCCTGGAAGCGAAATTTTAATTTTTTGTTTTTTTATCAGTGCAGCGCTTCATGAGGTATAAAGTAATGTTTTTTAGGAAAAATTTAAATTTTTTTACCATTTTGGTCACTTTCATGCACTATTAAATATTGCACTTGTCCATCCCTGGATTCAAAATATTATTTTTTATTTTTGATACCAATTTTGTTCTTCCTAAATTATAAGCAAGGCTTAGTTAGCAAAAAAACATCAGTTGCCTGTTTGATTACTTTCACGTATAAAATAAATGCAATTTCCCACCCCTGGAAGCAAAATTTTAATTAAAATTTTTTTTTGCCAATGCAAATCTTCATGACGTATAAAGGTTTTGTAAAAGAAAAACTTAAGATTTGTAACAATTTCAGTTACTACATGTACTATAAAATACGGAATGGGCCGAAAAAAAATTTTTAATTTTCCTTCCCTGGAAAAAAACAAATTTAATTTTTTTAGTTTTTAATAGACCATTGAGGCTTCCCAAAGCACGGAATAGGTTTAATTTGCAAACATTAAAACAAAAAAATAATTGATTGTAGGTATAAATTTTGCGTCGAGACATAGGTGTAAGCTTCCCAGCTCTGGAACCATACTTCGGATGTTTCTGAATTTCAACAGCACTCTATTTAAGTTCATTTCCAATCCAACGGTCCAAGAACGAAGTCTCTAGCTCTTCTGGGGGCTTGGGAAAACGTACAGACGGACAGACAGACGGACATTGCTCAATCGTCATCGCTATTCATAAAGATCCAGAATATATATATATATATATATATATATATATATATATATATATATATATATATATATACTTTATGGGGTCCTATATTGATATCTAAGAAATACGAGAAACAGATGGTAAATAAATGTTGTTTTACTTTGTTATTTTTTATCAACCGTCTACCGTGCAAGTCTTTCACACACTTCCACATCCTAAAAAACATTTAAATACGGTCATTTAAGTTTAATATAAATATTATTTACCAAAAACTGGTATTAGGTTATAAAAAATGTTTCATATAATAGGGATATAACCTATTTTTTTGTTTTTCTGAAATTTGTACTATCGGGTGGGCCATCTATCGGTTTAAATTTGAACCACCCCTTATTTCATGTATTATCTCTACTGAACGAAATGAGTCGAATTTAGCTTGAGCACCGTTGGAGTTTATTGGAAATGTATTTCCAAAACAAAGACAAAGTAACTCATCTCTTCGGATGAAGCTTATTTTCATCTTGGTGGGTGCATTAATAACTCAAATTACCGTATTTGTGGCTCATAAAAACCACACGTGGTCCTAAAGTAGCCAATGCACATGTTACGAGTGACTGTTTAGTGCGACTTTGCCCATATTTCTTTGAAAATGAGTACGGCGCAACCATTACGGTCAATGGAGACACCTGCGATTTTTGTGAACATTCTTCATGGTAATAATGTGAACTGTGTTTGGTTTCCACAGGATGGTACAACTTGCCATACATCTCATGCCACAATCGATTTATTGCGTCAAACGTTTGATGACCATTTCATTAGCCGAAATGGTGAAGTCAATTGGCTGCCACGTAGCTGCGATTTGACAACGTTTAACTATTTTCTGTAGGGCGCCGTTAAAGACAAAAGGCAATTGAGCATTGAAGGGTATTGCCAGGATACGGACAAATACATTCGAAAAAGTGCTCAAAAATTGGTCCGATGGAATGGGACACTGTAAGGTCAGCCGCGGTAGTCACATGAAACAAACAAGATTCCATCTCTAACCGGAACAATTGTATTTCACAACAAAAAAATAAATTTGCCAAAATTTCAAACCGTTTTTCTTTCATCGCATTTTTAAATTTAGGCTTTTAAATGGCAAAAAAGTTAGAGTAAGAATTATATTTAATAAAGATTCTATATGAAGGCCGATTTTTTTTATGCATATTAATATGTTTTAGTTTTCGATTGAAGTTACGCTGTTCAAAAATATATTTCGTAATGAATGTTTTATTAATATCAGACAGGTATTTCGTTCAGCTTTTCTAATTGATAACGACAGTATCCCGTTTTCTTATCTAGCAATTGTCTGAGACAAAAATACAGATGACGACATTAGATATACGGAAGCAAGTGATCTTATCTAATGAAAACTACTCACCACCAACTTTGAGCAGTAAAAATTTAATCAAGCCTAATGTTATGCTATGATACTTCTCATCCTTTCACAACTCACAAACTATAATGCCTCTATTGTATATCTATTTATATGTATTGAATGTGTGTATGTGCATATGGATGTGACAAATAAAAAAACATTGAGATTATGTGAGTAGTTTTGTGTAAATAAATATTTTATGTTCGTTGAGGATAATTGAAGCGATTGCAAAGTAGACACTTTGTTGGCTATTTATTTTATTGGCATTACATAATTCACTGTATAAATATTGCATTTAAAGGTTATGTGTGTGTTTGGATGTGGTGTGAAAGCATTTAGTGCAAATTTGTCTACTGTTTTCCTTTTAATGCTAAATGAGGTTTCAGGTGTTAAACGTGTATTTTATTATCTAGAAGACACAAAAAATATTAAGCACATTTTGTCAGAAAATGCATTAAAGAAATATTTCTACGGTATCTAAGTAGACGTTGATGACTTTAAGCTGTGAATTTTGAGTTTTATATCCTTAAAGAGTTAGTTACGCCAAATCGGGTTATTTCGAGCTTCGAAAATTTTTAGCCTAAAAAAGATTTTTTCTGACAGGTTTCATATCCAATAGCTGGATTATTATCTGCTTTATACTCGTATATGGGTTTCCACTTACGGTTAACCCTAGGATTACCCTCTTGGTCTGGCCAGACCAAATTTATATTCTGCTTGCAATATCTTTCATATATAAGAAAAAATCAAAAAAGCAGGTAACTAAATTCTATAAATAATATGTCCTGAATCGAATGAAACTAATTTGGAACTGATCGGAGCAAATTTGTGGGGTTAAGTTCCATTTTTATGTGAAGGTATATTAAATTACCTTCTTGGTCTGGCTAGACCACAAAGTATTATTTATGTGTTGTTTTTGATTTTTGTATGTGTTTTTTGCGAAGTAAAATATTCCTGTCGCTATGAAAACTGGGCCATCGCGCCACTTTCTGCCTAGTGCTATTTAAATTTTTTGAGAAATTTTTACATCTAAAATGGTAAGTATGTATTATTGTTCGAGAAACCAACCGCAAGGCGCAAGAGGTTTATATTGCTTTGAAACAACCCATAGAATGGGAGCCAAGTCACGAAAAAGAAATAACACAGCCTGTTAGAGAATTGTGGGCACCATATCACCATGCTGTGAATAAGGCTGCAATGTAAAAACAAACAATTCGTTTTATTGCTAAAGTTCATCCGTTTTGACAACGCAAACACTAGGCCAATGCGCCAAGAATTGATCAAATCGGCAGCAATAGACGATCTTTTTACACTGCTTTTTGCGAATGCGGATTCTTTATACACTTCTATAGCAAACCTACCCATAGATGAACAATTTTTTTCTTTTTCGAGGACCTACGTGATTCACAGAATACATTCCATCGAAACCAGCCAAATATGGCATAAAAATTTGGTGGGTATGTGACTCAAAAACAAAATATCCTTTGAAAGGCCAAATTTACACAGGAAAAACTTTTGACGGAATGAGAGAAGTCAACCAGGGAGAGACAGTTGTGATCAATTTATCAAGGAAGTATTTTCATACAGGACGTACTGTGTAGTTCGCCTAGTTCTCGTTGGAACCGTTCGCGCTAATAAAACCTTCGTGCCGTATTTATTTAAAAAATCAAGTAAACATCAAGTATGTACCAAAAAAAAGTAAAGATGTTATACTGTTATCAACATAGCATTATACAAATACCATCGAGAAAAACATAACAGCGGAAGATGAGTCAGGGGGAGGAACCAGACTGAACGCTGCTAAAAACCCAACCAAATTATTGACTATAACCGAAATAAAGCTGAAGTTGACGCAATGCACCAGATGTTATCATACTATTGCTGTAAACGAGGAACCAACCGCTGCTCATTGGCCATGTTTTACAATATGTTGGACATATCTGGTTTAGCTTCGTTTTTCATTTATAAGGATATGGTAAATCTAAAACAAAGTGATCATCGTCGCCGATTTCTTGTCCAATTAGTGAATCAGCTGATGCTCCCTGGAGCTACGAAGTAGCTTTGGCGAAATTTAATGTTTACGTAGGAATACCCCTTATAAATACATATGTACGTATAAAAATCTAATACTCGTTTCAGCTATAGTAAATGTGGAGAAGCAATGTGCCTGCAGCAGGGTAAAGAAAATAAAATATGATGAATGTCATATACCTAATATAATATAAAAATATAATAAATTTACATAACAAATTCGTATAGTTTAAAAAATAAATATTTATATAATAAAAAATATTCTTATATACTTTTTATTTAATTGGGTTTTTTAGCTTTTGCACTGTGGTCTGCCCAGACCAAGAGGAGAACTTAGTGGAAAAAAGTTACCGATAATCCTAGGGTTAAGAGATGTTCGACAAAATCCAATTTTCAGCTCTTCTACCTTTCACTGTTTGAAAAGGAAGTAAAATCTTATTCGATTAACTGGGAATTTCCTCCATAGAAATAGTGATAAAAAGAAATATTTGTAAATAAAAACCAAACAAAATAAAACGTTATAAATAATTTAAGCCAAAGCATGAAACAAGAATACATGTCTCTGTTTTTTTTATAGAAAAATGTGCTTTTTAGGGTGCTGTTGACTGAAGTACTTAACACGAGACGAAGAAGCCGAAAGTCCTAAGATCTATTTCGCGCTCAGTCGAATTCTTCTGATCAGCCTGGCTGCGTTAGTTATTGTCGGTCTGTTTCAGTGGTGAAGGCATAAAGATAACTGGCAAGGATTGACACTATCTTGTACTAAAGAGCACCGTACTTCGTCGGCCCTGTAGCAAAAAGTAGTGGACGAAGTAAAGGGTTAAAATAGCTACAAAAAATTCTCTATCTTCTTATTCTTCTACATTTGTCTTCGCAATACTATCCCCTCTTTTCTAGTTCCAGCACAATGCACTGCAAATGTAGAGATCATCCCAAGAGTGTCACTCCTACTTAAAAACAAGTAAAAGTGCTATATTCGGCTGTGACGAACCTTATACGAGTATACCCTTCACTGACGTACGGCTGGAGTATATGCCTAACCCTGGAACCATCTTTTTGAAAAAGAGATTTCGATTTTCGAACCGTGGAATCGAGTTTTTGGTTTTTAATACTAATAAGATTCTTCCTGAATAGCTTTAATTCATAAAAAAAATAATAGTAACTTATTTGATTACTTATATGCACCAAAACAAAATTTTTGGTTTTCGAACCCTGGAATCAAAAATTTTATTTACCAAATTTTTAATGCAAATTTTATTCTTCCCAAAGTAAATATAAAATTATTTTATTTAACAAAAAACCATAAAAGTTTGTCTTAGAAAAATGGAACAAGAAGAAAATAATCTAACGACAAAACGGATATTAAATAAAAGTGTGTTATCATCGGTTTTATACAGTCCTCGTATGCAATTTCCTCAAAAAATTTTTTTATATAAGAACTCTTATCACATTCAACTAAGTCACCTAATAAATGGTGACAAACAAAATACACTTTAGTGCTGATGATGAATATGTAGCGGCTTTCGAAAACAGCTGTTCCGCTTCGGTGTGTAAGTTGAATAATTAAAATTGATGCTGACTTTCCTTTTTGCCTTGGAATAGAGACATGATATGTATTTTTGAATTTAAACAAATTTTCAAGCAATTAGTCTATCAACCTTAATTGAATTTAATAAAGTGATATTAATGCTCGATAAAAATACTAAGAAAAAAAATTAATAATAATATTTGTTAATAAGAATAATAAGAACGTTTTTCTGTGCAAAACAACAAAGCAACGGGGTACCCAAATTCCACCGCCTTGTAAGCATAGATATATTAATCGCTATTCGTTAGCGCGATGTAAAACTTCAGTCCTCTAACTGCAAACTAACTCCCTCAAAAAAAAAAAAAAAAAACTCATATAGTAATCACGCCTATCACCAACGTTATTTGAATGAATTGTTTGTTTTGTTGGCAAAAGAAATCAGAATCGTTAATATTTTCCGAGTAGAAAGTTTCTACAGTGAATTGTTTGGGCGCACTACCTCCTATTGTGCGCGATTTGAAGAAATGTATTTGTGTTTTTTTATACCCTTCACCAAAAAAAGGTAAGGGTTATGTACTAGGTTTCTCATTCCGTGTGTAATTTTCAAAATTTTAATATGCGACCCCATTGAGTATATCTATTCTGAATGCCTTTGGACAAGGATATCATGTAAGCAATATAGTCTATTCGTTCATCTGTAGCAGAGATCGGTTCACCTAAGCTCCCAGAAGAGCTAAAGAATTCATTCTTTCACTGATGGATTGAAAATGAACCAACTAGAGTGCTAATGAAATTCAGAGCTGCAAATCTTAAACCTATTTCTGTAAAAAAAAAATAATAATAACTAGTAAAAACTAAGTGAAACCTATTTTATACTTGCAAAGAATACAATTTGTACTAACAATTAAAAATTTGATTCCAGTGTGCGAAAATTGACATTTTTTTACACAAAAGTAACCAAATAAAACTAATTTTGGCTTTATTGTGAATTAAAGTTCTTTTTTACTTCAGGGAGAACTAAATGTGTATTAAAAATAAAATCAAAAACTCGATTCCAGGGTTCGAAAATCGAATTTTGATTTATTTATTTTTTGCTACGTAAAAGTAAAATATATGTTACCAGCAGGATTTTGGGTAAATTAAGCCTATTTTATACTTCAGGAAGAATTAAAATGATATTAAAAATGAAAAACTCGATTCTCGATTGAACATTTTTTTCGGTACATTAAAGTAGCAAAATAGGTCACTAAATTTTAGGTTTTTTATACCCTTCACAAAAAAGTGAAAGGGTATATATAGGTTTGTCATTCCGTGTGTAATTTCTTCGATATGCACATGGGACCCCATAAAGTATATATATTCTGGATCCTTATGAATAGCGATGACGATTGAGCGATGTCCGTCTGTCCGTCCGTCTGTAGGTGAAATCGGTTTTCCCAAGCCCCCAGAAGAGCTAGAGACTGTCGTTCTTGGAAATGAACTTAAAAAGAGCGCTATTGAAATTCAGACTGATCCGAAGTATGGTTCCAGAGCTGGGAAGCTTACACCTATTTCTCGGCGCAAAATTTATACCAAAAATCAATTATATTTTTTAATGTTTGTAAATTAAATCTAATTCGTGCTTTGGGGAGCCTCAATGGTCTATTAAAAACTAAAAAAATTTATTTTTTTTCTAGGGATGGGAAATTAAATATTTTTTTTCGGCTTATTCCGTATTTATAGTACATGTAGTACTAAAATTTTTAAAAATTTCAAGTTTTTCTTTAAAAAACCACTTTTTTTATCTTGGACCAGCACTCAAGGGATGACCCCTATATATGCAATGCATTGCGCCGGAACTGAAAACGAGGGGATAGTATTGAGGGGACAGATTACGAAAGATGAGAAGATGACAGTTGTTTTTGTAGCTATTTGAACATTTTACTTCGCCGGCTAATTTTTGCTACAGGGCCGACGAAGGCGGGTGCTGTTACTCTGCTTTTTAGTACATGATAGTGTCAGTCGCTGCCAATTATGTTCAGTGATCAGTGACTATGCCTTCATCATTGAAACAGGCTGGCAACAACTAACACAACCACGCACTAATGCTGATCAGAAGAATTCAACACAATATTTCATGACTCAGCGCGGGCTCGAACTCACGACCCTCCGCTTCATAGTCTCGTGTTCTACTACTTCAACCAACTGCAACATGAAAGTGACAAAAAAGTTTAAAAATTTTACTTTTTTGTCAAGTAAAACTATGTTACACCTCACTAAGAATAGCATTAGTAAAAAAAAATAAAAATTCGCTTCCAGAGTTGGAAAATCGAAATATTTTTCGTACATAAGAGTACATACATAAATTCCAAATTTTGTGCTTTTAGTGAATTAAACATATTACATATTTCAGAAAAAATTAAACTAGTATCAAAAAATTATAAATTCGGTTCCAGGGTTGGAAAATCGAAATTTTTTAGTACATAAAAGTAACCATATAAGTTCCCAATTTTGGTTTTTTTCACGTGACTTAAACCTACTTATCCTTCGCTAAGAATTAAATTGGTATTAAAAATTTTAAAATCTAAAAACTCGGTTCCAGGGTTGGAAAATCGAAATATTTTTGGTACATAAAAGTACATACATAAATTCTAAATTCTGTGTTTTTAGTGAAATAAACCTATTTTATCTATCAGAAAATATTAAATTAGTATTAAAAAATTAAAAATTCGGTTCCAGGGTTGGAAAATCGACATTTTCTGATTCATAAAAGCAGCCATATTATTTGTTATTTGTGATTTTTATGATGAATTATACCTACTTCATATATCAGAAAGGAGTAAACTGGTATTAAAAACCAACAAAATCTAAAAGACGATTCTACGGTTGGACAATTTGAACTTTTTGGGGTACATGAAACGGAGTTTTACTTTTTGTTTATAAATTAAAGATATTTATTATTTTTGAAAGATGTTCAAAGGTATTAAAAATAAGAAAAGCAAAACATTTAGCTTCCTAGCCGAAACATTTAAAATTTTTCATATATATAAAAGTAGCCGATAACATCATTTAGATTTTTTAATTAAACCGACTTTCTGTTTTGGCAAGAAAGAAAGAAAAAAGAATTACATCTGTGAAGGGTATTTAAGATTCGGCACAGCCGAATATAGCACTTTTACTTGTTTTTTAATTAAACCTATTTTATACACCAGGAAATATATAATTTGTATTAAAAACCCTAATTGGAAGGACTTAAGAAGATACATTGAAGAAACTAGGTTCTTAACGTAATAAAATTTAAAGTTTCCGTAGTTTCATTCGAGGCTCCCGTAGCTTCATAATGGGACTTCTTTATAATAGAGCACACAACGCGCCTATAAGGTCTAAGTGTAATCCTGAACGGATTGGCATAGCCCCGCTTACGCCCCTCTCTTCAACCTAACCTATCCGAAAAATCCAAAAAAGTTGAAGAACCGATTTTAGGATTGGACAATTGAACCTAAACAAATAGATTACCAAATTTAGTTTATTTGGGAATTAAAGCTCTTTCATACTTCAGGAAGAATAAAATTGGTATTAAAATTTAAAGAAAAAAATTATAAAACATCAACAAGTCGATTTCAGGGTTGGACAATCGGTACATAAAAGTAACCAACTGAAAAATTTTTTTTTTTCTCTTTGTTTATGAATTAAACATATTTGATATTTTTGAAAGAAGTTCAATGGTATTAAAAATCAGAAAAGGGAAAAAGGCAGCTTCAGAGCAATAAAATCAAAAATTTTTTTTTAAATATTAAGGCAACTAAATAAATGGCTATAAAACATATTTTCTATTTTAGAAAGAAGTAAATCAGTATTAAAAACAATAAAGAACAAACAGAGGCGTACATCGGTGAAGGGTACATAAGATTCGGCATAGCCGAAAATAGTTCTTTTACTTGTTTTATTTTATTTTGACTTACTCAAAAAAGAATAATAAAAATGTATGTCTATCAGTTCATGCAATCATTAGAAAATAAATTTACGTACCAGTTTATCTTGCATCTACGTACTTGCTCAATTCCTTAAAACACTAAATTAAGCAAACCAGTCACGTTTTATTTACGCTCGACACTATTTCATCTTTAAATGTTTGCAAAGGACAAACAAAAACTAATAATATTCCATATTCATTTGTGTGCTCTAAAGAGGTAAAAGGATGGCTGAGGGAAATACAAATAACTGAATTGTGTACATTAAATATTAATATTGAAAACAATATCGGATGTTTCTGAATGCTGCTAGGACATACAATTTTTGTAAAATTGTTATCGTAGGCACACGCAAATTTACTTAATTAATATTTTATGCTGTTTTGGCAAGCAAACTGTAATTAATAGATGTGATTTGATTTGATTTCATTTGATTTAATTTGATTTGATTAAAGGAATATATCAAACCAGGTACAACAATTTACATGAAACTTTTATTAAAAAAGGCACACTTAGCAGACATGAATATTAATTAGAAAATAATTCACAAATTTTGTTCGACATACATGCGTTTGTGTGTATGTAAATATATATGGAATCTATTTACTTTTGTCAGTAATTCAATACTTATTGCATTTAATAAATTCACCAGAAATATATATTGGAGTTTTAAGTCTGAAGATGTAAATTATAAATCTAGCGATAATCTCTCTCTTGTGTTCGGGTCATAATACCCTCCAAAAAAATTGGAGGCTATACTTTATATATTGTCATTCCGTATGCAACGCAATATCCCTCTAAGACATCATAATGTCTTGATTAGTGATAAAATCTAAGTCGATCTTGCTTGATCCGTCCGTCTGTGGAAATTATGATAGAGTCAAAACGAAAAGAGCTAGACTCTTTGACACAGGTAAACATCGAAGGATAACACAGCTCATGTTCATAAATGGCCTTAATCGAAGCAGGCGTAAAAAAGTTGCCCTAAGAAGAACCAAACCAACCTCTGAAAAAACAACATAATTCTTAAACTTTGTTTGCAATTTCCGTAAGCCAATGATATATTTTTATGCCAAAGAAATTCTAAAGCGTTGAACTTAGAGCCAGAAAACCTGAAAACACATTTTAAATAACAAATTTTTTATATTTTTTATATTTTTGATTTTTACTACCAATCTAATTCGTGATAAAATAAATATGTCTAATTCATAAAAAAAACAACATTAGTAACCTATTTTACATAAAGTACCAAGAAAAGTTTTGTCCAAGCCTGACGTCGGTTTTTATACCATTCACAAACAAGTGAAAGGGTATTTATAGGTTTGTCATTCCGTATGTAATTTCTTCGATATCAATATAGGACCCCATAAAGTATATATATTCTGAATCCTTATGAATAGCGATGTCCGTCTGTCCGTCTGTCTGTACGTGAAATCGGGTTTCCGAAGCCCCCAGCAGAGCTAAAGACTTCGTTCTTGAACCGTTGGATTGGAAATGAACTTAAATAGAGTCATATTGAGATTCAGACAGATACGAAGCACGGTTCCCGAGCTGGGAAGCTTACACGTATTTCTCGACGCAAAATTTATACCAAAAATCAATTATTTTTTTTAATGTTTGTAAATTGAACCTATTTCGTGCTTTAGGAAACCTCAATGGTCTATTAAAAACTGAAAAAATAAAACATTTTTTCCAGGGATGGGAAACTAAAATTTTTTTTTCGGCCCATTTCGTATTTTGTTGTACATGTATTGTTACAAATTTTAAGTTTTTCTTTAACAAAAGCTCTTTGAACATCATGAAGATTTGCATTGGCCAAAAAAAAATTTAAATTCAAATTTTGCTTCCAGGGGTGGAAAATTTTTTTTCTATACATGAAAGTAATTAAACAGGCAACTGATTTTATTTTTTTTTTTTGCCTTTTTTGTCTTATAATTTAGGAAAAACAAAATTGGAATCAAAAATTAAAAAAATAAAAATTTTAATCCAGGGTTGGACAAGTGCAATATTTTAAGGTATATGAAAGTGACCAAAATGGTTAAAAATTTTAAATTTTTCTTAAATAAAATTACTTTATACCTCATGGAGATTTGCATTAATAAAAAAAATTTTTTTAAAATAAAATTTCGCTTCCAGGGTTGGGAATTTGAAATTTTTTTATACATAAAAGAACCAAAAAGACAATTGCTGTTGTTCCTTTTTTTCTTTTTTTTTTTTTTTTGCAAACTAAAAATATTTTATATCTTAAGAAAAACAAAACTGGTATCAAAAATTAAAAAAAATCAAAAATTCTAGTTCAGGGTTGGACAAGTGCAATATTTTATAGTTCATAACCAAAATAGTTCAAAATTGTAAATTTTTCTTAAATAATACTGCCTTATACCTCATGAAGAGTTGCATTGGTTAGAAATAAAACAAAAAGAATTAAAATTTCACTTCCAGGGTTGAGAAGTTTAAAGTTTTTTTGGTACATGCAATATGTTGTAGTACATGAAAGTGACCAAAATGTTTGCAAATTTAAATTGTTTTTAAATAAAACGACTTTATACCTCGTGAAGACTAGGATTGGTAAAAAAAGTTAAAATTTCGCATCCGGGGCTGTGAAATTTAAATATTTTTGTATACATATATGTAACAAAAAAGGCAACTAACGTCGGTTTTTTACTAATTATGCTAGGAATACAACTGCGACGAACGACGAATTTTTGGTCGCGAATATTCGTCGCCAAAAAATTCGTCATACTCAGCGAAAGTTGAAATACATTTATTTCTAATTGTTTCGTCAACGAACGACGAACAAATCAATATAAAGTGACCAGGTTTCATATACTCAAACTGGTTTTTTTGTGGAAAAACATAGTTCACTACTGTATTGTTGCATGTAGCACTAAAATTGTCAGTACATACTAAAAATGCATTCACAAATTCACAAAAATGTATCATTCGGTCGACTTTTTATTAATTTTGAACACTTTTTATAATATAGTTTTTCTTTCTATTTCTCACTTTTTCATATGGTCACCCCATCAGCTGTTAAATGAAAATAATAATTTATTTACAGACAAAAAATTTTTCAGAAAATATTTACAAAAAGGAATTTGTTCTGAAAAAAATGGACAACACCGGGATAATTATTGAGTGTCTAAACAATCTGACTGGCATCAGAGGATTACAATGATTTAAAAAACAAATATTAAAATTTTGTTTGCTTATTATTTTAATTTATTCGTCGTTATTGTGTTTCATACGACGAATTTATAGAGCGATTTTTTATCAACGAATTCGTCGTACTAAGCGAAATTCGTCGTTCGTCCCAGTTGTGTTCCTAGCATTAAAACTATTTTTTAGTTCAGGAAAAACAAAATCGGTATCAAAAATTAAAAGAAAAATCAAAATTTAAATTCCAGAGGTGGATAACTGCAATATTTTGTAGTACATAAAAGTGACCAAATCGTTGCAAATTTTAAGTTTTTCTTAAATAAAACAACTTTATACCTAATGAAGACTAGCATTGGTAACAAAAATTTTAATTTCCAGAGCTGGAAAATTGAAATTTTTTTTAAACATAAAAGTAACCAAAAAGGTAACTAACGTCGGTTTTTTACTAATTAAATCTATTTTTTAGTTCAGTAAAAACAAAACTGGAATCGAAAATCAAAATAAATCAAAATTTAGATTCCAGAGTTGGATAACTGCACTATTTTGTAGTACACGAAAGTGACCAAAATGGTTACAAATATTTTCTTAAATAAAACTATTTCATGCCTCATTACGAGATGCATTAAAAAGAAAACAAGAGTTAAAATTTCATTTCCAGGGATGGGAAATTGAAATACTTTTTCTGCATAAAAGTAACCAAAAAGGCAATTAACGTGTTGTTTCTGCTAGTTAAAACTATTTTATAATTCAGGAAGAACAAAATTGGTATTAGAATATTAAAAAATCAAAACTTAGACTTCAGGGTTGGAAAAATGAAATATTTTATGCTACATGAAAGTGACCAAAAAGTTTAAAATATTATTTTTTTTTGTCAAGTAAAACTATGTTACACCTCACTAAGAATTGCATTGGTAAAAAAAATAAAAATTCGCTTCCAGAGTTTCAAAATCGAAATATTTTTGGTATATAAAAGTACCCATATAAATTCCAAATTTTGTGTTTTTAATGAGTTAAACCTATTTTATAATTGAAAAAAAATTAAATTAGTATTAAAATATTAAAAATTCACTTCCAGGGTTGGAAAATCGAAATTTTTAGGCACATGAACGTACCCACGTAAATTCCCAATTTTGGTTTTTTTCAGAGAATTAAACATATTTTATACTTCGCTAAGAATTAAATTGGTATTAAAATTTTTAAAAACTTAAAACTCGGTTCCAGGGTTGGATAATCGAAATTGTTTAGTACATAAAATTAGCCATATAAGTTCCTAATTTTGGTTTTTTGTGGATGACATCTTTTTTTATGCTTCGGGAAGAGTTAAATTGTTATTAAAAAGCAAAAAAATCTAAAAGACGATTCTACGGTTGGACAATTAGAACTTTTTGGGGTACATGAAACGGATTTTTACTTTTTGTCTTTAAATTAAACATATTTAATATTTTTGAAAGACGTTCAGAGGTATTAGAAGTAAGAAGAGCCAATCGTTTAGCTTGATAGCCAAAAAATTTAAACATTGTCTTAAATATAAAAGTAACTAATAACATCATTTTGTTTTTTTTTTAATTATTTTTTAATTAAACCTACTTTCTGTTTTAGCAAGAAAGAAAGAAGAACTACATATGTGAAGGGTATTTAAGATTCGGCACAGCCGAATATAGCACTTTTACTTGTTTTGATTTTTAACTCTAATTTGATTCTTTCTAAAATATAAAATAGGCTTAATGCATTAAAATAACAAAACTAGCAGCTTATTTGGTTACTTATGTTTACCAAAAAAAAAATTTAATTTTCGAACCCTGGAATAATTTTTTTTTACTTTTTTTTTAATTTTAATACAAATTTAGTTTTTCCCGATAAGTTTAATTAACTAAAATACAAAAATTCACTAGAGTCTGCTAGTTAATTTTTTGGACCAAAATAGGTTTAATCTTTCCGGCTCTGAAACCGTATTTTGATTTTATTCACTGTAACAACATCCCATGATTGTGACAAAAAAATAATACAAATAAATTTGCTACCGACAAGTCCTTTCAATATTCTTGTCGTCTGGTTGTCAAAAATCACAAACTAAACCCCAACACAATCAAATGGCATTTGTACTCATTTGTGTTTGTGTCATTTTGTAGAAGAGTCTTTTGCAATTGCCATTATGGGTGCGTGTGTGAAAATGATTTTAAGCTTTTTAAACTGAATTGAGTATTTGGGAAACACCACAAGTGAAGTTTAATTTTAAACATACTCCTTATCTGTGTAAAATTCTTCAGGCTTTTGCAAAATATCCCTGGTGTTAAACAAAATATATAAAGTAATGCGTCATAGTCTGTGTTAGATTTACAAAATTTCGACTACTGCAAAATTATTTTTCGTCAGTTATTGTGTTTATTAAATAACCCATTCACCTGTCACTTGAGTCGGTATAAGTATTTCCTTATTATCGTATGAAGTTTCTGAGACTTTGCACATGTGCTCGTTACTCACATGCATAAGCACACACATTGCTACACTGCCGAGGAAATATGCTAATCCTTGTATTTATATGTAAATGTAAGCAGTATTTGAGTAACTGAATTGCTCCTGCAGTCTAAGTGCAATACTGTGTTGCTTGTCAAAATCTCTAAATTTCGTTATTGTTGTCATCATGCTCATGATAACCGTAAACTCATTACATATTCAGATTTATAGACTGTATCCTTCCTTCTCCCTTGCTATGCCTTAAGCTTCTATTTAAAATGTTACATTTGCTTCCTATATATGTTTGGACTATATAAAAGCGATTGAAATTACTCCCCCAAAATCAGTTCTTCATACGAAAACCTGGTGCAAAATTTAAAATGCTTTGGTAGGTTTGTGTCCTTAAGTAAATGGGCTTAATGTGAATTAAAATTTTAAGTTCATTTACAATAAGAAGACTATGTTATCACATACTTAAAAGTACATAAATCTAAATTTAATTAAATAGTATTACATTTCCCTTACACAATTCACTTATAAGTAATAGTTATGAAGAGAGGTAATTTTGACGACTTTTCAAAATAATACTAAAACTATTTTCGTAGTTATAATCATGGTGCGCAAAATAAGAAGTAGTAAGAGAGTTATTTTCGAGAGAGTCGAATTTTAAATACCTTGTAAATATTTAGTAAATAAATTAAAATTGTTTAACCTGTTGGGTCAGAGTTCCTTTAAGACATTTCTCTGCCCAAATTTAAAACTATTTCGACAGGGGAATTCCGGGAAGGGCCGTGGTGGAGGCATCTCAACTTTATCGTAAAAACTTAAAAAGTAAATGTGTACAAAAAAAATTAAACGTTTATTTAGAGGGCAAAGGCAGTTAGAGGGGGAGATCAGAGAACATCTTACCTTCTCGCACAACCTTAAAAATTTAATTTTTAAAGATTGTAGTCTTCAGGAATACAATTTGTTTATATTTTCCATGTAATATGTTACCTCAACGCCCACTAAGAGAGGCGGAGTCTAAAAATTGATTTCTCTGACTTTATGGCTCTAAGTTCAATGCTTTGGACCTTTTTTAGCATAAAAATATATCATTTGCCCAACAAAATTACAACAACAACAACAAAATTTAATAACTATATATAAATTTTTTTATATTGCACCAACACTCAGGGGAAGATCCCTACATATGCAGTGCATTGCGCCGGAACTAGAAGGGAGGGGAAAGTATTGAGGGGACAGATGAAGAAAGATGAGAAGATCGATTTTTTTGTAGCCATTTCAACCTTGTTACTTCGCCGGGTAATTTTTTGCTACAGGGCCGACGAAGGAAGGTGCTGCTACTCTGCTTTTAGTACATGATAGTGTCAGTCGCTGCCAATTATGTTCAGTGACCAATGCCATGCCTTCATCGTCGAAACAGGCTGGCAACCACTAACACAACCATGCACTAATGCTGATCAGAAGAATTCAACACAATATTTCAGCGCGCACCCTCTGCTTTATAGTCTCGTGTTCTGCCACTTCAGCCAACAGTTTAGTTCTTCTTAAGGGAACTTTTTTATCCCTGGTCCAATTCTGCCCATTTGAGAACTGTGCTATCCTTCAAAATTTATTCATATTACATTTCACGGTTCTGGCTATTTTGGTTTGAACTGAATTGTGTTTTCCATAGACGGACAGACGGAAGGATCATTTTAGATTTCATTACGGATCGACAATATATACATACATATATACTTTATGGGGCCCTAGTGGGATATTTCCTGCATTGTACATGGACCGGAAAAGTGAGTATAGTCTCCAATTTTTTTTGGAGGGTATAAAAATGAGAAAAATTACATTTAACATTAAAATTAAGTTTTATTTAAAATCTCTAAAAATCTATAATTTTGCTTAACCCAGATATGCCGACGGGCATAATAGTGCAACAATCTTCCTAGTTTTTCAAAATAACTTTATTCTGACAGATTATATTACAAATCTGGAGAAAGAATAAAAAAAAATCTTTTTTAACTTTGATTTTGAGACCGTACTACATGTAGTACACTCGGCACATATGGAAGCAAAGACGGTATTTTCTAGTGATTTAATTCAAGTCGTTTATTATTCAGAAACTTTTGTGTACATAAGTAAAGAAAAACATATTAATAAAAAAATTATTTGGTGGTGTGGTACTCCACATTACACTTTACATGGAGCGGTACATCACATTTAATGCAGCGTGTAGTGGTCTTATTGTGGCAATTATTACAACGTAGCTGTTTACATTTCCCATCAGCTTGACGTGTGTTCTCTGTAAGTAAATGATCTTTGCGATCAAATCTGATGTCGCTTGATGATCCTGATGGAAGTGTTGCTGAGGGTTTCCCATAAGTGGATATAAGCAATGTGGCAATTCGTCGTCGAAAAGATAAATGGTCCATTTTACCTCCCATATGTCTATGCAGTTGCCACGCATTGTGCTCTGCAAGATCAACGAGGTGTGTAAATATTGGGAAATACCATTTTTTACCCCGAACGGATACACGGTACAAGCTGATATTTTCATCTGCTCGATCAACGCCACCCATGTAGCGATTATATTCATGAATTAGCCGTGGTTGTTGAATATATATACGTTTTTTCTCTTTTCGAGACCAACGAGAAATATTTTTTGAAGGTTCAACTGGATGGACGTTTGAGGCGACGTTTACTGCACTGCTGTCATTCCAACAACAAACAATTATATTGTTCGTAGAAATCTTACGATGATCATACCACCCTTTCTCTCTTTTCTGCAAATCTTTTTTCTTTAGCAAAGGACAGTTGCCTAATCGATTGTGTCGAATTGTTCCGGTGCCTTTCACGCGTCGCTCTTCTAACTCAGCTAATAAGTTTATTGTTGTAAATAAATTATCGAAATACAATCGGTGAGCAATGTCGGGTTGGCTTTGTGATAATATGTCGCAATACGTTAAGACTACGCTTGGACCAAGTCCCATTTCCTTGTAGGTATTATTTGGGAAAGTCCCTGCACCCTGGTACGGCTCGAACCAAACAATGTAGCCTTTATAAGTTGCTCCAACCCAAAATTTGTAGCCATATCTTATAGGCTTTCCATGGATATATTGTTTACATCCGTGACTACCATAGTATGGAACCATCTGCTCGTCCACTGAATGCTGTATGGTGTTCGGAGCATTATTTTGGAAACTCTTGTTCAACATTTGTATAAGAGGTCTAACTTTTGCGAACTTGTCTGTTTTATCCAGACTATTGTTATCCACAAAGTGCAAGTTTCTTATTATGAATTCAAACCGATCCCTTCTCATTGCGTTCGACACAAAAGAATGATGAGTATCCCTATCATTTTGCCAATACATACGGCGTCTCGAAACAGTATTGTAGCCACTCAGTAGCAAAATTCCAATAAAACACCTGATTTCGTCTAAAGTTATGTTTGCAGTTTCATTTTGTTTGGACGCATAGTCATTGGTGTATTGAGTAATAACTTGCAGGAAGTCATCATCAACAAATTTCTCGTACAATTGAAGAGCTGTAGGTAACGTTTCCTGTTCATATGCTGTAACAATAGCCTCCGTTTCTTCCAGATCGTGCCTAACCCATTCATTTCATAAATAGATGTTTAGTTTGAAGAGATGCTAAGGGGGTAATATATTAGCTTACAAATTATCATGTCAACCGTTTTATAGGATAGTCTTAACTAGAAGCTTTCATTTTGGATTCCAAGAATTTCCTGTCGTATTGAGGAATCTAATAAGGTCGCCTAGACCTATACCTGATAGCTCCGAAAGGTCGCATATTATACTGTTACCTACGATTTTGTGTCTCGTATGGTGCAATGCCGGGCATTCACAAAGGAAGTGATAAACTGTCTCTTCCTTGCTCTGATCTCGGCAGCTGCGACAGAATGCATTATAGGAGAGACCTACCCTACCAGCATGTCTGCCTATTACCCAGTGCCCCGTCACTTGTCTTGAGATGTCGCTACGGTTCCTCTTGATCAGCTGTGCTGTTCTTTTGGCTACCCTACACGTGTCCAGCTTGCGCCACCTGTCTGCAGCCTTCTGCCGGTAATGGCTTTGAATGCCGCATCTTAAAGCGCCATTCGGCATGGCTACCGATACAGCGGTAGAGACGTCCATAGCAGATCCAGCCCTAGCTAGCTCGTCCGCCTGTTCGTTTCCAGGGAAGTTACTTTGTGCGCGAACCCAGATCAGGGTAGTGTCAGTCTGATATCCCAATCTGGATAGAAGCTCCCTGCATTCAGTTACTAAGGTAGAAGAAGTAGTGAACGACCTCAGAGACAGGAGTGACGCCTCGCTGTCGACAGAGATGCCGACTCTACCCTGAACATCACTGTCAATTAATAACCTAGCCGCCTCCCTTATAGCCAATATTTCTGCATGAAATACACTAGCTTCATATAGATGACATATGTTTGTGTCAAAGAAGATCCAACTAAAGCGTTGAAATTGGAGCCAAAAAATAAGAAAAGTCCATTTTTGGACCCCGTCTACTTTAACGGACATTCAAATACGATATTATATGCAAACGTGGTGTAAATATTTAATAAATTGTATGCTGCCTTAAAAATTAAACTTTTAAGCTTTTACGATTTTTTAAGTAAAATAATCTCTGATCTCCCCCTGCCCTACCCCTCCATCTACCTTTGCCCCTTAAATGAGCCAATAAAAAATAATTTTTTTTTCACTTAATTACGACAAAGGGAGGTTGTCTCCCCCGCGACCCTTTTTGGAGTGACTCTGTCAAAACGGAGTTTTAAAATTGGGCACAGAAAAATCTTAAAAGAACTCTAACACAGAAACTTAACCCTGGTATATCATTCTTCGTCGTTTCGACAACTCATGTTTAAGTTTTGTATATCTCTTCCTCTATTTGTATATATCCGTACCTGATTTGTCATATAACAGTAGCCACTGATATGGCCTTGATGAGCGCGCAGTTATAGCCTTCCGTATTGGGCAAGTTTTATTCTTTTGCATATGTATCATCGAAATCACGGGTTATACAAAATAGAATTTTGTTATCCATTCGTAAATCATAGACTGACATTATTAAAAACAAACTCCTTTAATTACTCAGTATGTTAATTTTCAAATGCAAACAAATTTAATCGATTACGCAAACTTTTTTTAAATTACCATGTCATGTTTTAAAAAATCAGCCAAATGAAGTAGAGCTATGAAACGCAAATTAATAATAAAACAAGTAAAAACGTTATATTCGACCGAGTCGAATCTTAAATACCCTCCAAATATTTAGTAAGTGAATTTAAAATGTTTAACTTGGTGGGACAGAGTTCCTTTATACATTTAATATCGTACGTCAACGCCCACTAAAGGGGGCGGGGTTCAAAAACAGACGAACGTATGGGCATTGCTAGACCGTCTTAGACTTCATCACTGATCAAGAATATACATATTTACTTATAAAAACGGGGGGAAACATTTCACCTTTGTCATAACTTTCTAAAAATAAATGCTTGGGATAACTATATAAAAAATAAAATTTTATATATTTTTTATAGGGTCATTTACGGGGCAAAGGGGGGATGGGGACAGAAACAGGCAGTCATAAAACTCTAAAAATAAATGCTTGGGATGATTATATACAAAATGAAAAATTTTTTTTTTGGTAGGGTCATTTAGGCGGCAAAGGGGGAGGAGGGGGTAGGGCAGAAATCGGCAGTCATAAAACTCTAAAAATAAATGCTTGGGATAATTTTATACAAAATTAAATTTTTTTTTTGGTAGGGTCATTTAGGGGGTGAAAGGGGAGGAGAGGTTAGGGCAGAGTAGTACCAGGTTATGTCTCAGCTTCGTCATCAAAGCTTAAAAATTTTATGTTTAAGGAATGTAGGCTTAAGTAAAACAATTTGTTAAATTTTTATGCTATTTTTGCATATAATAACGTGGGTGGGGTCCAAAAATAATTTATTTTTATTTTATGGCTTCAAGTTTAAGCCGCTGGACCGTATTTGACATAAAAATATATCATTTGCTTAACAAAATAACCAAAAAACTTTAAAAATTATGTTGTTTTTCTGGGTTGGTTTAGTTCTTCTTAGGGGAACTTTTTTCCCTCTTGCCCGATTTAGCCCATCTTCGAACTTAACCTGCTCTAAGATTCAAGATATATTTATACCAAATTTTAAGGGTCTGGCTCTTTTCGTTTGGACTGAATCGTGATTTCCAGAGACGGACGGACGGACATGCTCAGATCGTCTTAGATTTCATCACTGATCAAGAATATATATACTTTATGGGGTCTGAGATGGATATTTCGATGCGTTACAAATGGAATGACAAAGTGAATATACCCTCCAAATTCTTTTTTGGAGGGTATAAAAAATAATTTATGTTTACGTTTTTATTAACATACAAAACAAATAATTGAATGAAATGAGTTTCATTTATTTAGTTTTTGCCCGTATTCTTGCATTAACTTTCGAATATCGTCGTTCGTCGATTCGACGAACTATGACGTTTACGCCACAAAAATTTGAATGATATTCTAATAAACTTTTAATTTATTCGCTAAATATTTAAGATTCGACCCGATCGAATATGACGTTCTAAATTGGTTTCTTCGTTTTATATCCAACATTTTATCGCTTTTAGAAACTTGAAAATTTTCAAAAAGCTATGGCTATGGGGAAAAGGTCTCGACGTTCTGAGTTCCGAAAAAGAGTCTCTGACTCTGCCTGTTCCTTATATTGAAGAGACTCATCATAGGACGGCCTTTTGCCGCGATTAAAGAGACAAAGACAATAAGGCTGGCACAGCCCAAAAACGTACCAAAAAGTGCATATCAGAACTGCTTCGGGGTTCAAAAAAAAAAACGTATTAACAAGGATGGGGACAAAATATAAATTGATAATTTATTAAACATTTCAAGAGAAAAATTCAAATGCATCTTATTTTTCGAACACACCTCGTACATCGATGAATGGGAATTTATAAAATACTTTTGTAGTTAATCAAAATATGAATAATTTATTGTGATATAATAAAAACATATTTGCAGAGGCTTTTGCCAACAACCGCAATATGTGTGCATACGAAGACCTTAGCAGACCCTTTTTAAAGTTAAATGAATATTTAAGAGTATGTGAAAGAAAATTTATTTACTCCAAATGTGTCCAAAATAAATCTCATTTTGCAAGACCTCAAAGTAAACCATATGAAATAATGTCAACAATAATACACATGAAAGAGAAATGCCAGCTTCATAAATTTTAAAATATACATATTTTTATTTCAGAGATTTAAATATGGATCAGAATAAATTGGTACAAAGAAAACTTTATGCAACGTTTTTCTCCTGCTTGATTAATAACTTTGTTTGCTTTATTTATTTTACATATTTCATATTGTTTTTTGTTCAAACTTTTATTTTTAACAAGCAAATTGGAGATTGATATTTACTACACATTGAAACGAGATATTATGTAATGTAATTTGTACTGAAATAAGGGCATATATCAATTAATATATTACTAAACGTTATATAAATAGATTCAAATGCATGAATGTGTATAAAAGATTTACTAAAATTAAAACCAGTAATAGTGCTATATTTGGCAGTGCCGAATCGTTTATACCCTTCACAGACGTGGGACTATAGTATAACATACATTAATTATAACCCTTTAAGCACCTTTTTGATCTTTCCCGTTTTCAATACTGATTTGTTTCTTTCTAAAATAAAATATATGTTCGATTACCAGAGAACAAATTTGTGTTATTAAGTTACTTTAATATTTCAAAAACAAAAAGTTTAAATTTCACAACTCTGATGCTCTCTTTTTGGCTTAATAACACCAATGAACTTTTTTTTAAAAATATCAAATGGGTTTAGTTTATAAACAAAAAGAAAAAAAATTCTATTGGTTACTTTTATGTACCAAAAAATATATACTGTCGCACTCTGGAATCGTTTTCCCATTTTTATATATTTTCTTAATTGGTTACACCAATATACTTTTTCCTCAAGTATAAAATAGCTCTAGTTGACAAGATTAGCAATATTAGTGACCTTTTTGGTTACAAACATTATTTTCAATTGTCCAAATCGGGAAGCGTCTTTTCACATTTTTTATAGATTCTGAATATAAATTTTTTTTCTTTCAAAAGTGTAAAAAATATTTAATTCACGAAAAACCCAAGATTAATAAGAAAATATCAATTGTCCAATCCTGGAGTAGGCTTTTTAATTTTTTTTTTTTAATTTTTTATTTATTTTTTAACACCAGTTTAATTCTCCTTAAGCATAAAATAGTTTTAAAACAAAGCTGTAAAATTAGTAGCAGTTTTTGCTAGTTTTACGTACCAAAAAAATTTTCGATTGCCCAGCCCTGGGAAATTTTGTTTTATTTTTAATAACAATCTAATTTGCGCTGAAGTATGAAACAAGTTTAGTTCATAAAAAACCATAACTTAGTTGCTTCATTTTATATACCAAAAAAAGTTTAAATTTTCCAACTGTGATATTGGTTTCTTGATTTTTAAATCAATTTAATTCTTCTTGAAATTTAAAACAGGTTTAATTCACAAAAAAAAACCAAATTAGAAACTGGGTTGAATACTTTTATATATAGGAAAAATATATTCGATGCCCAACCCTGGAATGGATTTTTTTATTTTTAATGACAAGTTTATTCTTCTTAAAGTACAGGATAGATTTAGTACTCAGAAAACCAAAGAAAACTCATTTGGTTACTTTTGTGTACCAAAAGAAATTTCGATTTTCAAACCCTGGAATAAAAATTTATTATTTTTTTTATTTTTCATACAAATTTAATTCTTTCCTTTAGTGAGCAAAGAGACTAACAATAATTAGTTTTTACTAGTTAATTTAGGTGTAAGCGTCCCAGCTCTGGAACCGTAACTGAATTTTAATAGCACTCTATTTAGGCTCATTTCCAATCCATCAGTCCAAGAATAAAGTCTCTAGCTCTTCTAGGGGATTGGGAAAATTGATTACATGTACAGACAAACGGACATCGCTTAACCGACTTTCCTATTCATATTTACTTTGTGGGGTCGCATATTAATATTCTTAAATTACCCACAGAGTAACAAACATATAATGCCGTTTTACCATTTTTGATAAAGAATATAAAAATGTCATTTAATAAAATTTCCTTTTCCTGCCGCAAGTAATTATTTGGTCTTGCTGAACTCTGAAGCAGTTACAGCAAAACATTCTGAAGTATTCAAGTTTGGAATTGCACATTCAACATGAGCCACAAATTCGTACAAGAATTTAATACTCGATTCAGATCCCTTATAGTTGATTATTTATCGCTAATTAAAGTAATTAAAATGCATGTCAACTTACCACACCAACGGGTACTAGAGTTTCTACAAATAAACCAGCCAAAACATGTTTGATGTATTTGCCTTTTAACACTAAAAAGTACTGGCCACACTCATGCATGAATTGATTCAATGCCTCAAGTTCTTCTATCGGCTCCATCTAGAAAGAAGAAAATATTTTTTCAGTTTATCAAATAATAACTCCCATATTCATAAAATTTCAAATGGGTTTGATATGTATTTTATTAAAAAAATTTCATACAAAATTTTCTCAAAATAGATTTCAAATACATTTTATTTTTTATGAATATGGGGTAAGAGTTTACACAAATTTTGTTTGGTCCTGACTATATTGTTACAAAACAGATAATTTTCAAGAAAAATCTTGTCAGTTAAACATATAACTATTCGAAAGCAACTGCTGTGCTCTGCCGTGTAAGTTGAATAATTAAAACTGATGTTGACTTTCCTTTCATTCTTTGAAATGCTCATCATGTGGTCCTAAATTGAAATGTTTATTGTAAAAAGGGCGCAACCAACAATATTATAATTTTGAGGAGTTCAAAGAAAACTTCCTAGCGACCTTAAAATGGTTTTTGAAAATCTGATATTTTTTCCTGTGAAAGCTATTAAGGCCCAACTATAATATGACTAAGCAACTGTGCGTCAGTGTTGTCAGATTAGGGGGTTTCCCCCTAGATTTAGAGTTTTTTTCTATTTAGGGGCAGATTTAGGGGTTAATATTCTTTAGGGGGAATTTTGGGGGTAAGAAAATTTTATTTGGGGGATTTTTAGGGGATTTTCGAATTTATAGTTTGGTACATAATAGTACATAATTTAACAACTGAGCATGTCGAAGATATTGTATCGAAATGGCGATTTAGAAAGTAATCACGCAAATACAAACATTAAAAAATTTTTCTCGTTAAATCAATTTTGTTGGTTTTCCTTGAACTGCAAAATAAAAATTTTAAAAAGTTGTTCATCTTTACAATTTATTACCAATATGCCATAAAAGAATAACATATATAAACAAAAATATAAAAAGGAGTGGGAAGCAGATCAGCAGTTTAAATACCTTTAAATAAAATTTTAAACACAATATATGCAAAATTAAATTTCAGATTGATTAGCCCCTGTCCAGGGAGACAACTACAAAGCTTTATGCAAATATTGTAAAAGCATTATGGTGGCTAACAGGAGACCTTTTTGCACAACAAAATACGAAAAAACATGTTGGATTTGCATCCCAAACAAAAGAAGTACATGTACCCGTAACAAACTTCCTCAAGCCGTCTCTTACAAAAGAAAGACAGATTGCAGATATATTTTTTTGGGGGCTTTTTATAAAAAAAAATAATATAAAAATTTGGGTGTTTTCGTACTTTTCGCGTAAGATTGATAATACCTCAATTCAAATTTAATAGAGATAAGAATGATGAAACCAAATTACTACTTAAACTTTTCTGATTTAGGGGGTTTTTTCAGAAAAAGTGTAGAATCTAGGGGGTTTCTAAATTTTTTTGGGGGGAAGAAAAAAAATTATCTGACAACACTGCTGTGCGTTTACATACAATACGTATGTATATGTGTAACTATAATGTACTTAAGAGAAATTTTTCGTCAAGTTTCGTCAAATGCCATTTGTTTAAGTTACGAGCCAAACTGAACGCACATTCCGTACTGAATTGCTTATTCATATTATAGTTGGGCCTTTACTATTTGCAATTTCTTGATAAACATAAAATATTTTTATACCCTTCACAAAAAAGTGAAAGTGTATATATAGGTTTGTCATTCCGTGTGTAATTTCTTCGATATGCTCATGGGACCCCATAAAGTATATATATTCTGGATCCTTATGAACAGCGATGACGATTGAACGATGTCCGTCTGTCCGTCCGTCTGTACATCTGGGGGTTTTCCCAAGCCCGCTAGAGACTCCGTTGTTGGACCGTTGGATTGGAAAGGAACTTAAAAAGAGTATGGTTCCAGAGCTGGGAAGCTTACACCTATTTCTCGACGCAAAATTTATACCAACAATCAATTTTCTATTAAAAACTAAAAAAATAAAAATTTTTCCAGTGATGGAAATTTAAAATTTTTTTTCGGCCCATTCCGTTTTTTGTAGTACATGTAGTAACTAAAATTGTTAAAAATTTCAAGTTTTTCTTTTACAAAACCTCTTTATACGTCATGAAGATTTGCATTGACAAAAAAAAAAAAATTTTTTTTAATTCAAATTTTGCTTCCAAGGGTGGGCATTTATTTTATACGTGAACGTAATCAAACAGGCAACTGATGTTGTTCTTTTTTGCTAACTAAGCCTGACTTATAACTTAGGAAGAACAAAATTGGTATCAATTCAAAAATAAAAAATTAAATTTCGAATCCAGGAATGGACAAGTGCAATATTTAATAGTACATGAAAGTGACCACAAAATGATTAAAAATTTTAAGTTTTTCTTAAAAAAAATTACTTTATACCTCATGAAGCGTTGCACTGATAAAAAAAAAATTATAATTTCACTTCCAGGGTTGGGAAGTCTAAAGCTTTTTTGGTACATGCAATATATTGTAGTACATGAAAGTGACCAAAATGGTTGCAAATTTTAAGTTTTTCTTAAATAATTTAATTTCGCTTCCAGGGATGGGAAATTTTTTTTATACATAAAAGTAACCAAAAAGGCAACTAACGTCGGTTTTTTACTAATTAAAACTACTTTTTAGTTCAGGAAAAACATAATTGGTATCAAAAATTAAAAAAAAAATCAAAATTTAGATTCCAGAGTTGGATAACTGCAATATTTTGTAGCACATGAAAGTGACCAAAATGGCTACAAATATTAAGTTTTTCTTAAATAAAACTATTTCATGCCTTATTAAGAGATTCATTGTTAAAAAAAATAAAATTAGCTTCCAGTTTTGGTAAAAAAAATGTTAAAAAATTGTTAATTTTTTCAACGGGCTTAAGTTCGATTCTGTTAGACTGCAAATCATTTTTAATTATTTTATTAATAAATGAATTTGTATAAATTCTATTTATTATTTTATATTAAGATTGGAATATTACGAATATTTTTCAATAATCATCAAACCAGCAGAACGGATCAGCACTGATTTCGAGGCCGCTACGCCATCCCATCAGCGTTCTTTGTTCAATTTTTCCTTTTTTGCAAGTGGTGCTAGTTTGTAGGAATATCAACTATTTAACCAACGTTTTTAACGAAAATTGAATATGATTTGCAGTCTTGCAGATTCGAACTTAAGCCCGTTGAAAAAATTAACAATTTACATAAGAGAGTTCGACTAATAAAAAGTCATACCTAACTTAAAATTTTAAAAAAATTAAAATTTCGATTCCAGGGTTGGGAAATTTAAATTTTTTTTATACATAAAAGTAACCAAAAAGACAATTTTGTATTTTAGGAAGAACAAAATTGGTATCAAAAAGTTCCAAAAAAATTTAAATTTCGAATCCAGGGTTGGACAAGTGCATTATATTATAGTTCATGAAGGTGACCAAAATGGTTCAAAATTGTAAAATTTTCTTAAATAATACTACTTTATATTAGAAGTTAAAACGTTTTGTAATATTAAAGTGTCTTTATTGACTATCAAAAGCAGAATGAATTAAAAGGATAAAGCATAAAAGAACAAGTAAACAGTTCATAGTTGTACAAAAGAGGTCTAAATATCAGGGTAACAAATATCATTGTAGAGTTGCTTTGATCTGCTTCGTTGCTCCAACACCTCCCCTCGAAGTAGATAAACTATAGCATCTTTAGTTAATGAGGCAGTAAACCCAAGTTTGCTGAACAGAATTTGTGTTTGCTGGTGCTTAGCGCCTTTGTAAATATGTCGGCTGGCATATTCTCGGTCGATAAATACTCAAGATGAATGTTACGATTTCTGATACAATCACGGACGAAGTGGTGACGGATGTCAATGTGTTTCGTTCGTGAGTTATAAGCGATTCCACTTATTAATTTCTGCGCACTTTGGCTGTCGTTGTATAGCGTTAATTCTTCGTTGGCTATACCGATGTCGTTTACTAAGTCTTTAAAATAGAGAGCCTCCTTCGTGGCTTCAGCGATAGCTAAGTATTCGGCTTCAGTGCTTGATAAAGCCACTGTTCGTTGTTTGCGAGCCTCCCAACTTATGGCTGCGCCACCGAAAATGAACGCGTAGCCCGTGTACGATCGGCGATCACCCAAATTGCCTCCCCAATCTGCATCCACAAGCCCGTAAGGCTGTTTATTAGTTTTGGTAAAACATAATCCATGATTAATTGTTCCCTGAACATACCGCAAAACACGTTTTGCTGCTTTCCAGTGATCTTCGCAATAGTTGGAATTGAATTGGCTCAAAAAATTAACTGCGTAGGCGATATCAGGGCGTGTTGTTACGGCCATATACATCAGAGCTCCAATAAGCTGTTGATAGGGGTACCTAGTCAACATGTTTTCGTCTTTTTCTAAGGGACTAGTCAATTTACAATTTGCCTCTATTGGTGTTGATGATGGCTTACAGTCTGCCATACCAAAGCGTTCTAAAATTGACTTTGCGTATTTCTGCTGTGACATAAAAACTTGATCAGATTTTAGATTCTGGTAAAATTCGATTCCTAAACAACGCTTAACAGGACCGATATCTTTCATATCAAATGATTGCGATAGAGATGATTTAATTTCACTTATCCATTCAGGCTGGTTTGAAGCCAAAAGCAAATCATCTACATAAATCAATATGAGTAAAACTTTGTCACCTTCTTTTTTCGAGAATAGGCACGGATCCTTTTTAGCTGGCTTAAGCCCTAACTTCTTGAGTTGCATCGTTAATTTATAATACCACATTAGCCCAGATTGACGTAAGCCATATAACGCCTTCCTTAGTAGACATACTGGACTTTTTAAACGATTTGTGGCACTTAGCCACCGTCCACATGTTTTAATGACGTCCTGGCTGTGGTTTTTAATATTATTTGAACCAATTGGCTTACCTGACATGATTTTGTTCAAAATACTTTTTAGCTGATTTGGAACTTCAATGTACACGTTTTCTTCAAGGTCGCCATTTAAGTAGGCTGTGATGACGTCCATCTGATGAATTTCTAATTTTAACTCTGCTGCTAACGCTGACATAAGCCTTATTGTTGAAGAACGGGCAACTGGGGAGTACGTTTCATGAAAATCTTCTCCTGGAAGTTGTGCGTATCCCCTTGCTACTAGGCGCGCCTTTCTTTTTCCATCGTCTTTCGTCCGAAATACTAATCTGCTATCTATAACTTTTCTCTGATTTGGCCTCTCAACAATTTCCCACGTGTTGTTTCGTATCTGCGCTAAATACTCTTCTTCTACAGCAGCTTTCCAAAAAGTTGCATCTTCTCCCTCCATTGCTTGGGCATAAGTTCTCGGATCGGATTCCGTAGATAAGAACGCCAACTCACACTCTTCAAAGTCGTCCTCTTCGGACGGAGTATATGGATCGCCTTCGGACAAATTTTCACCATCTTTGTGGATTTGAAATAACTTTTTAGGTCGACCACGATTACCTAATCTTTGGAGTTTCGGTCGTCCCCTACAACGTTTCTCATCTTTTTCTGCAGAAATAGCTTCATTTTCATTGGTTCGAATTTCTCTTTCATCAGCGTTTTCCAAATTTTCTTCAAGCTCAACGTCAATAAAGTTATCTTCAGGACTATAAAAATCTTCGTAAGCGTCGGTAAAACCGTTTTCGTCGATAAATTTTACATCTCGACTACAAATGACATCATTTTTCTTTGGGGACCACAAACGATATGCTTTTGATTCTGAAGAATACCCTACGAATATACACAGCTCCGAACGTGCGTCAAATTTGCCCCTGTTACCACTTTTATTCAACACGTAGCCTTTGCAACCAAAAATTTTCATGTGCATTACGGAGGGCTTTTTGTGTGTCCATAGTTTGTACGGAATTTCGCCGTTAGTTTTTGTAACACATCTATTTCGAATATAGCACGCGGTGTTAATGGCTTCAGCCCAAAACGAGGGGGGAGACCCGGCATGTCTCATCAAGCAGCGCGCCATTTCTACGAGAGTCCTATTTTTACGTTCCGCTGTACCATTTTGTTGTGGTGTATAAGGTGCTGTTAAACGACGTTTAATTCCACATTGTTGTAAATATAAATCAAATTCGCGATTACAATATTCGCCACCATTGTCTGATTGAAAAAATTTTATTCTTCGGCCTGTAGAATTTTCTGCTGCGGCCTTATAGCTTTTAAAAGCATTTAAAACGTCGCTTTTCTTCTTTAAGAAGATAACTTCACAAAATCGAGACTTGTCATCAATAAATGTGACGAAATATTTTGCGCCGCCGTTTGAAGCACATTTCATTGGGCCACATACATCACTATACACAATTTCCAGCAAGTCATTTGTTCGATGGTTCGCGGTTTTGGGAAACTTTGCGCGCGTTTGCTTTTGGCTAATACAGATTTCACAAGTAGATAATTTCAGTTCCTGGTTAAATGTTAGTCCGTAAATTTCACCACTTTTTGCCATATCTTTAAGTTGTCTTTCGTTTAGATGACCCATTCTAAAGTGCCACAAGTCAAGCTCATTTTTAGCTTCGATTACATTCGCTACGTTTTCACTGTTTTTCATGAAATATAAATTTCCTATCCTTTCCGCACTCAGGCAATCCTTTTTATTTCTATCAACAATTACTGCTTCACCTTTGCGAAAGGTGACTTCAAAACCGCTGTCAGTAATTTTCGATACTGAAAGTAAATTCGTGCGTAAGTCTTTTACATATAAAACGTCTTTTAATTGCAAATTCGTATCACGACCGCGGTCACAGAGAGACAGTTCAACATTTCCAACACCATTTATTGTTGTATTTTTATTGTTAGCTAAATTTAATGTTTTATTTGTTTCGGAAATGTTTTTGAAATAGTCAACATTTGCACTCATATGCGATGTGCACCCACTGTCTAAACACCACTTCATAGTTTCGTTTGGACACAAAAACACTGATTCTACTGTCGTGAAACAAACGTTATGTTTTTTGTTAGCCTCTTCACAATTTTGGACACTTTGTCTGTTTTTCATTTTACAATTTCTTGCAAAATGTCCAATTTTACCACATTTAAAGCAAGCACCGTTCGATCCGTTGTATTTCGATTTCGTTTGTTTCGGTTTTTGTTGTTCACGTTTTAGGTATAACGCATTGTTTTCATTTTTGTCTTCCTTTGATTTTCGCGATTCGAATTCTTCTAGAATTTTTACACGTAGCATTTCGGGCATCGGCAATTCATCACGTGTTTCTAAAGCACACCGAAAAGTTTCATATGAATCGGGTAAACTGTACAAAAGTAAAATGGCTAAAAGTTCGTCACCAATTTCTACACCAATTTCTTTCAACTTTGCGACTGCATCGAAAAATTCATTTAAATGTTCACGCACTTTGTCTGTTTCACGCATCCGCGATAGAGCTACTCTTTTTAATAAGGTTGCTTTTCGAGCAGGGCCTTTTGATTGGTAGGTCATTTCTAACCTCAACCACATTTTTCTTGCTGTGTCACACTCTTTTATTAAGCTTAACTCCGATGGGCTCATTGCAAGCATAATATCGGCAGCAGCTTTTTGATCTTGCTTTTTCCAAGCAGTTGCCGCTACGGCTTCTACAGGACACACGGCACTGTCGTCAACATACGACCACAACTCATTTTTTATCAAAATAGCCCGCATTTGCATTTTCCATGTATCGTAATTTTCCGCGTTCAGCGGTTCTATACGCACGACTCCGGCCATATTTAACTTTTCCGTTCCCGATATACACTGCAATATTACGCACTACTCTTTACAGCACTTTACTATATATTTAGCCTTACTGGGCCCATAACCTATTAGAAGTTAAAACGTTTTGTAATATTAAAGTGTCTTTATTGACTATCAAAAGCAGAATGAATTAAAAGGATAAAGCATAAAAGAACAAGTAAACAGTTCATAGTTGTACAAAAGAGGTCTAAATATCAGGGTAACAAATATCATTGTAGAGTTGCTTTGATCTGCTTCGTTGCTCCAACACTTTACACCTCATGAAGATTTGCATTGGCAAAAACACCAAACAAAAATTTCAGTTCCAGGGTTGGGAAATTGAAATATTTTTTCTACATAAAAGTAACCAAAAAAGCAATTGAATTTGCTGTTTTTGCTAATTAAAACTGTTTTGTAATTCAGGAAGAACAAAGTTGGTATTAAAATCTAAAAAAATCAAAATTTCGACTCCAGGGTTGGACAAATGAAATATTTTATGGTACATGAAAATGACCAAAACGTTTAAAAATTTTATATTTTTTGTCAAGTAAAACTATGTTACACCTCACTAAGAATTTAATTGGTAAGAAAATAAAAATTCGCTTCCAGAGTTGGAAAATCGAAATATTTTTGGTACATAAAAGTACCCACATAAATTCCAAATTTAGTTTTTTTAGTGAATTAAACCTATCTTATACTTCAGGAAGAATTAAATTGGTATTAAAAATTCGGTTCCAGGGTTGGAAAATCGAAATTTTTTAATACATAAAAGTAGCCATATAATTTGCTATTTTTGATGAATTATTCAATTATTCAATATTACACATATTACTTAATTATACCTACTTTATATATCAGGAAGAAATAAATTGCTATTAAAAACCAAATAAATCTAGGAGACTATTCTACGGTTGGACAATTAGAACTTTTTGGGGTACATGAAACGGATTTTTTCTTTTTGTTTTTAAATTGAACATATTTAATATTTTTGAACGACGTTCAGAGATATTAGAAGTAAGAAGAGCCAAACATTTACCTTCCTAGCCAAAAAATGTAAACGTTGTCTTAAATATAAAAGTAACTGATAACATCATTTTGTTTTTTAAAATATTTTTTAATTAAACCTACTTTCTGTTTTAACAAGAAAGAAAGAAAGAGAGAAGAATTACATCTGTGAAGGGTATTTAAAATTCGGAATAGCCGAATATAGGACTTTTACTTGTTTTTAATAATTTTTTAATTAAACCTACTTTCTGTTTTAGCACGAAAGAAAGAAAGAAAGAAAGAAGAATTACACCTGTAAAGGGTATTTAAGATACTTTTACTTGTTGTAAACAACGCTGTCAAAAATATTTAGTTGCAAAATTAATACCAGCAATAGAATATGTAAATCCACAATGTAGTGATTGATTTCCTTTAGAGTTCTCAATCGATTAAGAATAATTCGATTAACGGATCAAATAAAACCAAACTGTTGTTCGAATAATTTTAAAATGATATTTCGAATAGCGAATAAATCTAATTAATGAATTTATTATTTTTATAAAAAATAAATGTTATAAAAGTGTAGAATGACTTATTCCCATAAGTTTTTATAATGATTTTATACAAAATTTAGGAACGTTAAAAAATCATTTGTTATACATAGAACATCGTGCAATCGACCGCCAATGCTTCCCTGATGGTGTATGGCTGACTCGCTTACAACTGCGACTTAAAAAAAATCTAAGGAAATGTCAACTGAGAAAAATTGCACGATTTCACATCACCTACACCTGAAGTGGTCATGCGCTTTAGTTAGTCTTGCAGAATATCCAATGTGGCATGAAACTGTCATAAGAGAAGTGTCTTCAGAGTGATCTGACTATCTGAAAGGCCAGCAATTTTTATCACTCTTGACTCCCTTCTTAGCATTTAAAAGAGCGCTTTAAATTAATGAATTTGCCTGGAACTCGTCCTGGAAGTCCGTGGGACGTTTGGCTATAAAAACAGACAATATCACATTGTTATTATATGCATAAACATGTATACATATTATTAAATGCTTAACATGTATGTATGCATAAGTTATTATATGCATAAACATGTATACACATGTATATTTAATAATGTCTGTATGTGTGCATGCATATGCAATCCTAAAATTAATAATGTTTATTATTATGTTAAAATAATTTAATTGTATGCACAAGTCAAAATATTTTATATATTGAAAATCTATAATTTTAATTAGTATTTAAAGTTTTTTCAAATGTTATTTGCATTAAACTTTGTTTCCTTTAAATATTCAATATTACACATATTACTTAATTAATTAATTACATTTGTAATAAACTTCATGTCTATGCTTTAATATGTATTTAAAATAAATACACAAAGGGTATTCAACCTCAAATTAGCCTACCACGGACAATAAAATAACCAAAATAAAAATTGTTGAGCTTAAAAAAAACAGGAGAGGGTTTAATAAACATATGGAAAAGTATGGAGAACACTACATCCTAAAGGTCATTCCTATGACTTCCCATTAATTATAGCCGCGAAGCAATCATAACGTGGTCCGTTGTGCTGTTCTATGGTTTTAATCTCTTCGAGCTCAAAAACTCAATAAGAATTTTATAAAAAGCTGTTATTTCAATTTTCAAACTGCTATACCTTTTGTGTATAACTTTGATGATTAGCGGTGATCGATTTAGTTTTTTTGGTCTTATAAAAGAATCGGGAACACTAAGCGATCACATATAATTTCGGAGTTTTTTAAAAAACTTATATATCTCTCTCAAGAGCGCATCAACCGATTTTGACCCGGTTAGTGGCTATCGGCGCGATTTTTCAATGTCAAGTGCTGATAAGTCTGTGGATCGAAAAAGGCATTCAAAACTTATTCCAAAAATAATAATAAAAAAATAAATAAAATAACTCATATGAAAAAAATGTTTCTCGTTCAATTTCTCAATCAACCGATCTGAATCGATTCCAAGTCAAAAGGACTCTTTCAAACACCAGTGTTTTGGCTCGATTCGGTTCACATAATCTGATACACACCCATACATACTGACATAGTTAACCGCATACAAAATTCGGTAAAATTCTACAAAAAACAACAAATTTTGTTTACCGCTTTAATCGGTTAACCGACCGAATATAGCCAGTTCGACCGCGAATGGAAAATTTTCGCAGTTAAAGGATAATTTTAATTTAATCGAGCAGTTAGTCGCGTAGTAATTATTCGGTTAACCGATAAACGGCTGGTTATTCTAATACATCTATATATTGAGAATAATATTCATATAGTGTACATAAGCATTTTCAAGTATTGAACTAAATATATGGTGCACCCTGTTTTCATAAACTCTTTATGCTAAAGTTTGTTAACATTGTTCACATAGAAGTATTTAAAAGTTTTTAAAATAATATTCTCTTAACGGTAATTAATACTCGTACGTTAAAATAATTTTTAATTTTAATTTGTATTTACTTATGTAAATTGCTACTTGTTGCATATGAATATCATATAAGCATTTTAATTTTTATGTTTTTTCAATATATAAATAAATTTATGGTAAATTGTTTTCAGAATTTATACATATTAATTGAAGTATATTTGCATATACTATAGCAAAATATTGAAGAAAATAACAGAAATTATTTCAAACCGTATGTAAATTGTAATCAAATAGTGTTACAAAATAAATAACAAAATCAAATTATAAGTTAAATGTGCTTCCCGAACTTTTTATTGCTATATTAAAATAAATTAAGATCGACAGGTTAATTGGTCGAAAATATCGGACCTGAATACGGAATTCATATTAGCAATATCCGTCTGCCTTTAAGTGGCTTTCCGAAGTTCATAGAATAGCTAGAGACTTCCTTCTTGATCCTAAGCAGATTGCTATTAGAAATCAACAAAATCCTATATATGGTAACAGAGCTGGGAAGCTTACACCTATTTGCGGCCATAAAACTAACTGGCAAAAACTAATAATTATACGATTCACAAAATAGTGAAAGGGTATATATAGGTTTGTGATTCCGTGTGAAATTTCTTCGATATGCACATGGGACCCCATAAAGTATATATATTCTGGATCCTTATGAATAGCGATGACGATTGAGCGATGTCCGTCTGTCCGTCCGTCTGTACGTGAAATCGTTTTCCCAAGCCCCCAGAAGAGCGCGAGTCTTCGTTCTTGGACCGTTGGATTCGAAATTAACTTAAATAGTGCTATTGAAATTCAGAAAGATCCGAAGTATGGTTCCAGAACTGGGAACCTTACACCTATTTCTCGACGCAAAATGTATACCAAAAATCAATTATTTTTTTTAATGTTTATAAATTAAACCTATTTCTTGCTTTGGGAAGTCTCAATGGTCTATTAAAAACTAAAAAAATAAAAAAAAAATTTTCCAGGGATGGAAAATTAAAAAATTTTTTCGGCCCATTCCATATTTCGTAGTACATGCAGTAACTAAAATTGTTAAAAATTTTAAGTTTTTCTTTTACAAAACCTTTTCATACCTAATGAATTGATAAAAAAATTTAAAAAATTTAAATTTCGCTTCCAGGGCTGGCAAATTAATATTTTTTTATACATAAAAGTAACCAAAAAGGCAATTGACGTTGTTTTATTTTTTGCTAAAACTATTTTATATTTTAGGAAGAACAAAATTGGTATCAAAACTGTCCAAAAAAAAAATCAAAATTTTGAATCCAGGATTGGACAAGTGCAATATTTTATAGTTCATGAAGGTGAGCAAAATGGTTAAAAATTTTAAATTTTTCTTAAATAATACTACTTTATACCTCATGAAGAGTTGCATTGGTAAAAAAAACAAACAAAAATTAAAGTTTCACTTCCAGGGTTGGGAAGTTTAAAGCTTTTTTGGTACATGCAATATATTGTAGTACATAAAAGTGACCAAAATGGTTGCAAATTTTAAGTTTTTCTTAAATAAAACGACTTGATACCTAATGAAGACTAGGATTGGTAAAAAAAATTAAAATTTCGCTTCCAGAGCTGGGAAATTTAAATATTTTTTTATTCATAAATGTAACCATAAAGGCAACTAACGTCGGTTTCTTACTAATTAAAACTATTTTTTAGTTCAGTAAAAACAAAATTGGAATCAAAAATTAAACAAGTAAAAACGTTATATTCGACCGGGTCGAATCTTAAATACCCTCCAAATATTTAGTAAGTGAATTTGAAATGTTTAACTTGATGGGACAGAGTTCCTTTATATAATATCGTACGTCAACGCCCACTAAAGGGAGCGGGGTTCAAAAATATACAATATCATGTTTTCCACAGAAGAACGTATGGGCATTGCTAGACCGTCTTAGACTTCATCACAATTCTCTTTGGAGGGTATAAAAACTGTATTTTGGCGGGGTCGCTCTGGCAAGGGCTGTGGGGGAAACATTTCACCTTTGTCATAAAACTCTAAAAATAAATGCTTGGGATAATTATATACAAAATAAAAATTTCTTTTTTTTGATAGGGTCATTTAGAGGACAAAGGGGGAGAGGGGGTAGGGCAGAAACAGGTAGACATAAAACTCTAAAAATAAATGCTTGGGATGATTATACACAAAATTAAAAAAAAATTTTATTTATTTTAATAGGGTCATTTAGCGGGCAAAGGGGGAGGAGTGGGGTACGGCAGCAACAGGCAGTCATAAAACTCTAAAGATAAATGCTTGGGATGATTATATACAAAATTTAAAAAAAAAATTTCTTTTTTTTGGTAGGGTCATTTAGGGGGCAAAGGAAGAAGGGGGGTGGGAGGTAGGGCAGAAATCGGCAGTCATAAAACTCTAAAGATAAATGCTTGGGATGATTATATACAAAATTTAAAAAAAAAATTATTTTTTTTGGTAGGGTCATTTAGGGGGCGAAGGGGAAGGAGGGGGTAGGGCAGAGTAGTACCAGGTTTCGTCTCAGCTTCGTCATTAAAGCTTAAAAGTGTTATTTTTAAGGAATGTAGGCTTAAGTAAAACAATTTGTTAAATTTTTATGCTATTTTTGCCTATAATAACGCCCACTGAAGTGGGCGGGGTTAAAAAATATTTTTATTTTATTTAATGGCTCCAAGTTTAAGGCGTTGGACAGTATTTGACATTAAAATGTATCATTTGCTTAACAAAATAACCAAAAAACTTTAAAAATGATGTTGTTTTTTCTGGGTTGGTTTAGTTCTTCTTAGGGGAACTTTTTTCCCTCTTGCCCGATTTAGCCCATCTTCGAACTTAACCTGCTCTAAGTTTTGAAATATATATATGCCAAATTTCAAGAGTCTAGCTCTTTTCGTTTGGACTGAATCATGATTTCCACAGACGGACGGACGGACGGACGGACGGACATGCTCAGTTCGTCTTAGATTTCATCACTGATCAAGAATATATATACTTTATGGGGTCTGAGATGAATATTTCGATGCGTTACAAACGGAATGACAAAGTGAATATACCCTCCGAATTCTTTTTTGGAGGGTATAAAAAAAATCAAAATTTAGATTAAATGCAATATTTTGTAGTACATGAAACTGACCAAAATGGTTACAAATATTAAGTTTTTCTTAAATAAAACTATTTAATGCCTCATTAAAAGTTGCATTGTTAAAAAAGTTTAAATTTCGTTTTCACGGTTGGGAAATTGAAATATTTATTCTGCATAAAAGTAACCAAAAAGGCAATTGACGTTGTTTCCTTTTGCTAATTAAAACTGTTTTATAATTCAGGAAGAACAAAATTGGTATTAAATTCTTAAAAAATAAAAATTTCGACTCCAGGGTTGGACAAATGAAATATTTTATGGTACATGAAAGTGACCAAAAAGTTTAAAAATTGTAATTTTTTTATCAACTAAAACTATGTTACACCTCACTAAGAATTGCATTGGTAAAAAAATAAAAATTCGCTTCCAGAGTTGGAAAATCAAAATATTTTTCGTACATAAAAGTACATACATAAATTCCAAATTTTGTGCTTTTAGTGAATTAAGCCTATTAGATATTTCAGAAAACATTAAACTAGTATCAAAAACTAAAAACTCGGTTCCAGGGTTGGAAAATCGACAATTTCTGATTCATAAAAGCAGCCATTTTATTTGTTATTTTTGATTTTTATCATGAATTGTATCTACATTGTACATCAGAAAGAAGTAAACTGGTATTAAAAACCAACAAAATCTAAAAGACGATTCTACGGTTGGACAATTAGAACTTTTTGGGGTACATGAAACGGATTTTTTGTTTTGTTTGTAAATTAAATATATGTATATAATATTTTTGAAAGACGTTCATAGGTGTAAGATATAAGAAAAGCCAAACATTCAGCTTCGTAGCCGAAAAATTTAAACGTGTTCTTAAATATAAAAGTAACTGATAACATCATTTTGATTTTTTAATTAAACCTACTTTCTGTTTTGGCAAGAAAGAAAGAAAGAACAAAGAATTACATCTGTGAAGGGTACTTAAGATTCAGCACAGCCGAATATAGCACTTTTACTTGTTATTTTTTTAAGCGACAATGGAGGAATACAGTGTTACCAACACAATAAAAATAAGAGTTCGTGACTTTTTGAATCTAACACAATTTTTGCAAAACAGGTACTTATTTTTCAACATAATCTCCTTTTAACTTAATACACTTAGTCCAACATTTATCCAGTTTTTGTATCCCTTCCAAAAAAATAGGATTTTTCGAGGTCCTTAAAATAGGCACTTGTTTGGTCAATAATTTCATGGTTGGAGCTAAATCTCTTTCCACCGAGCTATTTCTTTAGGTTTGGAAATAGGAAGTAGTCACTAGCGGCTAAGTTCTGAGAATATGGCGGATGAGGTACCAATTCGTAACCCAAATCATAAAGTTTTGCCATTGAGACTGCACACGTCTGCACCCGTGCATTATCTTGATAAAAAATAACTTTTTTCTTGGCCATATGGGGTGGTTTTCTTTTTAAATCCCCGTAAAATCGGTCTAATAAATTGACGTAATATTCGCCGTTTAATGTTTTTCCCTTTTGAAGGTAATCGATGCGGATTATCCCAAGTGCATCCCAAAAAACTGTTGCCATTAAATTATTGGCCGACAAAGTTACCTTGGCGTTCTTCCGAGCAGGTTCACCCGGAGAAACCCATTGTTTAGACTGCTGCTTGGTCTCCGGAGCACAGACAGGTGGTTCTTGATGGGAACAGTGTTGCATTTCATATAACTACGAGGGAAGTTCGAAAAGTCACGGACTTATTGAACTTTAAAGTATCTTATATTATTTTACAAAAAAATATTTTGCATTATATTTTGAGTACGTAATACTAATTCCATATCAGAAATATAAAAGAGTGGCACCACACGACTAAACTAGTGTCGACCTCGTTCATTCTCTCGTTTTTGACAAGAACCTTTGATCAAACCAATGTAATTTAAACGGGTTTGATCACAGATTCTTGTCAAAAACGAACGAATGAACGAATTCGGCACAAGTCTACACATGGCGCATGTACGCATTTCTACAACAAAAATCTCCTTAGCATTACAGCGACAATTGAAACCAATTGTAGTTGTGTAGCCTGCTGTCGTCTAAGTGTTTAATGGATTTTTTCATGTGTAAGCCTTAATGTTTATTCTATCCCACCCGATTATTAACTTACTAAATCCTATAAGATACACATATATTATAAACTGTTCTAAAATAAATAATTGTAATTACATCAGGTATACAGTTAAATGTATTCACACTAAGCGAGTGCCTTCCTATTTTTTGCTTGTAGTGAAGTAAATTGGTTGAACAGGTTTAAATTTTTTTTATTTATCTTTTTCACATCATATTGTTATGACACTTACAAAAAATTGGATTTTGCTAAAACTAAAAAGCCTTTGGTGCTGGCAATAAAACCAGGATTAAATTGCCATATGTGTCACGCCAGATAGCAACGTAAATGTTTTTATTTTTTTTTATGCACATACATACTCACACATATAGAAACTTAAGCTATTGTAACATTTTAAATTTACCAAATATATGCAATGAAAAAATCTGTTAGAAATATATGCATGAAAATCCAATTTAATGGTCCCTAGGCAAGAATTATTGCAAAAAACATATAAATTAGCTATTCTATTTAGTATTTTAAACATATTTTAGGCATTTAAATTAAAGCCAAATTGCAGTTCATTTAATATACAATCGCTTTTGCTTTTGCTGTGTTTAGCATGTTAATGAATTTTTTATGTTTGTTTATTAGTGATGGAAAAAGGCACTTATTTCCTTTTGGCAATACATGGAATTACATGTTTTCTAATATTTTATACGAGATGATGAAATTTGCTTAATACCACAAGCAAACCTTTCCATATTTTGTAGATGACTAATATCAGAGGCAATAAGTGAAATAAATTGAATATCTTTGTGTGAATAGGATCATAAGGAGGGATTTTTCAGCAGCTTTCCTTATGGCAACACTGGTTTTGGCAGCTCAGCTGTTTCTGTGTAACATGCTACTGTTAACCCTCTAACCCTCATACTTTTAAAAGTTTTAAAAAAATAGTTGGCTAATTTTTTTTTAAATAATTATAACCTAATAATCTTAAAAAAAACATCAGAAAGTCATTATCGAAGTTAGTTTAAGAGTTAGGTGAGAAAAGGTGAAGAGTGCCTCAAGGCACTGTTGGCGGTTCCGGTGTAAGAAAAACAAATATTATTTATGATAAGATTTTATTAAAAATTGGATGAATGTTATAAAAAATATGAATATATGGTTTACTTTGTACGATGATATTCGTAAAAGTAATTTTTAGCGTTTGAGCAGCACAAATGAAGGTCGCACTTTGAACAAACACACTGTGTTTGTGATTTTTTGCATAGTTTGCAATGAAGCCACCATTAGATGGCACATTTACTGGACGACTACTTTCCATCAATGGTAACGAAGAACGGGATGTTTTCTGTGGTTTTCTTTCAGTGGTTGATGGGACTGGTTCTTTGGCTGCAGAACATGACTCAACATTTTCGACAAATGATGATGAAGGTTCGTCATCATCATCAGTCAAAGAGGATAATTTAATACGTCTGCGGTTTCTATCTGTCATTTCTATCACTTTTTGACAAAGATTTTAAAATAATATAACAAAGAGATCAAACGTAACGGAATATAAGTGATCAATAAATTTAGCCGGAACGCGCAAGAGTGCCCTGAGGAACTCTTTAGTTTTTGCGTTCTCAGTACATGTTCTTTGTTTTGTTTTGCATTTACAAATATATAAATTCAAAGAACGATATCATACCTTTCCAACAAAAATTATTTCGAATAGATCGGACGACTAGAAGTTAATAAAAATTAGTTTAAAAAAAAAATTACAGACAGAATTTCACTTGCAGTAATTTTGATTCCTCTTACTAACCAGCTGACACAATCGAAGCCAAATGTCGAAATGTATTTGAGCTTTCGAGAGAAATGTAAATAGATATGTAACTAAATGCTCCGTTAAAATTAAAACAAAATATGGTAATTGGTTACTGAGTAAAATCAATTTTTGTTATAAGTGCCTTGTGGCACTCTTGCGGGTTAGAGGGTTAAACATGCTCTGTAGTTTTACCTTGAATCGACTTACAAACACACAACGTTTGCAGATTATTGAATGTTATTATCAAAACTCATGCTGGGTTAAAAAACTGTATGGTGCTCAGTTCTGGTTAAATGGATACGTGAACCAGGAAAATTGTCATATTTGGTGTGAAGAGCAGCCAGAAGTATTGAAAGAAGTGTCAATACTTTCCAAACGTGCACTGTTTGGTGCCGATTATGGGCCGGCCGAAAAGACTACGGTCGCAGGAATGTTACTGTGAATGGCGATAATAAGATATTTTTTATTATTTTTTTCCAAAATGGAAGAGCTAGACTTGCCTGACATGTGAAATAAAGGACCAATTGTGAGGCGAGTTCGGTGAGCAGTTTATTTATTTTGGGGGAGTCAAATTGACCGCCCAGATCGCGCAATTTAACACGTTTGCATTCTTTTTTGTGGACCTACGCTAAGGCTCACATCTATGGCAACAAGTCCGCAACACTTGACGCAGAATGAAGAATTTTTTCCTGATATTCCGGCCGATATGTTGGGGAGAGTATTCCAAAACTGCACTTAGTGTATGAACTGTAACGATGTTTTTTCTCTCAGGCTGGGGTGACGCTCGTCTACGTCCAGTGTTCGTCACAAAAATTTATTTATTTTGAGACCTTGCGAGTTACGATGATACACAACACGATAAATTGCTAATTCTCATATTTTCTTTATTTACTAACTGCCTAACTTACGAATATAGATCCCTGCCCCGATTATCGTGATGACGCCGACGGATTACATAAACGTCTCTCTCTCTTGCGCGGCGGCTTGCACGAGGCGACCCGTACGAATCCGAGTAACTGCTCAACACGCTGTCCGTGCACAGATGCTCGTACAGGTGATTGAGCCTACCGAAATACGCCCTATGATAAACACCTCCTCCGTGCACAGATGCTCGTAGAGGGTGGTTATCGGCGTCTAAAAACCCTCACTCCACTAATATACCCTTGGGCAGTTACGACAAACACCTTGTCCGTGCACAGATGCTCGTATAGGCGGTCTAAGGAACGAAGTTTGGCCAGCACCTTGTACGTGCGCAAATGCTCGTAGAGGTGGTCGGGCCTACTAACTACAAAAAGGCAGATCTTTGTCCGTGCACAGATACTCGTACAGTGATCTGACTTACCTACTTGCTAGCTACGCGACAACTCCTTGTCTGCTTTGTGATGTGCTGCCTTTTATACTTGTGTATCCGCACACACAACCATGCGCACACAGGCAGACATCTGTTTGGAGCGATCGTACACAGAAAGCAGCTGTGTACATTGCCAATGTTGTATTCAGATTTATGCTGATAAGACGTTTGACATGTAGGAGGCGTCATTGGTAATCGGCCATTAATTTTAAATGTAATTCATTATAAACATAGAATGATTTAAATTAGTTTAAATATAATTACTAAATGTATCTTCATATATAAGCTATACCGAACATACAATAATTATGGCTTCATTGGTTAAATTTCTATAGATGTTTAATTAATAAAAACAAAGTTATGCAGTGGAATTCATTTGCGGTACATAATTATAAACTAAATGTATTTTTTTTCAATCAATGAGGAAATAACTGGTAGGTAAAAACGAGCACCGACTTTTACCGTTACAGAACCATTCATTCAGTCGTCATTTATATGAAATCATCTTTAAACATTGAATTACATAAATCGTTCCATCGACTATTTCATGCATTTCTCTAAATCGTATGTGTTTTTTTAATCAAATCCGAAAACTATTAAAATATTCTCCCATATTTTATTTATTAAAACCACATTAAACATTCGTTATAATAATTATATTTAAACAGCACTTAAGTTTATGCTTTATGTTTCAATAACGCATCGTTTCATTTTGCAATTATTAAAACAATTTTGCAAAATTGTCTTATTTAAATATTATTAAATAGTATTTTTAAATTATAGGTATTAAGACTTATATCCCTTACAAAATTTTCAATTTCTAAATTGTTTTTAATAATATTGACTATATTTTCTGAGTAAAAAAGGCACTATAAAACATATTAACAAGAAAATAATTAGTGTTTGCTAATTAATTTTTCTGGGAACATATTTTGGATTTTTCTGAGTTTCAACAACGCTCTTTTTAGGACCATTTCCAATTCGTCTGTGCAAGAATAAAGTCTTCAGGTTTTCTGGGGGTTTTGGAAAACCAATTTGACGTACAGACAGATGGGCAGACAGACAGACTATACTTCCCTATTTATAAAAACTCGGAAAATATACATTTTATGATATCGCATATTGATACTGAGAAAATTTTATATGAAATATATTTTCTGGAAAATCATTTCAATTCAGAAGTGCCAAGAAGATTGTTCCAAAGCTGGAAAAGTTAAACATTCCTTTTTTTCTTGGAATATAAAACATACCAATTATAACCATTTGTTCTCTGGAAATCAAATAGATTTTATATTATAGAAAGAAAGAAATGACTGTTAAAAATCAGTAAAATCACAAAGATGGCCGATAAAGGGTACATAACATTAGTCGCAATCCAAATATTGCAGTTATACTTTTTTATGTTCAAAATGCCATTATTAGATAATTCCCGTGACTATTGATTGGGGTATTCGTTTAACTGTTAATCGGTTAACCGGTTAACCGATAAATTGCTGCCCGATTAGCTGATCGGTTAGTTTAATAGTGTCTATTTTCGATTAACGATTAAAGCGGTTAGTTTTAGTCGATTGTGTTTTTAATAATTTGTTTCGTCTCAAATATAAAAAATATCCCCGGTATTCATAAAATTTAAAATGAGTTTCAAATGTATTTTAATCAAAGTTTTTCTTACAAAATTTTCTTAAAACAGATTTCAAATACGTTTTATTTTTTTTTATGAATGTAGGTATGTGTTTAGAAAATATTTGCTTTTATACAAACAGAAAATAAGGAATTCAGATGTAAAATTTTTTGCGAATGTTGGGTGCGGAGCTTTCCCAGGATCAGTCAGATGATACCCTGACAACAGAAATATCTTTCGATAGTAACGCTATTCGAATTTTTTCCGAATTAAATTTAATAAAAATAGTAAAGAAAAGAGAAGGTTAAATTCTAAACATTTAAGCCAAATTGGTTTTCTAAGAGATTATTCTATAAAATGTCCGTAAACTATTTAAATAACCAATAAAATGGTTTCGCGAATTTTTTTTTAATTAATACATAATATGTACTACATACACGAGGGCGGATCAATAAGTCCGTGACTTTTCGAACTTCCCTCGTAGTTATGCAACACTGTTCTCATCAAGTACCACCTGTTAATAGAAGTTTGAGCAAGTGTCGAAATTTACATTGCGTTTCAGAGCTGTTCAAAACATACAACCTTGTGTATTTTTTTAAAAATGGAAAAAGTGAATTTCGAGTGCTCATTAAACATTATTTAAAAAAAACCGTCAATCAAACCAGAGAAAAGCTCGATAAAAACTATGGGAACTCTGCACCATCGATTTCATTGGTAAAAAAGTGCTTTACTGACTTTCGTTGTGGTCGCACAAGTCCATATGACGCTAAATGTTCTGGGCGGCCAATTGAGCTCAGTACACCCGAAAATGTCGCAAAAATTCACGATATGGTGTTGGCCAATCGAAGAGTAAAAGTGCGTGAGATTGTTGATGCCATAGGCATTTCATACGGCTGTGTGGTTTCGATTTTAAACGATCAGCTGGGTTTAAGAAAGTTGTCTGTAAGATGGGTGCCGCGTTTGCTCTCCATTGCCAACTCTAAAGGATTGTTTGGAGTTGTTTAATTCATCCTCATCCGCCATATTTAGCCCCTTGTGACTACTTCCTGTTTCCAAATCTAAAGAAACGGCTCGGCGGAAAGAGATTTAGCTCCAACGATGAAATTATTGACCAAACAAGTGCCTATTTTAAGGACCTCGAAAAATCCTATTTTTTGGAAGGGATACAAAAACTGGGGTAACGTTGGACTAAGTGTATTAAGTTAAAAGGAGATTATGTTGAAAAATAAATTTTTGTTTTTCAAAAAAAAATTAAAAAACCACGGACTTATTGAACCACCCTCGTATATACATTCATTTGTTTTAGTTCAATAATTGTTGTTTTTTATTATAATTAAAATCCAAATAAGAAATAATTTCTACATTTCTACATTATTTTAGAAATAATTTTTACATTTTATGGAAATTACTTAATTTATAAAAATAAGTTATTAATGTGTTAAGCGACCAGTAACAAAATTAACCGATTAAAGTAAAAGCTGACTAAATTAAGTGAACGATTAACCGATTAAAACAAAAGCCCGATTAAATGAATATCCTACTATTAATACTGTCAATGTCAAGGTATTTTTGTTTCAGTGTAAGAAGCTAAACTTCTTATTTTAAAAGATAATGATTTTCTTGTGAAGGGTGATTGAAATTTTGATTTTTTTTTGGAATTTTTTGATACCAATTTTGTTCTTCCTAAAATATAAAATAGTTTTAGATAGCAAAAAAAAAAAACAACGTCAATTGCATTTTTGGTTACCTTTATGTATAAAAAAAATTCAATTTCCTACCAAAATTTGAATTAAAAAAAATTTTTTTTGGCCAATGCAAATCTTCATGACGTATAAAAAGGTTTTGTTAGAGAAAAACTTAAAACTTTTAACTACATGTACTCCAAAATACGGAATGGACCGAAAAAAAATGTATAATTTCCCATACCTGGAAAATTTTTTTATTATTTTTTTTAGTTTTTAATAGACCATTGAGGCTGCCCAAAGCACGAAATAGGTTTAATTCACAAACATTAAAAAAAATAATTGATTTTTGGTATAAATTTTGCGTCGAGAAATAGTTGTAAGCTTCCCAGCTCTGGAACCGTACTTCGGATCTTTCTGAATTTCAATATTTACGTTAATTTCCAATCCAACGGTTCAAGAACGAAGTCTCTAGCTCTTCTGGGGGCTTGGGAAAACCGATTTCACGTACAGACAGACGGACAGACGGACATCGCTCAATCGTCATCGCTATTCATAAGGATCCAGAATATATATACTTTATGGGGTCCCATATTGATATCGAAGAAATTACACACGGAATGACAAAACCCTTTCACGTTTTTGTGAAGGGTATAATAAAATTTATAACAAGGAAAACTTAGAAGGTAAGTAGTAGATTAAAACCAATCAAGCTTGTGATGTCAAATAATCTAGAAAGCGACAATCACTATTTATGCAACATCTGCATGTGTGTGATTGTATGAAGTATTTCAGGTCAGAACTCCATGCAAAAATCTACTTTTAAATTTTTGATTTACAAAGTCTTATATATTTTATATCAAACCTTTTTTATATTTCATTTCATTATTACACTTTTTAAGCTTTATTTTAAAGTTAGTAAAATACTTAAATTTTATTATAAATAATATAAAAGATAATGTGAGCAACATTTACCAAATATCATTGTCAGCAAAAGCTGTTAACAGCTGTGAGAGAAGATACAAAAAAGTTAAGAGGGATATCAGAGTTTCTATTGTTCAAACAAAAACTTGTAAGAAAATTTAAATGCAGTGAAAGTGACAACAAGTTTTGATATGCATCATAAACCGTACAAAAGTTTAACCCTTTTATTCTGCAGAATATACACACATACATAAAATACAAGGTTCTTATTTCCCCCATTTTTGCTGATAAACTAAAGAGCATTTCAATAAAATGTACGTTTTCAAAAGAATACAAAAAAACTGGAAATGTTTCATTGCAAAATATCAATGACAATTATGAAATGTAATGGATATTAAAGTGCATTCGCCAAATAAGGGATAGTTTTATCCATTTTGGGATTCATTGCAGGTCATGATGTCAACAAAAATATTCAACAAAATAATTCGATTCATTGACACCTGCAAATGTTTACTTATGCAGGAAATCTACTTTAGTCTTGACGTTGACGCTAGTTAATAAAAAGGTAATACATTCGGTAGTTTCAAAACCTTCAGTCCGGCAACACTGCCATTTAACCCTCATATTACCACCATGTCACTGCAACACATGTCGATGTTTAATTCAATGCAGTAGCGGATATATTCGGCATACCGAAAGCAATCTTCGTGAGCCCTATTTTACATATTTTTTCATAGTTTAAACAAGAAAGAACGTTATATTCGACTGGGTCGAAATTTAAATAGGAAAACCATAGGTCATCAAAGTTTTCGCTTAAAAGCCTAAAAACTAATTTTTTTAAGAAAAAGTAAAACAATTTACTAAATATTTTTGAATACAATATCCTACTTTAACGCCCACTAAAGGCGACTTGATCCAAAAAACGGATTTTTCTAATTCTCTGGCTCCAAGTTCAATGCTTTGGACCTTCTTTGATATAACAAGTAAAAGCGCTATATTCGGCTGTGCCGAATCTTATATACCCTTCACAGATGTAATTCTTCTTTCTTTCTTTCTTGCCAAAACAGAAAGTAGGTTTAATTAAAATATCAAAATAATGTTATCGGTTACTTTTATATTTAAGAAAACGTTTAAATTTTTCGGCTAGGAAGCTAAATTTTTGGCTTCTCTTATATCTAATACCTATGAACGTCTTTCGAAAATATTATATATATTTAATTTACAAACAAAACAAAAAATCCGTTTTATGTACCCCAAAAAGTTCTAATTGTCCAACTGTAGAATCGTCTTTGGTTTTTAATGTTGTTGGTTTTTAATACCAGATTACTTCTTTCTGATAAATAAAGTATGTATAATTCATCATAAAAATCAAAAATAACAAATAAAATGGCTGATTTTATGAATCAGAAAATGTCAACTTCCTAACCCTGGAACCGAATTCTTAATTTTTTAATACTAATCTAATTTTTTCTGATATATAAAATAGCTTTAATTCACTAAAAACACAAAATTTTTAATTTATGTATGTACTATTATGTACGAAAAGTATTTCGATTTTCCAACTCTGGAAGCGAATTTTTATTTTTTTACCAATGCAATTCTTAGTGAGGCGTAACATAGCTTTAGTTGACAAAAAAAATACTATTTTTAAACTTTTTGGTCACTTTCACGTACCATAAAATATATCATATGTCCAAACCTGGAGTCGAAATTTTGATTTTTGAGATTTTAATACCAAATTTGTTCTTCCTGAATTATAAAACAGCTCTAATTAGCAAAAAAAAACAACGTCAATTGCCTTTTTGGTTACATTTATGTTTAAAAAAATTTCAATTTCCTAACCCTGGAAGCGAAATTTAAATTTTTTAAAATTTTCTTTATCAATGCAAATCTTTATGAGGTATAAAGTAGTTTTGTTTAAGAAAAAGTCGAATTTTGCAACCATTTTGGTTATTACATGTACTACAAAATATTGCATGTACCAAAAAAAATTTAATTTTTCTAACCCTGGAAACGAAATTTAAATTTTTTTTGTTTGTTTTTTTTATCAGTGTAATGCTTCTTGAAGTATAAAGTAGTTTTATTTACAAAAAATTGCAAATTTTTTACCATTTTGGTAACTTTCATGTACCATAAAATATTGCACTTGTCCATCCCTGGATTCGAAATTTTATTTTTTATTTTTGAATTTTTGATACCAATTTTGTTCTTCCTAAATTATACGACTGTTTTAGTTGGCAAAAAACAAAAAACAACAACATCGATTGCCTGTTTGATTACTTGCATGTATAAAAAAAATTCAATTTCCCACCCCTGGAAGCAAAATTTGAATCTAAAATTTTCTTTTCTTTTTGCCAATGCAAATCTTCATGACGTATAAAGAGGTTTTGTTAAAGAAAAACTTAACATTTTTAACAATTTTAGTTACTACATGTACTACAAAATACGGAATGGGCCGAAAAAAAAATTTTTATTTCCCATCCCTGAACATTTTTTTTTTTATTTTTAGTTTTTAATACACCATTGAGACTTCCCAAAGCACGAAATAGGTTTAGTTTGCAAACATTAAAAAAAATAAATTATTTTTGGTATAAATTTAGCGTCGAGAAATAGGTGCAAGCTTCCCAGCTCTGGAACCATAGTTCGGATCTATCTGAATTTTAACACCACTCTATTTAAGTTCATTTCCAATCCAACGGTCCAAGAATGAAGTCTCTATCTCTTCTGGGGGCTTGGCTAGACCTGTACTTTCACTTATAAAAACAATGCAATTTCCCAACCCTGGAAGTAAAATTTGAATTTAAAAACAAAAATTTTTTTTGCCAATGCAAATCTTCATGACGTATAAAGAGGTTTTGTTAAAGAAAAACTTAAAATTTTTAACAATTTTAGATACTACATGTACTACAAAATACGGAATAAGCCGAAAAAAAATTTTTTTATTTCCCATCCCTGGAAAAAATTTTTTATTTTTTTAGTTTTTAATAGACCATTGAGGCTCCCTAAAGCACGAAATAGGTTTAATTTACAAACATTAAAAAAAATAATTGCGTCGAGAAATAGGTGTAAGCTTCCCAGCTCTGGAACCATACTTCGGATCTTTCTGAATTTCAATAGCAGCCTGTTTAAGTTCATTTCCAATCCAACGGTCCAAGAACGAAGTCTCTAGCTCTTCTGGGAGCTTGGGAAAACCGATTTCACGTACAGACGGACGGACAGACGGACATCGCTCAATCGTCATCGCTATTCATAAGGATCCAGAATATATATACTTTATGGGGTCCCATGTGCATATCGAAGAAATTACACACGGAATGACAAACCTATATATACCCTTTCACTTTTTTGTGAAGGGTATAAAAATAACTCATTTGCTCAACAAAATTAAAAAAAAAACTTTGAAAATTATGTAGTTTTTTAAAGGTTGTTTTAGTTTTTCTTTGGGGAACTTTTCTCCCTCTGGCCAGATTCAGCCCATTTAAGGACGTAACCTGTGCTATTCTTCAAAATTCATCTGTACCAAATTTCAAGGGCCTGTCTCTTTTCGTTTGAACTGTATCGTGATTTTTATAGATGGACGCGGCTAGATCGTCTTAGATTTCATTACTGTTCAGGGAACGTATAAAAACCCTGCGGTAAATGTCAATAGTGGAATTGTACTGACTTACTGTTGACTTGCACCTAGTGACTTATAATATACCAGAAAATGCTTTTTATTATAGACATTCAAAATCCACTACTGACATTGGTACTAGTGACTAGGTAGTTCCTTTGGGACCACATGTAGACATTCGAACTGGTGACTCACTAGAACAATGTACTAGTACATTTTAGTAATTCTGGTCTACACTGATAATTTTCTGAAATAGATGTCGATAATAAAAATGCATAGTTTGTTAACCTTTGAAGTTTTATTAATAAAAGTCGTTTTTGTTTTTAAATTTAAAACAAAAACAGGTAAAAGTGCTATATTCGGCTGTGCCGAATGTCACATACCCTTCACCGACGTACGACTTTAGTATATACAGACATTCATTACAACCCTACAACCATCTCTTTGATCCTTGTTGTTTTTAATGCTGAATTATTTGTTTCTAACACATAAAATATGTTGTACTACCAAAGAAACAGACTTGTATTATATAGTTACTTTAATATTTCAAAAAAGTTCAAATTTTACAGCTCTCAAGCTGTCTTTCTCGCTTTTTCGATTCCTAATACCAATCAACTTTTTTCAAAAACATCAAATATGTTTAATTTATAAATAAAAGAAAAAAATTGTTTGACTTGGTTACTTTTATATACTAAAAAGGTTTCAATTGTCCAACCTTAAAATTTTATTCTTACTGAAGCATAAAATTGATTTAATTTCACTTTTGCGAACCTAAAAGAATTTGACTGTCCAACCATGGAATAAAAAAAAATTTTTTTTAATACTAATTTAATTCTTCCTGAAGTATAAAATAAGTTTTATTCGCCAACAAAAATAAATTATTAGTTTCTGCTAGTTAATTTTATTTAATTCGGACCAGCACTCAGGGGATGACCCCTACATACGAAGTGCATTCCGCCGGAACTGGAAAGGAGGCGATAGCATTGATAAGACGGACGAAGAAAGATGAGAAGGTGGAGAATTTTATGCAGTTATTCAACCGGCTAATTTTTTGCTACAGGGCGGGCGAAGGAGGGCGCTGTTCCTAAACTCTTTAGTACGTGATAGTATCATGCGCTGCTTAATATGGTTTAACTAACACAACCATGCACAGATGTTCAAGAGAATTCTACACAATATTTTTTTGGTCCAAATTTAAAGAGCGCTCTTTTCATGTTAATTTTTAATCCATCAGTCCAAAAATGAGGTTTGCCCTAGCACTATTCTTAAATTGAGAAACCCAACTAGTCTGAGAGAGGATAACTTTCCTGATGGAAGCATTGATAATTTTGAGATAATATGTGAATGTAAGTATTACTTCCATTTATGACTGAAGATCGGATATACATTTAACATGCAACAATCACAGAAACATTTAACACCTTATCATCCTAGCAAAGTTTATTCCCAATTAAATACACATGAACGTGCCACATTCTGTAAGTTCCTGTTATTGCTGCTGTTGTGGGTTTGATTTAATTATTATTAATGCAACAACATGAACACCTTGAAACAAAACATCTACAACGCCATGGTCGTAACCCAAATTTAAATGCCCGCAATTACAATCAAATACTTATATCTTTAATGATTATAATGATGTTGGTAAAGCTGGTGCCAAATTGTGCTTAAACAAATTCCATTTTATCTACAGACATATCTTTCAAATTGCAAAGTATTATCTTTCCCGCACAAAATCACACCTGAAATCCATTTGCAATTAAATGTTGTAGACATGGATGTGTGCTAAGTAAGTGTTATCAGAATAATGATTGTACTTAATTGTAATAACAAAGTGATTCTTGGAAAATGTTAATATAGTATATAAATCTTTCATAGGTAGATTAATGGCTTTTGAAATTAATGTAAAATACATTTTGTAGTGTCAACTTAATTTGATTGTCGTAGTGACAAAATTACTACTTTGATATTTTTATACAATTCACAAATAAATTAACGGACGCATATTGTTTGTCATTCCGTATGTAATTTTCTCATTATCAATCCCTACGAATAAGGAAGACGAATAAGCGACGTTCGTCTGTTTGTATGTGAAAACGGGTTTCTCAAGCCCCCGGAACACCTATAGACTCCATTCTTGGACTAAGAGACTGGCAATGAACTTAAATACAAAATCATAAAAATCCAAAATACGGTTCCAGAACTGGACAGCTTAAACCAATTTCGGCCCAAAAAATAAACTAAAACTAACTATCTTTTGCTGTTTTTCTTTTTTTTTGTAAATTTAACCTATTTTACACTAAATTTGTATTCCAGGGTACAGAAACCGAAATTTTTTGGTAAGTAACATTAACTAAATAAGCTACTAGTTCTGTCCTTTTTTTATAAATTAAACTCATTTTTTGTACTTCAGAAGAAGTTAAATAAAACAAGTAAAAACGTTATATTCGACCGGGTCGAATCTTAAATACCCTCCAAATATTTAGTAAGTGAATTTGAAATGTTTAACTTGGTGGGACAGAGTTCCTTTATATAATATCGTACGTCAACGCCCACTAAAGGGTGCGGGGTTCAAAAATATACAATATCATGTTTTCCACAGACGAACGTATGGGCATTGCTAGACCGTCTTAGACTTCATCACTTCATCAACTCTCTTTGGAGGCTATAAAAACTGTATTTTGGCGGAGTCGCTCTGGCAAGGGCTGTGGGGGAAACATTTCACCTTTGTCATAAAACTCTAAAAATAAATGCTTGGGATAATTATATACAAAATTAAAATTTCTTTATTTTGATAGGGTCATTTAGATGGCAAAGGTGGAGAGGGGGTAAGGCAGAAACAGATACACATAAAACTGTAAAAATAAATGCTTGGGATGATTATACACAAAATAAAAAAAAAATTTATATTTATTTTTAATAGGGTCATTTAGCGGGCAAAGGGGGAGGAGGGGGTAGGGCAGCAACAGGCAGTCATAAAACTCTAAAGATAAGTGCTTGGGATGATTATATACAAAATTAAAAATAAAATTTTTTTTCGTAGGGTCATTTAGGGAGCAAAGGAAGAGGTGGGGGGGGGGAGGTAGGGCAGAAATCGGCAGTCATAAAACTCTAAAGATAAATGCTTGGGATGATTATATACAAAATTAAAAAAAAAAATTTTTTTGGTAGGGTCATTTAGGGGGCAAAGGAAGAGGTGGGGGGGGGGGGTGGGGTGTTGGACAGAAATCGGCAGTCATAAAACTCTAAAGATAAATGCTTGGGATGATTATATACAAAATTAAAAAAAAAAAATTTTTTCGTAGGGTCATTTAGGGAGCAAAGGAAGAAGGGGGGGGGGGAGGTAGGGCAGAAATCGGCAGTCATAAAACTCTAAAGATAAATGCTTGGGATGATTATATACAAAATTAAAAAAAAAATTTTTTTGGTAGGGTCATTTAGGGGGCGAAGGGGAAGGAGGGAGTAGGGCAGAGTAGTACCAGGTTTCGTCTCAGCTTCGTCATTAAAGCTTAAAAGTGTTATTTTTAAGGATTGTAGGCTTAAGTAAAACAATTTGTTAAATTTTTATGCTATTTTTGCCTATAATAACGCCCACTAAAGTGGGCGGGGTCAAAAAATATTTTTATTTTATCTAATGGCTCCAAGTTTAAGGCGTTGGACCGTATTTGACATAAAAATATATCATTTGCTTAACAAAATAGCCAAAAAACTTTAAAAATTATGTTGTTTTTTCTGGGTTGGTTTAGCTCTTCTTAGGGGAACTTTTTTCCCTCTTGCCCGATTTAGCCCTTCTTCGAACTTAACCTGCTCTAAGCTTTAAAATATATTTATGCCAAATTTCAAGAGTCTAGCTCATTTCGTTTGGACTGAATCGTGATTTCCACAGACGGACGGACGGACGGACATGCTCAGTTCGTCTTAGATTTCATCACTGATCAAGAATATATATACTTTATGGGGTCTGAGATGGATATTTCGATGCGTTACAAACGGAATGACAAAGTGAATATACCCTCCAAATTCTTTTTTTGAGGGTATAAAAATAAAAAATTCGATTCCAGGGTTCGAAAATATAAATTTATTTTATACATAAAAGTAACCAAATAGTTACTAGTTTTGTTATTTAGTGAATTAAACATATTTCAGGAAAAACTGAATTAGTATTAAAAATAAAAAACGTAAAAAAAATTAAATAAAAAATTCGATTCCAGGTTTGGGAAATGGATACTTATTTTGTAAATAAAAGTAACCACATAATTTATTAGATAAGTTTTTTGCTTTTTTTTTGTTTGTTTTTTATTTAAATAAATTTCAAAAATCAAGAAAAATTTAATTGCTGTTAAAAAGCAAAAACTCGATTTCAAGGTTGGACAATTGAAATTTTTTTTTGGTTTATTAAAGTATCAAAACAAGTTACTAATTTTGTTATTTTTTTTATGAATGAAACCTTTATACTTCAGGAAGAATTGAATTGGTATGTTAAAAAAAAATCAAAAAGACGATTCCAGGATTAGTCATTCGGTTTTTTTTTTTTATAAAAGTAACCAACTGAAACGATATTTTACATTTTGTAAAAATTAAACAAACTGAATATTTTTTAAAGACCGGTATTAGAGATCAGAAAAGCGAAAAAGACTAGGCTTATGTTCAACTCGTTCATCCGTTGGTTTTTGACAAGAACATATTATCAAACCAATGTATTTAAATGGGTTTGATAAGAGGTTCTTGTCAAAAAAGAGCGAATGAACGAGTTCGACACAAGTTTAAAAAATACTGTTTCTGCTGTAAAATTTAATTTTTTTAAATATTAAAGTAACTAAATAGCACACATTTTGCTTCTTTGGTAATAAAACACATTTTCTATTTTAGAAACAAATACGAGTAGTATTGAAAACAATAAAAATTAAAAAGTGAAGATTCGGCACAGCCGAATATATCACTTTTACTTGTTATTATTTCTTCCATAAAAAAAATAACTATCGCGAGTAAACTATAAATAAGTTATTATTATTACTGAAATATGTAATAATTATTTTATAAAGTAATTTTAACCCAAGATTATTTGTTAGCAACCAACTCTTTTATATGCGATAAATTTAAATTTGTCATTCATTTCGGAGAATTAAGTTTATATTAAAAACCAAAAAAAATCAAAAATTGGATTCTAGTAACCAAAACGGCTACTAATTTTTGTTACAGTTTCGTTTTACAACTACTTTATGCTTCAGGGAGAATAAAATTGGTAATAAACATCCAAAAAAAAAATTTAAAAGAGGATTCCAGGGTTGGATAATTAAATCTTTTCAAAAAAGTACCCAACTGAAACAAATATTTTTTTATAAGTTCAACATATTTGATATTTTTTAAAGAAGTTCATTGGTATTAGAAATAAGAAAAGTCGAAGAGACATCCTCAGAGCTGTCAAATTTAAACTTTTTTTTGATCTATTAAATTAACTAAGTAACACAAATTTCTCACTTTGGTAATAAAATATATTTTCTACTTTAGGAAGAAATAATTTAGGATTTAAAATCAAAAAGATCCAAGAAATGGTTCCAGGGTTGGAATCAATGTGCATATATACTTCAGCCGTACGTCGGTGAAGGACACTATCGAGTATAGCACTTTTACTTGTTTTAAATACCAACTTATTTCTTCTTGAAATATATAAAAATATTTCAATTAACAAAAAAAAGTTAGTGACATGGTTTTAATCAGTTCTGGTTTTAAGGTTAAAACCAACTTGAAACCACTTTTGAATTGATTTTAAGTGGGTTTTATGAAATACAATATTGTTTTTGGCTGTGCTAATTATTAGTGCTGCCAAGTTATATATTGGAAACAGCTGGAATTGTTTACAAAATTGTTACACAGAATCCGCTTACGTTTCTTTCAGAATCTGCTTACGTTTTTATATATGTATAACAACTTTATTTTCAAGAAGCTCTACACTTTGTATAAGAAGTTCCATAATTTTAAAATATTAAAATATGTAAAATAATTTCTATTTTAGAACGCATTGTAAAACTTTTTCTTTTTTCCTTCGAACAGAAACTTCTGTTGTACAGGTCGTCAATTAAGTGTTGTAAAAATAGACAACAAGTACAGCAACAGATTAACACATTTCTATAAGCGACTTAATTTATTTTGAACAAATTTATGATACAGCCTGTATGTTAAAACTAAAATTTGCAGTGTGAACGCAAAATTAGCTGTTTATGGTTTCAACGATAAAATCAGGATTAAATTTTCACTACTAGAAACAAACAAAATTAGAAACTACTTATTATTTTATAATATAAGTTTAAGTTTTTTTCCACCTCTGGCACCGTATTTTGGATTTTGCTGAATTTCAATAGCGCTCCAATTAGCACCATTTCCAATACATCAGTCCAAGGAGGAAGGCGCAAAGTCTTCTTTTCTCAATTTTAATTATCCTGCTTCATGGTTTTTCGATGTAAAGGAATATTCAAGATAATCTTTTCTACAAACATGCAACATATTTTTGCATTTTTTTATAAAATTTCCAGTTAAACTCAGATTTAAACAAAAACTTAATATTTTTTAAGGAATGGGAGACATATTCCTAATACATTTACTGTTTTCAAAGAGGTAGTATGATAAATTTTCTTTAGAAGGTATAAAAAATTTTGCATTTGTTTTTAGAAAATAAAACAAAATAGCATTTTATGTTTCACATTTTATGTTACATAGTGAATATATTCAGGAAGAAAAGCAACGTATTTAGGACTTGAGCTCGAGCTCTACACAAATCTTAATCTATATCAGAAACAGTGAGCTTGCGGGTAAGACGAAAGCAGCGAGACTACACATCGCATGTTGTCATCCGTTTCATTTTTGTAACTGACACTCAAAGAAAGTCTATCAACATTCTGTCGGATCGATTTCCCCAGCAGCTGCAGTTGTTTCCTCAAACTATTACATACATATTTAACTTTGTTGTGTTTTATCAAGAAATGATATGACAGGCTACTGTGTGTGCTAGCCATCATTTGTTATTGAATTTTTTTGTTCCAAAAATCCATGTGTGTATTTTCAAAACTTATTATTTTAATCTCTCTTGAAATGGATATAAAATGAAGCACATAAAACCAAAGCATTTAACTTAATTTGTGCTTTGTTTCGTTTCTAATGAAAGCAAAACAATTTAGTACCTTTTAAATCCTCTTATATTTTTAATCTTAAAAGAGGCATTATTTAAAATTTAACCTCAATCATGCCATTGTTTGTTCTTTTCTCTGTGAAATGTTTATAATGCAGAAATACTGTAACAGTCTTTCTCTTCTTTTTCTTAATAATTACATTTTTGTAGGCTATAACACAATAATTTTTGTATCTCTTAATGTGTTTGCCACTGAAAAAAAAGATTTAACAAATTTATTAAAACTTTTAAACTATTTAGGAAATAAAGCGTTTAGTTTTTATTAAGATCTATTCACTTAATTGTTGAAAGTCGTTAGAATTTATTTAAAGTAAAAATTTTAAGCCGGATCTAGAAATGAGTGCACCCCAACCGCTTTAATTTCTTGGTGTCAAAACTTACTTAAGCTAATATTTATATATAATTTAATTTTATACATATGAATGAAATATTTATTAGTAAAACTATTATTATACCCTTCAACAAAAATGTTGAAAGGATATTATAGGTTTGACATTCCGTGTGTATTTTCCTCAATATTAATATGTGACCCTATAAAGTATATAAGGTTAGGCAAATTTAATGTTAGGAAGAAACGAACAAAAAACCCGTTGCAGTTGATTATTTATATTATTTTTTTTGTACCAAGAAAAGTTTAGATGTTCGAACCCTGGAATGATTTTTTTAATTTTTAATAAAATAAATCTTCCTGAAGTATAAAAGAAGTTTAGTTCACAAAATAACAATAATTTATTGGTTAATTTTGTAGTATAAAAAATTCAATTGTCCAACCCTGGAATCGAATTTTTGATCGTTTTGATTTTTAATACTAATTTAATTCTTCTAGAAATACAAAATAACGAAACTGGTAATTTATTCAGTTAATTTTGTATACCAAAACAATTGGATTTTCAAACCCTGGAGTCAAATTTTCGATTTTTTTAATTTTCAATACAGATTTAAATTTCTTAAGGTATAAAATAGGTTTAGTTAACAGAAAATAATTAGTTTTTGCTTCATAATTTTTGCACAGAAATAGCTTCAAGCGTTCCAGTTCGGGAACCGTATTTTGGGTTTTTCTGAATTTCTATAGCGCTCTATGTAAGCTCATTTCCAATTCATCAGTCCAAGAATGAATTCTCTAGTTCATACGTGGGCTTAAGAAAATCGGTTTCACGTACAGACAGATGGACAGATTGGCATATTTTATTCACCAGCAAACACGAGCCGTTCCATAACATTGTCTTGCAAGCAAAAAACATTTTTTTAAGATCCGCATATTTTGTTCAGTGCAAGTAAACTAAAATAATATACAAGAAAATGTTTTCCTCTTCTTACTTAACTTTTGTGTCGTGTCTGCTTCTGTACCTCAATTTTACTATTTTCGTTACTTTCCTACGTCTAAATAGAAAACTTTTATACACAAAGGAAGCGTTTCTTTTGTGCACTGAAACCTCACCACTGTTACACTACTTTCGCACTTTTGAAGAGAAAAAAAATTCTTTTTAAGATTTCTATTTTTTAACTTCCTTTGAAGTCCATACAACTACATAAAGTGTCATTGTTGTAGTGTTTAAAATGAAATCTTTTGTTGGAATAAAAATGGTGTTTGCATTAAGTTGAAAAAGATTCTTTTTCATATTTGTGTGCGTTATTGTTGAAGCACAAAAATGTTTGTAGAAATTTACTTTAAATGGACTACTTGCAGGCATTTAAAAAATCGTACAAATTAAAATCTACCTAAAGCATTAGATTATATTAATGTATTATAAATTCATCACAATTCATTAATTTAACGACTCTGTTTCCATTACATCTCTAATCATGCAATGAATTGCACTTGAGGCGATGGTATTGAGTCGCCAAATGAGGAAACACAAGAAGGGAGACAATTGTTACCACCCTATAAAAGGGGCCACTGCAGTGACCACAACGACATAAATGAGATGGAACCATCGACGATTGTACTAGTAGTCTTCAAATATTTCACCTTTGCCATAAAACTCTACAAATAAATGTTTCGGATAATTAAATGTAAAATTAATTTTTAATTTTTACACCCTTCAAAAAAAAGTGAAAGGGTATACATATATAAGTTTGTCATTCCGTGGGTATTTTCTTCGATATCAACATGGGACCCCATAAAGTTTCAAGGTTTCTTTTGGCACATGCAATATTTTGTACCACATGTAAATAACAAAATGATTGCAAAATTCGAGTTTTTCTTAAAGAAAACTACTTTATGCCTCATAAAGATTTGCATTAATAAAGAAAAGTTTAAAAAAATTTAAATTTCGCTTCCAGGGTTGGGAAATTGAATTTTTTAAAATTAAAAAAAAAATCAAAGTTTAGATTCCAGAGTTGGATAACTGCAATATTTTGTGGTACATAAAAATGACCTAAATGGTTATATATATATATATATATATATATATATATATATATATATATATATATATATATATATATATATATATATATATATATATATATATATATATATATTAAGTTTTTCTTAATTGGTAAAAAAATTTAAATTTTGTTTCCAGAGTTGGGAAATTGATATATATAAAAGTAGCCAAATAGTCAATTGACGTTGTTGTTTTTGCTAATTAAAAGTATTTTATAATTCAGGAAGAACAAAATTGGTATTAAAATCTTAAAAATTCAAACTCCAGTGTTGATCAAATAAATTATTTTATGGTACGTGAAAGTGACCAAAAAGTTTAAAAATTTAATTTTTTTGTCAAGTAAAACTATGTTACGTTTTTTAATTAAACCTACTTTCTGTTTTAGCAAGAAAGAAAGAAGAATTAAATTTGTGAAGGGTATTTAAGATTCGGCACAGCCGAATATAGCACTTTTACTTGTTTTTTGTTGTTTTAAAAAAATTCATTTATATGTTCAATTTTTGGTCACTCCAGATGGGATGCGTTTTGAAAGCACTATTCGTCCTGCTTATCCATAAGCTGTTTGATTAAAAGCATTACTGGTGCGCTAAACATAAAATGTCAATGTATTAAATCATGTTGATGTTAGTGAGATAAAAATGATAATCAGTAAATAAAAAGTTAAAAGTTGGATATATCATGCAGGATTACATATCCTTATGTTATATCCCTGCGGGAAATAATGTACCAATTGTACCGAACGTACCTGAGTCGTGACTGGTGAAACAATCACAAAACTGCACTAAAAGTGCTTACAAAATTCACTTGCTCTGCGTAACATCGGAATATTCATATTTAATTTTTTTACGTCTTTCCGGAGAAAAATGTATTACTTTTCTATATATTTTCTTTTTAATTTATGGTCATATGTTACATGACTTAATTATGGTGTTATCTGATTAAAATGATAATGATTTAATGAATAATAAGGTTTTAAGTAACTATTCTGTGACATAATCATTACGGACTAGGCGTGGACAGTTTATTCTAGGATACTTCTATAACAAGTTTTTATAAAGCCGTAGGACAAGCACGTTAAGTTTAGGTCTACAACCTGTCACCGAGTGTCCCAATTATCTCAATTTACCCCGTGCATTTACAACGCCATACACTTTCGGAACTCAAACCGTTTGCTAGTCCCAGGGAACCAGTCACGTGACGTGTCCTGTGATCTTTTCCCTCTAGGGATATTACACAACTAGAAAAAACATCAGGAATGAGATTGAAGTTGATTTTCTGAGACAATAGTAATAAAATCCTCCATATTTACTAGTACAATGGAGTCAGCCTATTTAGTTGCTTTTTTAATTATTGCCAAATAAATATTTTTAGTTTTATTTAAAAGGTTTTCTCTTTCATTATCAAAATAACTCATTCATATCAGCATGAAAGCAATCATAACGTCTTTCAATGACGTACATTCCCCATTTTTTTGAATATTTGATAAAATAAAAAGTATTGCCATTTTGTATCATAAAATATATTTCGCAAATCATAATTTTCAAATGAAACACATGTGGTTGCTGAATTATTATTACTGAAAGGAAACCATTCGTCGCAGTCTCAAGGACGACCAAATTGAAGACGTTAAGGATATGTGTGAAGTGCTCTCAGCACAATTTTTTTATGAAATAGTCATATATGTTTTAGATATGGCTTTGCAATTGAAGTTAAGAATTGGGAGTCTTCACAATCAGTTGCTGCAACCTGCTTACTTTTGCTTCCATAAACGGAAATAGGGAAGTAATATTATCTCATTGACCGACTCCAAGCCTAAAAGCCGGTAAAACAGCCAGAGCAAAAAATAAAATTCGTTCATATTATCAGCTTTGAACATTCTTGTCGCAATACAATAGCCATTTGAAATTTATTACCATTCCATATCGGTTTTTGTGCACAAATTTCAAAAATAAATATGAGTTTTATTAAAAAGTTAAGAAAAAGAAAAAAAAAACTAAAAACTAAGCAATAAAATATTATAAAAATGGCAAAATGAAATTTATTTTTATTTCAAAACCAATAAAACATTTTCTAATAATAGATTCTTTGTGGCTTTAACACCATTAATGTTGTGGTTATGCTCAGCGCCACATTCGATTTTGCCTTTAATCTATGACTCGGCCATAAATGTGTTGCAGTTGCTATGTGATTGTACGTTTTTCTCTTTATTTGTATTATTATACATGTACATACATTTTCTTTTTTTTTAATAAGAAAGAGCTCTACAGAAATTTTCTATGAGTCTTGTTTAACCAATATCAACAACTGCCAATACAGATATGACCACAATACAAAACAACAGCACTAACAGCAGCAGCAACAGCAACATACCTCACACTTCAATACAATACACATGCAGCCATACAAACATTTTTACAAAAGGGACACTCGGACTCTAAACACACAAAAGTATGTAATTGTTTTACGGTGGGTTTTGTAAAACTTGTGAAAATGTTTAGAGGGAAAAAAGTCTAGAAAGTAAAAATAAAATTAATATCTGTTCAACCACTGAATCACTAATAAATAAATCTCCTACACACTCTTCCATATACATTTTTATTCCTTTTTATACCCTCCAAAAAGAATTTGGAGTGTATATTCACTTTGTCATTCCATTTGTAACGCATCGAAATATCCATCTCAGACCCCATAAAGTATATATATTCTTGATCAGTGATGAAATCTAAGACGATCTGAGCATGTCCGTCCGTCTCTGGAAGTCACGTTTCAGTCCAAACGAAAAGAGCCAGACCCTTAAAATTTGGTATAAATATATCTTGAATCTTAGAGCAGGTTAAGTTCGAAGATGGGCTAAATCGGGCAAGAGGGAAAAAAGTTCCCCTAAGCAGAACTAAACCAACCCAGAAAAAACCAACATTATTTTTAAAGTTTTTTGGTTATTTTGTTAAGCAAATGATATATTTTTATGTCAAATAAGGTCCAACGCCTTAAACTTGGAGCCATAAAATAAAAATAAATTGATTTTGGACCCCGCCCACTTTAGTGGGCGTAATTATAGGCTAAAATAGCATAAAAATTTAACAAATTGTTTTACTTAAGCCTACATTCCTTAAAAATAACATTTTTAAGCTTTACTGACGAAGCTGAGACGAAACCTGGTACTACTCTGCCCTACCCTCTCCTCCCCCTTTGCCCCCAAATGACCCTATCAAAAAAAATTTTTTTTTTAATTTTGTATATAATCACCCCAAGCATTTATTTTTAGAGTTTTATGACTACCTTTTTCTGCCCTACCCCCTCCTCCCCTTTGCCCCTAAATGACCCTATCAAAAAAAGAAATTTTAATATTGTATATAATCATTCCAAGCATTTATTTTTAGTATTTTATGACTACCTGTTTCTGCCCTACCCCCTCCTCCCCCTTTGCGCGCTAAATGACCCTATGAAAACTATATAACAATTTTTTTTAAATTTTGTATATAATCATCCCAAGCATTTATTTTTAGAGTTTTATGACTACCTGTTTCTGCCCTAACCCCTCCTCCCCCTTTGCCCGCTAAATGACCCTATAAAAAAATATTTTTAATTCTGTACATAATCATCCCAAGCATTTATTTTTAGAGTTTTTGACTGCCTGTTTCTGCCCTACCCCCTCTCCCCCTTCGCCCTTTAAATGACCCTATAAAAAAAAAAAAATTTTAATTTTGTATATAATTATCCCAGGCATTTATTTTTACAGTTTTATGACAAAAGTGAAATGTTTCCCCTACAGCCCTTGCCAGAGCGACCCCGCCAAAATAAATATTTTATACCCTCCAAAGAGAATTGGACCCTATGAAGTAAATATGTATATTCTTGATTAGTAATGAAGTCTAAGACGGTCTAGCAATGCCCATATGTTCGTCTGTGGAAAACATGATATTGTCTATTTTTGTATCCCGCCCCCTTTAGTGAGCGTTGACGTACGATATTATATAAAGGAACTCTGTGCCATCAAGTTAAACATTTTAAATTCACTTACTATATATTTGGAGGGTATTTAAGATTCGACCCGGTCGATTATAACGTTTTTACTTGTTGTATTTTATTGCGTTAACATGTCGGTATGCCTCATAAGTGGCAATAGTATTTACGTTTAGGATGATGTTTGTAATGCTAAGGATTTTTACGACTATAGTTTTGTATGCAATTTTAAAACAAAATTTATTTCAGAGTCGAAGTAATTCATTTGAATATAGAATAATTGTTTTTATATTACGAAGAGAAATGTGTTTATGAAATAACATGAGCCGTAACCCTTAAAAATTGGATTTTTAAGAAAGGAATTTGGATTTATTTTAAGCATGATGTTCTGCAAAATGGGAATAAAGGACCATAACAGCTACAAAAAATTTATTCACCCGTAGTTTAATTGTTAAGGGTTATGGCTATTGGACGTAATAGGGGCCCACAAGGGCTACAAAATAAATAAAAAATTAGTCGCCCACATATTCTCGTTTTCCCTCTGATCCTGGCTTATCCTCTCTAAAGTTGTTAAGTTTGATTTCTGTATACCAAAAATCAAAAGTTACCGGCATAGCTATACCAAAGTATTAATATCTCGTAGTGCTGAATTTGTACACTTAATCAATATTATAACAATTTCATATTTATTAAACCATAATTAATTGAAATTTTATATAGATAATAGAGCTCAATAATGCTATTTATTGCGATAAGCTTAATTAAGGTGTATGTCTGAACACGGTATAAGTGTGTTATAATCTGATTAAAATAATAATAATTTATATCAGGCTTTAAGAAACTATTCTGAGGAATAGGTTATTCAGTTTACCCCCTGCAATGACAACGCCAGGTAAAACCTCGCATATAAAGTTCCGGAACTCCAGCCGACTGCTAGTCCCTGAGAACCAGTCACGTGGCGAGTCAGGTTCCTTCCTTTCTAAGGTACATACTTCATGCTGTCGTATATTAATATTGAGGAAAGTACACAGGGAATGACGAACCTATATGTGACCATCAATACACAAATGAGTTCTGTGTAATAACAACAATGTGTTAGAGTCATATCATAAATACGTATGTGTAGGTAAATAGATAAATATGAATTGTCATTATATAACACTACCACTTGCAAAATGATTATTTAACGTAAATATTCGCAATATGCCAAATTCCGACATTATTTAGTTACAGTATCAGGAAATTTTAGTTAATTTAAAACATCGTTGGCAGTTGTAAAAACGTTATGCTAAATTTTTTACATTCTCGCTATAGGAAATAATTTTTTTCTTTTTGATTTAGAAACATTTTATATTAGTCCAAATTAGTAATGACAATAACGTTTCAACTCGCTTAACATTTTACAGCTTCATGACAATGTAATAGAAACATGATATGGAAAAAGCTTAAAATTGTTTGGCATTTTTGAAAACAATAATATAATAAATTCATTTTCATCTTATTAGCGTATGCACTATGTAATTAAAGAGTTAATGAATATCTGAATATATCTTAAATAATTAAGCACTGAGGTCAGTTTTATACAAAAATAATTAAATTATTGTTTTATTTTCCAATATTTCGTCACACTTTGTGCAACTTTTTTCAGTGAAATAACATATATAATAATATAATAGAGAGTTACTGAATATTATTAAATGTTTATTGTGAATTCAAATATTTGATATAACATCGAAAATATGTTTTTTTTATTTTCTTATGCCACTAACGCACAGAAATTATAGCTAATTACTTTTCCATTAAAAAAAGGAATTATATAAACAGCTAAAACCAATGAAAAAGTTTAACTTTAAAGTTTTTCAAGAACAAAAACTAATAAGCAACTAAATAATGACAGTAATGAGCCATAAGTAAAGTAATTAATGCTCTTCAAAATAATTTTGCATAACCCAGGTAACAAAATATTGTTCAATAGGTTTTTGGTTACTAAAAAGGAATAGGTAATTGATAACTGATATTTGAGTAAATATTAGAATTGTAAACAATATCATCGGTACCTATGGACCAGATAAGGTTAAGATTGAGAGAATTACAATTAAAACAAATAAAAATGCCGAATATAACACTTGTTTCCAATACTGATATATTTCTTCCTAAAATAGAAAATATGTTTTCTTACCAAAGAAGTAAAATTTTTTTTATTTAATTATTTAAAAAAGTATCAACTTTACAGCTCTGAAGCTGTCCTTCTCCATTTTCTGATTTCTGATATAAATGAAATTTTTTAAATATACACAAAAATAAGTTATTCATGTAAACCCTTTTTTGTTTAACTCCATTGCGTCAAAGCTTACAAAGGAGGTGATACTATTGAGAGGAAATATGAAGAAAGATACAGAATTTTTTGTAGCCATTTCAACCTTTTACTTCGCCGGCTATTTTTTGCTATCGGCCGACAAAGAGACACTTTTATGTAGTAAAACAAGTTTCAATTGTCCAACCCTGGAATCAGATTTTTTATGTTTAACACCAATTAAATTCTTCTTGACGTATAAAATAAATTTAATTCACAAAAAATAAATTTAGTAACTTATTTAGTTACTTTTGTATTATAAATAATTGCGATTGCCCAACCTTGGAATAGTATTTTTTATTTTTAATACTATTTAATTCTTCCTGATGTATAAAATAGGTCGAATTCAGCAAAAAACAAAATTGGTAAATTATTTGGTTACTTTTATATACCAAAAAAGTTCGATTTCCAAACACTGTATCGAATTTTTCATTTATTTATTTTTTGGATTTTTAATATAAATTTAATTTTTCTTAAAGTATAAAATAGGTTTAGTCACAAAAAAAAAAGAGAATGATATTTATTTTTTCCAATTTATTTTTTTTTTGCGTCAAAATAGGTTTAAACTGTCCAACTCTGGAATCGTTTTTTGAATTTTCCTGAATTTCAATATCATTCATTTTTGGTTAATTTCCACTACATCAGCTCAAGACTGAAGTCTCTAGCCTTTCTAGGGGCTTGGGAAAGCCGATTACACGTACAGGAAGACGGACATCGCTCAATCGTCATCGCTATTTATAAGGATCCAGAATATACATACTTTATTGAGGAAATTATACACGGAATAGCAAACCTATATATCCTTTCACTCTTTAGTGAAGGGCATAAGAAAACAATCATGCCCACAAGGAAAGATCCTAATTGATATTGTTGTAATATCTGAAGAACGCACTTCGGCGCATATGCACAGATAAAAACGTATATATATTTAATTGAGACCGGGACTTGGAAAAGACCTAAGCTAAATAATATGTTGAAAACATGTTTGAAAATATTTTATTACAAATAATATATGTACGTGTATTAATATGTGATTCTTTAAGAAAAAGCCTTTTCACACTAACATGAAATTAATAAATTCTGGTTTTAACGTTAAAACCTTGTTTTACGATACAAAATGATTTTGTTAAAACAAACTTAAATCTACTTTCGAATTGGTTTTAAGTGTTTTATGAAATGCAACCTTGTTTTTGGTTGTGCTAAGTTGAGTGCTGCCAAGTTATATATTGAAAATAGTTGGTATTGTTTATGTTAATAAACAGAACTTTCAGAAGTTCTTCACTCTGTATAAGTAGCTCCATAATTTCAAAATATTCATTGGCGAAATATTAAATCAGTTCTGTTTTAGAACGCATTATTCTGTGTTCCTGTAAACAAAAAATTCTGTTGTACAGGTTGTCAATTACGTGTTGTAAAAATAGAGAGCAAGTACAGCAACAAATTCACACATTTCTATGAGCGGTTTAATTTATTTTGAACAAATTTATTATACAGCCTGTACGCAAGAACGACAATTTGTTATGATTTTAAAGCTATGACCAGATTTTAGCTTCCAGTGTGAAAAGATTATTATAGAAAACGTTTTTTACAAATTATAATTAACTTTGTAAAGTGCTTTTATTTGTTAATTTTAAAAAACAATTTGTAATTAAGAAATGGGAGTTGCTAGGAAAACATGAGGTATTTTCGTATTAACCACCCTAAATTTCACCAAAAGCGATTAACAGAAGTTTGGAAAATGTTTCAGTGTTGACCGGATTAATTAATTAAATGAACTAATTTTTTTTTTTTTTTTCGGAGTAGGACCAGCACTCAGGGGATGACCCCTACATATGCAATGCATTGTGTCGGAACTGAAAACGAGGGGATAGTATTAAGGGGACAGATGAGAAGATAGACAGTTTTTTTGTAGCTATTTTAACCTTTTTTTACTTCGTCGGCTAATTTTTGCTATTTTCTTTAATTTTATTTTTTAAATCGGAAGACTGATAATCCTTCGCTAAGCTTAGGGAACAAGAGCCAGCTTCCAGGAATTTTCTGGAATTTATTTCTCGCAACAAAAATGTTTAACGGATGTGATATCAATAAAGAGGAAATTTAATATATTTTGAGTGTTAATATTTCGGAAACGTTTCAATGAGAACTAAATTATTAAGAACTTTTTTATTATATATTAAACTACTGAATGCAACTTAATATTCGGCAACAAATAATTTTCTAAAAGTAAAAACATGTAAACGTTCTTTTTTTATTTTTATTTCTGTTTTGTATTATTTCAATCAAGTAGTTTAACTGGGTTGTTCCCAACTTGCAAAGACGTTTTTATTTATTTCCGTTGCTCGTGAGTGTGTGTTTGTGTGTCTCTGTATTTGAGACTGCATGTTTTTCCGGAAACAAATTTACACACAACTACTCACACTTTAACAAATAACAATCACTATTGTATTGCTGTTTGAATAAGTATGTGACAAAAGTTTGTTTGTTGTTTTATTAACATGAATATAAAGTACAAGAAAAGACGTGACGGATTTTTCCGCTAAAAAGAAAGAAGAAACTCAAGCAAGTAATTTGTATTTATCAAAATTTTGTTATTGTTGTTTTTTATTATTATAGAAACTAGAACAAAAACTGTATTCACATCTGTGTGTACATTCGATGGTAAATGTTGTTATATGACTTATATTGTATGTGCGCGGGACAATATATGTTAACACATGACAGGATTTATAATTATATGTGACAAGAAACTACGAAAGTGAATTAACTCTAGAGTAAATCTGATAAAGACAAACAATATTTTTATATGCAAAACTATGTAGACGTTTTTATTGTAAAAGACAGGCTTATAACAACTAATACAATGAAACAGGATTAAAAATTACTAATTGAATTAATATGGCTATAATGCATTGAAGCTTGTTGATAAAAATATACTTTGGACATGAAATAACAACAAAATGGCCAACATATTTTTTGTCTTATTATTTGATGTGTTTTTCAAAATATATCATTTGCATTCAAAATCCGATAAAACTTGTAAAGTCCACTCTTCAATTGAAAAAATCATTTAATCATTTAAATCAGGTTAAATCCCTCTTATTCCGTAAATATTTGGCGACGTCATATAAAAAATAGAACAAATGTTTACCATTTTTCTTCTTTAATTATGTATTCAATCTCTTGTTACTTTCTATCCTTGGGAGAAAACCCTAAAGACATCAGCAGTGTTCAATTGATCCCCACAATGATTTCAGTATCCCATTTTTGATATCGTCTTGACGTTGACGTTCACAAATAGTTACAGAATAAGGTCAAATATTTTTACAACCTGTAGTGGACTAGTACCAACGTGGAAAGTTGAAAAAGTTGAACAAAGAGCGCTTAAGAGATGGCGTAGCGGCCTCCAAATCAGTACTAATCCGTTCTGTTAGTTTGATGATTATAAAAAATATTCTAAATATTCCACTCTTAATAAAAATAACTTGAATTTAGCAAACATTCATTAAAAAAATAACTCGCAGATTTAAACTTCAGTTCGAAAAAGGAATTCTTATCTTACTAATAAAATTAACAAGTAAAAGTGCTATATTCGGCTGTGCCGAATCTTAAATACCCTTCACAGATGTATTTCTTCCTTCTTTATTGCTAAAACAGAAAGTAGCTTTAATTAAAACATAATTAAAAAACAAGTAAAAACGTTATATTCGACCGGGTCGAATCTTAAATACCCTCCAAATATTTAGTAAGTGAATTTGAAATGTTTAACTTGGTGGGACAGAGTTCCTTTATATAATATCGTACGTCAACGCCCACCAAAGGGGGCGGGGTTTAAAAATATACAATATCATGTTTTCCACAGACGAACGTATGGGCATTGCTAGACCGTCTTAGTCTAGCAATACGTGACTAAATTGTGAAGTCATCACAATTCTCTTTGGAGGCTATAAAACCTGTTTTTTGGAGGGGTCGCTCTGGCAAGGGCTGTGGGGGAAACATTTCACCTTTGTCATAAAACTCTAAAAATAAATGCTTGGGATAATTATATACAAAATTAAAATTTCTTTTTTTTTGATAGGGTCATTCAGCGGGCAAAGGGGGAGGAGGGGGTAGGGCAGCAACAGGCAGTCATAGAACTCTAAAGATAAATGCTTGGGATGATTATATACAAAATTTAATATAAAAATTTTTTTTTGGTAGGGTCATTTAGGGGGCAAAGGAAGAAGCGGGGGGGGCTAGGGCAGAAATCGGCAGTCATAAAACTCTAAACATAAATGCTTGGGATGATTATATACAAAATTAAAAAAAAAAAAATTTTTTTGGTAGGGTCATTTTGGGGGCAAAGGAAGAGGGGGGGGGGGGTAGGGCAGAAATCGGCAGTCATAAAACTCTAAAGATAAATGCTTGGGATGATTATATACAAAATTAAAAAAAAAAATTTTTTTGGTAGGGTCATTTAGGTGGCGAAGGGGAAGGAGGGGGTAGGGCAGAGTAGTACCAGGTTTCGTCTCAGCTTCGTCATTAAAGCTTAAAAGTGTTATTTTTAAGGAATGTAGGCTTAAGTAAAACAATTTGTTAAATTTTTATGCTATTTTTGCCTATAATAACGCCCACTGAAGTGGGAGGGGTCAAAAAATATTTTTATTTTATTTAATGGCTCCAAGCTTAAGGCGTTGGACCGTATTTGACATAAAAATATATCATTTGCTTAACAAAATAACCAAAAAACTATAAAAATTATGTTGTTTTTTCTGGGTTGGTTTAGTTCTTCTTAGGGGAACTTTTTTCCCTCTTGCCCGATTTAGCCCATCTACGAACTTAACCTGCTCTAAGTTTTAAAATATATTTATGCCAAATTTCAAGAGTCTAGCTCTTTTCGTTTGGACTGAATCGTGATTTCCACTGACGGACGGACGGACGGACGGACATGCTCAGTTCGTCTTAGATTTCATCACTGATCAAGAATATATATACTTTATGGGGTCTGAGATGGATATTTCGATGCGTTACAAACGGAATGACAAAGTGAATATACCCTCCAAATTCTTTTTTGGAGGGTATAATAAACAAAATGATGTTATCGGTTACTTTTATATTTAAGACTATGTTTAAATTTTTTGGTTAGGAAGCTAAATGTTTGGCTCTTCTTACTTCTAATACCTGTGGATGTGTTTCAAAAATATTGAATATGTTTAATTTACAAGCAAAAAGAAAAAATCTCTTTCATGTACCTTCAAAAAGTTCTAACCGTAGAATCGTCTTTTAGATTTTGTTAGTTTTTAATACCAGTTTACTTCTTTCTGATATAAAATGTAGGTATAATTCATCATAAAAATCAAAAATAACAAATAAAATGGTTGCTTTTATGAATTAGAAAATGTCGATTTTCCAACCCTGGAACCGAATTTATAATTTTTTAATACTAGTTAATTTTTTCTGAAATATCTAGTAGGTTTAATTCAATAAAAGCACAAAATTTGGAATTTATGTATGTACTATTATGTACGAAAAATATTTCGATTTTCCAACTCTGGAAGCGAATTTTTATTTTTTTACCAATGCAATTCTTAGTGAGGTGTAACATAGTTCTACTTGACAAAAAAATTAAAATTTGTAAACTTTTTGGTCACTTTCATGTACCATAAAATATTTCATTTGTCCAACCCTGGAGTCGAAATTTTGATTTTGTAAGATTTTAGTACCAATTTTGTTCTTCCTGAATTATAAAACAGCTTTAATTAGCAAAAAGAAACAACGTCAATTGCCTTTTTGGTTACTTTTATGCAGAATAAATATTTCAATTTAGCAACCCTGGAAACGAAATTTAATTTTTTTTACCAATGCAACTCTCAATGAGGCAATAAATAGTTTTATTTAAGAAAAACTTAATATTTGTAACCATTTTGGTCACTTTCATGTACTACAAAATATTGCAGTTATCCAACTCTGGAATCTAAATTTGTTTTTTTTAATTAATTAGTTGCCTTTCTGGTTACTTTTATGTATTAAAAAATATTTCAATATCCCAACCCTGGAAGCGAAATTTAAATTTTTTAAAATTTTCTTTATCAATGCAAATCTTCATGAGGTATAAAGTAGTTTTGTTTAGAAAAACTCGAATTTTGCAACCATTTTGGTTATTACATGTACTACAAAATATTGCATGTACCAAAAAAAAACTTTAGTTTTCCCAACCCTGGACGCGAAAATTTATTTTTTTTTTGTTTTTTTATCAGTGCAACGCTTCTTGAGGTATAAAGTAGTTTTATGTAAAAAAAATTAAAAATTTTTTACCATTTTGGTAACTTTTATGTACCATGAAATAGTGCACTTTTCTATCCCTGGAATCGAAATTTTATTTTTTATTTTTGAATTTTTGATACCAATTCTGTTCTTCCTAAATTGTAAGACAGTTTTAGTCAGCAAAAAACAAAAAAACAACAACATCAGTTGCCTGTTTGATTACTTTCATATATAAAAAAATTCAATTTCCCACCCCTGGAAGCAAAATTTGAATTTCAAAAATATATATTTTTTTTTGGCCAATGCAAATCTTCATGACGGTTTTGTTAAAGAAAAACTTGAAATTTTTAACAATTTTAGTTACTACATGTACTACAAAATACGGAATAGGCCGAAACAGGCAACTGATGTTGTTTTTTTTTGTCTTATAATTAAGGAAGAACAAAATTGGTATCAAAAATTCAAAAATAAAAAATAAAATTTCGAATCCGGGAATGGACAAGTGCAATATTTTATGGTACATGAATGTTACCAAAATAGTAAAAATTAGCAATTTTTCTTAAATAAAACTACTTTATACCTCAAGAAGCGTTGCACTGATAAAAAAAAACAAAAAAAGAATAAAATTTCATTTCCAGGGTTGGAAAAATTAATTTTTTTTTTGGTACATGCAATATTTTGTAGTACATGTAATAACCAAAATGGTTGCAAAATTCGAGTTTTTCTAAACAAAACTACTTTATACCTCATGAAGATTTGCATTGATAAAGAAAATTTAAAAAAATTTAAATTTCGCTTCCAGGGTTGAGAACTTTATTTTTTTTTTATACATAAAAGTAAACAAAGTTGTTTTTTTACTAATTAAAACTATTTTTTAGTTCAGGAAAATTAAAATTGGTATCAAAAATTAAAAAAAAAAATCAAAATTTAGATTCCAGAGTTGGATAACTGCAATATTTTGTAGTACATGAAAGTTACCAAAAAGGTTACATATATTAAGTTTTTCTTAAATAAAACTAATTCATGCCTCATTAAAAGTAACCAAATAGGCAATTGACGTTGTTGTTGTTGCTAATTAAAACTATTTTATAATTCAGGAAGAACAAAATTGGTATTAAAGTCCTAAAAATTCAAAATTTCGACTCCAGGGTTGAACAAATAAAATATTTTATGGTACTTGAAAGTGACCAAAAAGTTTAAAGATTTAAATTTTCAAGTAAAACTATGTTAAATCTTTTAATTAAACCTACTTCCTGTTTTAACGAGAAAGAAAGAAGAATTACATCTGTGAAGGGTATTTAAGATTCGGCACAGCCGAATATAGCACTTTTACTTGTTAGTTATTCAACTTACACAGCAGAGCAGAACAGCCGTTTTCGAAAGCTGCAACGCTTTCATCATCAGTGCTCATGTGTGTTGTTGAATATGATAACGATTCTTATTTAAACAAATTTAAATGGCAATTTTTAATTTTATTCGTGCTGATTCTTTTCTCAAATTTATAAAACCAAAAGTTCAAAATTGATTATTGAGAGGTTTTAGATAGTTCCTATGCGCATTGCACCCTACATTTCTTAGAATAACTAGAAATATTATTTCAAACTTCGACTCAATTGAATCAGAACCTTAAGCAAATATCAAAGCTATAACAAGAACTCAACAATCACTTTTTCCTTTTTAATTTCTTTACTATGTCATACAAATTTTTGTTTGTACAAAGCGAATTTGCCAAGCGCCTTAGAGAGAAATCAAATAATTTAGATATTTTAAATTTGTCACAAGTGTCTTGTGTATTATATTATCAATTCTTCGTGTTTCTTTACGTTTTTCTAAAACAGTGGCACACAATTCATCTGAACGCATTGCAAACTAGAAAATTATGAAAAAACTGTGATTATGCGTAAGATTTTTGTGTAGTCTGTGGGCAAATGAGAAAAGTATGTTTTTCAAACCGGTTGTGTAGTTTATTGGACCCTTCAAATTGCAAATTTTGCACTAATAGTTTGGAGCTTCTTTATATATCTGTATAGCAGTATATGAGCTTCATTATCTCTCTAATTATGTAAGTCCAAAAATTGCACAAGAAAATAAACTTTGGCTCTATGCTACACAGACTACAAAATTGGGTGTTTGTATTTACTCAACCAGAATATGTAAATGGACGCTGTGTTCACTTCTTAACAAAAAAAAGCATTTAAAGCCCTTCTAATAATAATTTATTGCTAATCATGCCATTTAAATTTCATTATTCTATACATTTTATGGGATCAGTTTAATGGCCAATAAAAATTCTGTTAAATATTATCAATAACTATATAATTTTTATTCCCTTACAAAACCTTAATCTAAAAGGTTGTATTCAGTAGAAAAAAATGCTCAAGCAAATGCTCGTATATTCAAATTAAAGTTCAATAAAGTGCTAGAAGATCAATAAAACATGTTGTGATTTGCTCATAAATCGCAAGAAACACGATATTTAAGAGGTTCTTATATTGTTTGACTACATCCTTTGGCCGACACTTGTGGCTCCTTTTGCTCCACTTTCTTTTCTTAGCTACGCTTTAGTTTTTCTTTTCTTTCACTAAAATGACAATTAATGGGAATTCAATCCTTTCTTGTTACAGTTTGGGACGATTATAAATGGTTTTACTATTCAATGCAGTTGTTTAACATTTTTATCTCATTCCATCGGTTTCCTCTTCTGTTTAGAATTTATTGTCGAACAATTGCTTTTAGGATTAATGACATCTATTGCCTTTTAATCTCCACAAAACACAAAGAATAATTCATTTGAACTTTGGTGATTTAGAGAAGAATATTTATACAAATACTTAAGTGTATATGTTTCGTTTATATATTTATAAAACAGTTGTTTTATTTTGTTTGTATAATGAAACTCTGCTCAATGTTAACCTCATTGAACTTTTGTTCGTTTGACAGTTTTCTTTAATACCCTAGCCAAACACAATCTAAAGTAATTCTTAGAAATATTTTTTTTGCATTCCCATAGGTAGCAATTGTAGGAGAGGCAAACATTTAACACAAGCCCCAAATAAATTTTTCAGATTTTGTACACAAAAGGCAAATTGTGGTGATAAAGAAGTATTGAGTAACAGATCTTGTTAAATTGTCATAGTTATACTGATATGGTATAGATATCAGACAAGATATCGTTGCCTGTTATTAATATTACTAATACCACAGAATCCCCCTTCTCTTTGCACATTTTTCTAACTCTGTTCCAGTCCAACAACAAGTATAGGGAGGATTGCAAAATTTTACGTGGATAGCTCTGAAACTAATCCGCATTCTTAGCAAAATTTCAGTTATAAAGGAGGGGGAAGTCAGATACCCCCATATAAAGCAATTATTACTTGTGCTATATCTATGAAACTACTGTAGTTATACCCACTAAATTTATGCATATCATATTTCATTACCATCATTATATCAACAGTGATGGGAGGGTGAGAGAACTTTCCCAACACCTGCCACTAAAATACTTCAGATACGCATAATTTAAGAACAGATTTTCAATGATTTTTATACTAGTAAAAGTGCTATTTTGGCCTGTGCCGAATCTTAAATACCCTTCACAAATGTAATTCTTCTTTCTTTCTTGCTAAAACAGAAAGTAGGTTTAATTAAAAAACGTAACATAGTTTAACTTGACAAAAAAGTTTTAATTTTAAACTTTTTGGTCTCTTTCATGTACCATAAAATTTAATATATATTCAACCCTGGAGTCGAAATTTTGATTTTTTAAGATTTTAATACCAATTTTGTTCGTCCTGAATTATAAAATAGTTTTAATTAGCAAAAACAACAACGTTCAATTTCCCAACCCCGGAAACGAAATTAAATTTTTTTTACCAATGCAACTCTTAATGAGGCATGAAATAGTTTTATTTAAGAAAAACTTAATATTTGTAACCTTTTTGGCCACTTTCATGTTGCCTTTTTGGTTACTTTTATGTATAAAAAAATTTCAATTTCCCAACCCTGGAAGCGAAGTTTTAATTTTTAAAATTGTTTTTATCAATGCAAATCTTCATGAGATATAGGGTAGTTTTGTTTAAGAAAAACTTAAATTTTGTAACCAGTTTGGTTATTACATGTACTATAAAATATTGCATGTACCAAAAAAACTTTCATTTTCACAACCCTGAAAGCGAAATTTTAATTTTTTGTTTTTCTTTTTATCAGTGCAGCACTTCATGAGGTATAAAGTAATTTTTTTTAAAGAAAAATTTAAAATTTTTAACCATTTTGGACACTTTCATGTACCATAAAATATTGCAATTGCCTAACCCTGGATTCGAAATTTTATTTTTTATTTTTGATACCAATTTTGTTCTTCCTAAATTCTAAGACAGTTTAAGTTAGCAAAAAAAAAAAAAACTACATCAGTTGCCTGTTTGATTACTTTCACGTATAAAAATATGCAATTTCCCACCCCTGGAAGCAAAATTTTAATTAAAAAAAGTTTTTTTGGCCAATGCAAATCTTCATGACGTATAAAGAGGTTTTGTTAAAGAACAACTTACAATTTTTCACAATTTTAGTTACTACATGTACTACAAAATACGGAATGGGCCGAAAATTTTTTTTTTAATTTTCCATCCCTGGAATTTCTTTTTTTATCTTTTTAGGTTTTAATAGACCATTGAGGCTTCCCAAAGCAAAAAATAGGTTTAATTTAAACATATTAAAAAAATAGTTGATTTTTTGTATAAATTTTGTGTCGAGAAATAGATGCAAGCTCCCAGCTCTGGAACCATACTTCGGATCTTTCTGAATTTCAATAGCACTCTATTTAAGTTTATTTCCAATCCAACGGTCCAAGATCAAAGTCTCTAGCTCTTCTGGGGGCTTGGGAAAACCGATTTCACGTACAGACGGACGGACAGACGGACATCGCTCAATGGTCATCGCTATTCATAGGGATCCAGAATATATATACTTTATGGGGTCCCATGTGCATATAGAAGAAATTACACACGGAATGACAAACCTATATATACCCTTTCACTTTTTTGTGAAGGGTATAAAAATTCTCTACCTTCTCATCTTTTTTCATCTGTCCCCTCAATGCTATCTCCTCTAGTTCCGGCACGATTCAATTTAAAAAAATTATTTAGTTCATAAAAAAATAATGTGATATATTAAACATACTACTTGATATTTCTGAAAAAAGTTTATTGATAAGACATTTAAACTGTCTTAACTATATAATCAAATTTCCTTCTTTGGTAACAAAATACATTTTATTTTTTAGGAAGAAATAAATTAGTATTTTAAATCAGAAAGATCAAAAAGATGGTTCGAGGATTGGAATGAATGAGTGTATATACTCCAGATGCACGTCGCACATAGGGGTATTTTGCCAATCTAGCCGGACATTAATATTGTTGTTTGTTTAAATAGTGCTTTTAAAAATTTATTGGGTGCCCCCAAATTGATGAAACTTGGCAGAAATATGTATTATGGCCATATACTATTTAAACTGGAAAATGGGAAAAGTTGAGCCAAACTACAAATCTCAAGCAAAAGTCTTGAAAATTCACTATACGGCGCAGAATTTTGTTGTCTTAATTTTAAGTTTTAGCCTAATGCCCGGCTAGAATGGCCAAATACCCCAATGTTCGTCGGCGAAATTCCAAATATGTATGATTATCAAAGAAAGGAATTAGTTTTGTAACATTACGACAAAATTTAAAATAACACACAATATCTGTGTATGGTAATAAAATGTAGCATCGATTAGACACCATAAATCATAAATATACTAAATCCAGTGGCTGGAAAAATCTCAATAAAAAAGAATATCATAAAATATAAAATTTATTTAAATGTCACCAATGGTAAAGTAAACAAGTAAAAACGTTATATTCGACCGGGTCGAATCTTAAATACCCTCCAAATATTTAGTAAGTGAATTTGAAATGTTTAACTTGGTGGGACAGAGTTCCTTTATATAATATCGTACGTCAACGCCCACTAAAGGGGGCGGGGTTCAAAAATATACAATATCATGTTTTCCACAGACGAACGTATGGGCATTGCTAGACCGTCTTAGACTTCATCACAATTCTCTTTGGAGGCTATAAAAACTGTATTTTGGCGGGGTCGCTCTGGCAAGGGCTGTGGGGGAAACATTTCACCTTTGTCATAAAACTCTAAAAACAAATGCTTGGGATAATTATATACAAAATTAAAATTTCTTTTTTTTGATAGGGTCATTTAGCGGGAAAAGGGGGAGGAGCTGGTAGGGCAGCAACAGGCAGTCATAAAACTCTAAAGATAAATGCTTGGGATGATTATATACAAAATTTAAAAAAAATTTTTTTTTTGGTAGGGTCATTTAGGGGGCAAAGGAAGAGGTGGGAGGGGGGAGGTAGGGCAGGAATCGGCAGTCATAAAACTCTAAAGATAAATGCGTGGGATGATTATATACAAAATTTAAAAAATTTTTTTTTTTTGGTAGGGTCATTTAGGGGGCAAAGGAAGAGGGGAGGGGGGGGGGGGGCTAGGGTAGAAATCGGCAGTCATAAAACTCTAAAGATAAATGCGTGGGATGATTATATACAAAATTTAAAAAAAAATTTTTTTTTGGTAGGGTCATTTAGGGGGCAAAGGAAGAGGTGGGAGGGGTGAGGTAGGGCAGAAATCGGCAGTCATAAAACTCTAAAGATAAATGCGTGGGATGATTATATACAAAATTAAAAAAAAAAATTTTTTTGTTGGTACGGTCATTTAGGGGGCGAAGGGGAAGGAGGGGGTAGGGCAGAGTAGTACCAGGTTTCGTCTCAGCTTCGTCATTAAAGCTTAAAAGTGTTATTTTTAAGGAATGTAGGCTTAAGTAAAACAATTTGTTAAATTTTCATGCTATTTTTGCCTATAATAACGCCCACTGAAGTGGGCGCGGTCAAAAAATATTTTTATTTTATTTAATGGGTCCAAGTTTAAGGCGTTGGACCGTATTTGACATAAAAATATATCATTTGTTTAACAAAATAACCAAAAAACTTTAAAAATTATGTGGTTTTTTCTGGGTTGGTTTAGTTCTTCTTAGGGGAACTTTTTTCCCTCTTGCCCGATTTAGCCCATCTTCGAACTTAACCTGCTCTAAATTTATTTAAATGTCACCAATGGTAAAGTAAACAAGTAAAAACGTTATATTCGACCGGGTCGAATCTTAAATACCCTCCAAATATTTAGTAAGTGAATTTGAAATGTTTAACTTGGTGGGACAGAGTTCCTTTATATAATATCGTACGTCAACGCCCACTAAAGGGGGCGGGGTTCAAAAATATACAATATCATGTTTTCCACAGACGAACGTATGGGCATTGCTAGACCGTCTTAGACTTCATCACAATTCTCTTTGGAGGCTATAAAAACTGTATTTTGGCGGGGTCGCTCTGGCAAGGGCTGTGGGGGAAACATTTCACCTTTGTCATAAAACTCTAAAAACAAATGCTTGGGATAATTATATACAAAATTAAAATTTCTTTTTTTTGATAGGGTCATTTAGCGGGAAAAGGGGGAGGAGCTGGTAGGGCAGCAACAGGCAGTCATAAAACTCTAAAGATAAATGCTTGGGATGATTATATACAAAATTTAAAAAAAATTTTTTTTTTGGTAGGGTTATTTAGGGGGCAAAGGAAGAGGTGGGAGGGGGGAGGTAGGGCAGGAATCGGCAGTCATAAAACTCTAAAGATAAATGCGTGGGATGATTATATACAAAATTTAAAAAATTTTTTTTTTTTGGTAGGGTCATTTAGGGGGCAAAGGAAGAGGGGAGGGGGGGGGGGCTAGGGTAGAAATCGGCAGTCATAAAACTCTAAAGATAAATGCGTGGGATGATTATATACAAAATTTAAAAAAAAATTTTTTTTTGGTAGGGTCATTTAGGGGGCAAAGGAAGAGGTGGGAGGGGTGAGGTAGGGCAGAAATCGGCAGTCATAAAACTCTAAAGATAAATGCGTGGGATGATTATATACAAAATTAAAAAAAAAAATTTTTTTGTTGGTACGGTCATTTAGGGGGCGAAGGGGAAGGAGGGGGTAGGGCAGAGTAGTACCAGGTTTCGTCTCAGCTTCGTCATTAAAGCTTAAAAGTGTTATTTTTAAGGAATGTAGGCTTAAGTAAAACAATTTGTTAAATTTTCATGCTATTTTTGCCTATAATAACGCCCACTGAAGTGGGCGCGGTCAAAAAATATTTTTATTTTATTTAATGGGTCCAAGTTTAAGGCGTTGGACCGTATTTGACATAAAAATATATCATTTGTTTAACAAAATAACCAAAAAACTTTAAAAATTATGTGGTTTTTTCTGGGTTGGTTTAGTTCTTCTTAGGGGAACTTTTTTCCCTCTTGCCCGATTTAGCCCATCTTCGAACTTAACCTGCTCTAAGTTTTAAAATATATTTATGCAAAATTGCAAGAGTCTAGCTCTTTTCGTTTGGACTGAATCGTGATTTCCACAGACGGACGGACGGACGGACGGACGGACATGCTCAGTTCGTCTTAGATTTCATCACTGATCAAGAATATATATACTTTATGGGGTCTGAGATGGATATTTCGATGCGTTACAAACGGAATGACAAAGTGAATATACCCTCCAAATTCTTTTTTGGAGGGTATAAAAAGAGTTATAAAACATTAAGCAGAATCAAGGTTGAATTAATATATTAATATATTTCTTTCTCATTTTTTGTTTTGCTAAAATCTATGTGCATGTACATGTCCATATTTAAAATTAATTTCATGTCGTTTAAGGTACTTTCACACTTGTCAAATATTTGCCCAAAAAAGCATAACCACCAAATACTAATGAAAAGTTCTTTGATTTGGTTTGTTAAGTAAAACAGTTTCATATAAAACTAATAGACGGCGTCGATGAAGCCAATATTATTGGAAACTCTTAATAAACATTTGCCTGAATTAAAACGGTTTTTGGTAGCATTTATTTGTTACCTTTTTTGGCTAATATTTGCACCTTTAGAATTTCCATCACGGTCCAAATATTGAACGCTGCAGTCTGCCATAAATACAGGGTGGCGCAGAATGAGCTATATGGTTTAAATGGTTTATAACTTTTGTATTTATGCGATTATTATCATTTTTTTTTAAATGCATTACATTTTTTAAATATTACACAGCCCGACAAAATTAAAAAAGATTTTTGCTTCCTTGAATTCATCAACTGATTCTAGTTAACTTGGGTGCGCTGAATTCAAATCTGTAATCAGTTTGTCTCTATCAGCTCTAGTTTTCATGATATAGCTTTTTTATAGCCTCCACTTATGACCTCCAATTATGACCGTCTGTTCATCTGTCAAAAAATTTTTTTTCATCAAAATTTTTTATTTACTGTTATAGTTATTGCCAAAAAAAAAATTTTTCCCCAAAAAAAAGTTACTTTGGAGTTGATCTTGGTGACCAAGATAAGAGCTGGGTAACACACATTGTGTGCAATACTTGCTGTGTAAATTTGCGACAGTGGACTCAAGGAAAATGAAGTAGGCTTAAGTTTGGTGTGCCGATGGTTTGGAGAGAGCCCAGAAATCATTTGGACGACTGTTACTTCTGTTTCAGAACAGGCTGACGTTATGCTGGGTGCCTGGCCATAAGGGTCATGCTGGGAACGAACGGGCTGACTGTCTGGCGAACAGAGGAGCCCAGCGTAGATTCATACGACCAGAACCCTTCTTTGGCATCTCAGGAGGATATGTCAAGGAACAGAATGACTCCTGGGCTCGAGTGGAGTTTAATCGACACTGGAAAGCCCTTCACGGCCTAAGACAGGCAAAACGTTTCATTACGTTATCTCGGAACAAATCCCAAAAATTAATGCTGATGGACAAAAATGATCTCAGATTATTAACGGGTTGGTTTACCGGACACTGCGGTCTTAGACGACACCAATTTACCATGGACAATTCTGAGACCAAAGTGTGTAGACTCTGCATAGCAGAGGATGAGACACCGGACCACGTTCTCTGTGACTGTCCGGCGGTGGCGTCGTGCAGGATGAGGTTCCTCGGAGGCAATTTCATGACTCCAGGGGAGGTGTACGATATCTCACCGGGTAGAGTAATTGGCTTTATTCGTAGCCTCAATCTACATCAGTAAACACTTGGGCTGCACAAAAGATCCTATGGGTCGCGGTGCTTATGGCCTCATATAATAACAATAATAATAATAATACTTCTGTTTAGTGAGTATTGCTGGTGTTAATAGGAAAAATCTAAATAAATGGCAGTATCCCGATTTACCGTCAGCTCGACGTCCAATTGCCCATTCCGAAAATGTTCCCATTCCAAAACTGAATGATTCTTTAGAGCTGATACCGCTAATGATCTAAATGATTGCGACAGTGTTTTCGAAGACACAGAAACTATTCCTTAACGTTTTAATCAATACGAGTTGAATAACTAATTCGAGATTTGGCCTTATCAAAAGAAGCGTCTGAAGTGTTAGCTTCGAGGTTAAATGATAAGAAATTGTTAGAACGTGAAACAAAAATAACTTATTACCGCACTAGGGAGAAAGCTTTTTGAACATTTTTACTAAGGAAGACAATCTGGTGTTTTGTAATAATGTAAATGGTCTTACGCAGGAAATTGGGCTATCCAAGTATCTATCTAGGGATTGGCGTCTCTTCGTGGGTAGTTCCAAGAGAAGTTTGAAGTGCGTCTTATTGCACAATGGCAATGTGTATGCATCAATTCCAATTGCGCACTCCACAACAATGAAAGAAGAATATAACAACATTGCATTAGTGATGAAAAAGATAAAATACCAAGACCACCAATGGATCATTTGTGTTGATCTTAAAATGGTAAATTTTCTTCTTGGACAACAGAGTGGTTATACTAAGTACCCTTGATTTTTGTGTGTCTGGGATAGCAGATCCAAGCAACAACATTGGCGGCAAAAATATTGGCCTACGAGAGATAAAATAATGATTGTTGGCGATAAAAATATTGTAAATGAAGCTTTAGTTCTACGTGAAAAGATCGTCCTACCACCGTTGCACATCAAATTAGGACTCATGAAGCAGTTTGTTAAGGCTCTGAATCGCGATGGGGAATGTTTTGCATATATTTGCAGCAAAATGCCTAATCTAAGTAGAGATAAGATTAGAGCAGGAGTTTTTGACGGTCCCCAAATAAGGCAGTTTATGAATGACAACGATTTTGACAAGTCAATGACCGAAACTGAACGAAATGCGTGGGCATCATTCGTGCAAGTTATAAAAAATTTCTTGGGAAATATTAAAGCTCCAAATTATGTTCAAATAGTGGAGAATATGCTGGATAAGTTCAGAGACCTTGGCTGCAACATGAGTATTAAAATCCATTATTTGCACAGTCACTTGGACCGATTTCCCGAAAATTTGGGTAATTTAAGCGAAGAACAAGGAGAAAGGTTTCACCAAGATATAAAAATTATGGAGAATCGGTACCAGGGAGGGTAGGATACATATATGATGACAGACTACCATTAGAATTTTCAAAGTAACTCTAATCCGGCAGTTCATTCCAGATTGTCTCTTAAAAGAAGCTTTACATCCTGTAACTAGAATTATTACTTCTTTTTATTTTTTTTAAATCCCTATGGAATAGTTTTACTTTTCAAATACTTAAAACTATTTGGGAAGTTTTTTTTTTGACAATAACTATAACAGTAAATAAAAAATTTTGATGAAAAAAATATGTAAAAAATAATGTTGGGTAAAAATTTTTTTTACGGAAAAAATGTTTTTTTTGGCAACTATAACTGTAAATAAGAAATTTTGATGAAAACAAACTTTTGAAAAAACTGACAGACGGGCAGACGGTCATAATTGGAGGTCATGAGTGGAGGGTATAAAAAAGCTATATCATGAAAACTATAGCTGATAGAGACAAACTGATTACAGATTTGAATTCAGCGCACCCAAATTAACTAGAATCAGTTGATGAATTCAAAGAAGCAAATTGAGTGTTGGCCTGTGTTATCTATTGGGGATTTTTTTGTAATTAGCTTGGAAAAATGATATCCTCTAAGTGATGTCCATCTTCTGATGACTGTTGGTTTGAAAAATAAATTTCAATTATTTTTGTACGTTGTTCGATCGTGTTATGATTCATAATTAATTCCCCAAATTTTCAACAGAAAATGCTGAAAAAAAAACAAAGAAAGAGTAATAATAGAAAAAGTTATAAAGAATTCAAAGCATATAGCTCATTCAGCGCCACCCTGTATAAACACGCTTTTACAGTAGATCAACTCATTTGGTATGCAGGCATGAAACGTGTTTTTGTTAACCATATAAAGTTAAAAAAAAATGGAAACGTGTCCATAAAGTCAACTAATCCCAAATCATATATTTCTCGTATTACTAAATCTATGAAAAAGCCGTTCTCTAATATGTAAACGTTCTAAACGATTTTGCTTTGTCGCTATCAGGCAGCTTTTTGCGCTATCATTTTTTGTGTTGAAAGTCAAATTCTTGCACGAAAAGTTTTCTTTTATGACGATTTTCGCATTCGCTGTAGTCAAATATGTGTACAGACGTCACACGGTGATTTCTTTCAAATTTTTCTAAATAAAATATCGTTTAATATTTATATTGAAACACAATAAAAGAAACTGAAATTTATTTTTGTTGCAATGTGAATCACAAACAAATATTTTAATTAATTTTTTTTTAATATCTAGTTTAAAATGTTTCAGTTTCATTTAAAATAATTAATATAGATCTGAAGCTTTTGAGGGAAAAATACATAAATTTTAAGATATTAAAAATATCAATAGGGTGATACATAAAAGGAACAACATAAACATTTTTTAGAACATATTTTTTGCTTTAAAATCCAATGTTGTAATCAGGCTTAAATTCGTAATTTACTATTAATATTCAGAAGGAAATAATAGGAATAATTATACCAAGATATAAGAGAAAATTGACACCAATTTAATTTCTCAGATATATAGCAAAACAGAACAAGTAAAGGTGCTATATTCGGCTGTGCCAAATCTTAAATACCCTTCACAGATGTAATTCTTCTTTCTTTCTTTGTTGCCGAAACATTAACTAGGTTTAATTAAAAAATCAAAATGATGTTATCGGTTACTTTTATATTTAACAAAACGTTTAAATTTTTCGGCTAAGAAGCTAAATGTTTGGCTTTTCTTATTTGAAATACCTCTAAACGTTTTTCAAAAATATTAAATATGTTTAATTTAAAAACAAAAAGTAAAACTCCGTTTCATGTACCCCAAAAAATTCTAATTGTCCAACCGTAGAATCGTCTTTTAAATTTTTTTTGGTTTTTAATACCAATTTAACTCTTCCAGAAGTATAAAAAAAAAGGATTCATCCACAAGAAACCAAAATTAGGAACTTATATGGCTAATTTTATGTACAAAAAAAAATCGATTATCCAACCCTGGAACCGAATTTTTAGTTTTTAAAATTTTTAATACCAATTTAATTCTTAGCGAAGTATAAAATAAGTTTAATTTACTGAAATAAAACCAAAATTGGGAATTTATGTGAATACTTTCATGTACAAAAAAATTTCGATTTTCCAACCCTGGAACCGAATTTTTAATACTAATTTAATTTTTGCTGATATATAAAATAGGTTTAACTCACTAAAAACACAAAATTTGGAATTTATGTGTGTACTTTTATGTACCAAACATTTTTCGATTTTCCAACTCTGAAAGCGAACTTTTATTTTTATACCAACGCAATTGTTAGTGAGGTGTAACATAGTTTTACTTGACAAAAAAATTAAAATTTTTAAACTTTTTGGTCACTTTCATGTACCATAAAATATTTCATTTGTCCAACCCTGAAGTCGTCGTTCTGATACTTTAAGATTTTAATACCAATTTTGCTCTTCCTGATTTATAAAACAGTTTTAATTAGCAAAAACAACAACGTAAATTGCCTTTTTGGTTACTTTTATGCGGAAAAAATATTTCAATTTCACAACCCTGGAAAAGAAACTTTCATTTTTTTTGTTTTTTTAGCAATGCAACTCTTAATGAGGGATGGAATAATTTTATTTAAGAAAAACTTAATATTTGTAACCATTTTTGTCACTTTCATGTACTACAAAATATTGCAGTTATCTAACTCTGGAATCTAAATTTTGATTTTTTTTAATTTTTGATACCGATTTAGTTTTTCCTGAACTAAACAATAGTTTTAATTAGTAAAAAACCGATGTTGGTTGCCTTTTTGGTTACTTTTATGTATAAAAAATTTCCCAGCCCTGGAAGCGAAATTTAAATTTTTTTTACCAATCCTGGTCTTCATTAGGTATAAAGTGGTTATATTTAAGAAAAACTTAAAATTTGCAACCATTTTGGTCACTTTCATGTACTACAATATATTGCATGTACCAAAAACACTGTACCCAACCCTGTAACTGAAATTATATTTTCATTTTTTTTTTTTTACCAAAGCAACTCTTCATGAGGTATAAAGTAGTATTATTTAAGAAAAATTTACAATTTTGAACCATTTTGGTCACCTTCATGAACTATAAAATATTGCACTTGTCCAACCCTGGATTCGAAATTTTGATTTTTTTGGAAATTTTTGATACCAATTTTGTTCTTCCTAAAATATAAAATAGTTTTAGTTAGAAAAAAAAACATCTACAGTTGCCTGTTTGATTACTTTCACGTATAAAAAAAATTCAATTTCCCTCCCCTGGAAGTAAAATTAGAATTTAAAAAATTTGTTTTGGCCAATGCAAATCTTCATGACGTATAAAGAGGTTTTGTTTAAGAAAAACTTAAAATTTTTTACAATTTTAGTTACTACATGTACTACAACATATAAAAATTTTAATTTCCCATCCCTGGAAAAAAATTTTATTGTTATTACTGTTCCGTCAAAATAAATACACATATGCAATTCCTAATTCTTATATATTACTTCACAATTTGTTAATGAATTCATTTAAAGTCCTTGTTGTAATAGAATGCATTTCTGCGTATTTTGCTTTATTATTACCAATTCCCCTGTACAAATCTTATATACTTATTATATCCAATTAAATTCTGAACGGTATGTTCTTTTTTTGCTCTCATCTTTTGAACATATACACACAGTTTAACTTGAATTTTTAACATTAAAATTATTATTATAGAAAGTACTGTCTTGTAATAAACATCAATTATTGCTTTTTCGCAAAAAAGAATACAATTCACTTTTTCTTTGTTTCTCGTTCATTTTATATACGCACAATTACTTTTGAATAGAATATTGAGGCTTCCCAAAGCACAAAATAGGTTTAATTTACAAACATTAAAAAAAAATTATTTTTGGTATAAATTTTGCGTCGAGAAATAGGTGTAAGCTTCCCAGCTCTGGAACCATACTTCGGATTTTTCTGAATTTCAATAGCACTCTATTTAAGTTCATTTCCAATCCAATGGTCCAAGAACGAAGTTTTTAGCTTTTCTGGGGGCTTAGGAAAACCTATTTAACGTACAGACGGACATCGCTCAATCGTCATCGCTATTCATAAGGATCCAGAATATATATACTTTATGGGGTCGCATGTGAATATCGAAGAAGTTACACATGGAATGACAAACATATATATACCCTTTCACTTTTTTGTGAAGGGTATAATCACTAAAAAACAGGGACCGTAACTGTTATGACTTTTATCAAAAAAATCAAGAAATAAGAGTTATTTTTAATTTTTATATTTTTAGATAGAAAATAAGAGTTATTTTTGATTTTTATTTTTTTAAATGAAAAATAAGAGTTATATTTGATTTTTATTTTTTTAAATGAAAAATAAAAGTTATTTTTGATTTTTATATTTTTATATCAATAATAAAAGTTATTTTTGATTTTTATATTTTTATATCAATAATAAAAGTTATTTTTGATTTTTATATTTTTATATCAATAATAAAAATCAATTCAAAATTCGTGACATAGGTAATATGTTTATTAATCTTTGTTACGTATTAAAGTAAAAATAAAGTACACAGTTATAATAACAACAAAATGTGTGTAACAAAGTTTCTAAATTACGCTGTGCATTGCCCTTGAACTTGAAATAACGCTATTATTTGTTCTTTCATTTTTGTTGTTGTTATTATTAGCGTAATCTTATTGTTGTTTTTAATTTATTAATTGCAATGCAAATTGTATATTAAGTGATAACATTCAACACCTGAAAACGACCTCTTAACGCTGACTTGAATGGCAGCCAAAACTTATAAGCTATTTCTATGCATTCATGTTTTTATAGCTGATAATGGATAAGTCACATAACATATTATATTCATATAGAAATTTGAATGAAGCAGCATAATATAATACATACGGCATCAACAAATAAATAAGAGTTTTGAATTGATTTTTATTATTGATATAAAAATATAAAAATCAAAAATAACTTTTATTTTTCATTTAAAAATATAAAAATCAAAAATAACTCTTATTTTTCATTTAAAAAAATAAAAATCAAAAATAACTCTTATTTTTCATTTTAAAAAATAAAAATCAAAAATAACTCTTATTTTTCATTTAAAAAAATAATCAAAAATAACTCTTATTTTTGATTGTTAAAATAAAAATCAGAAATTTAAAAATCATGCAATATGTTGGATGCATTTCGCCTAAAAATCATGATGGTGTAATTAAAAGTTTTCTACGATGTTCATTTATGTATGATTTATTTCTTCAAAAATTGAAAAATAACTCTTATTTCCGGTCCCTGCTAAAAAATCAAACTTGTGCTAAATATTTATTTACTTTAATTTTTATTAAGAAAAAGTTTAAATTACGACAATCTTATCGTTTCTGGAAAAACAATAAAAAATTTCTTTCTCTTCGTTACTTTAACGTACAAAAACACAATCCAATTGTCTAACCCTGGAATAGTACTTTTTGATTTTTTTGAATTCTCAATACCAATTCTACCTATTCTATATCTGATTTTTATTTTTTAATTTTTAATACCAATTTTTGTCCCCCTGAAGCATAAAATAGTGTTAAGGCCAAACAAAAACAAAAATTTGGTAGCTGTTTTGCTTACTATTATCTTGGAATAGAATTTTTTATACCCTCCAAAAAAGAAGAACTAAGCCAACCCAGATAAAACAGCTGTTGGATGCTGTTGGCTGAAGTAGTAGAACACGAGACTATGAAGCGGAGGGTCGTGAGTTCGAGCCCGCGCTGAGTCATGAAATATTGTGTTGAATTCTTCTGATCAGCATTAGTGCGTGGTTGTGTTAGTTGTTGCCAGCCTGTTTCAATGATGAAGGCATAGTCACTGATCACTGAACATAATTGGCGGCGACTGACACTATCATGTACTAAAAGCAGAGTAACAGCACCCACCTTCGTCGGCCCTGTAGCAAAAATTAGCCGGCGAAGTAAAAGGTTGAAATAGCTACAAAAAAACTGTCTATCTTCTCATCTTTCCTCATCTGTCCCCTTAATACTATCCCCTCGTTTTCAGTTCCGGCGCAACGCATTGCATATGTAGGGGTCATCCCCTGAGTGCTGGTCCTACTCATAAAAAAAAAAAAAAAAAAAAAAAAAGCAAATGATATATTTGTATGTCAAATACGGTCCAACGCCTTAAACTTGGAGCCATTAAATAAAATAAAAATATTTTTTGACCCCGCCCACTTTAGTGAGCGTTATTATATGCAAAAATAGCATACAAATTTAACAAATTGTTTTACTTAAGCCTACATTCCTTAAAAATAACATTTTTAAGCTTTTATGACGAAGCTGAGATGAAACCTGGTACTACTCTGTACTACTCTGTCCTACCCCTTCCTCTCCCTTCACCCCATAATGACCCTACCAAAAAAAATATATTTTTTTATATGCAATTATCCCAAGCATTTATATTTAGAGTTTTATGACTGCCTGTTTCTGCCGTACCCCCTCCTCCCCCTTTGCCACCTAAATGACCCTATCAAAAATAAATAAAAAATTTTATTTTTTATATAATTATCCCAAGCATTTATTTTTAGAGTTTTATGACAAAGGTGAAATGAGTCCCCCACACACCTTGCCAGAGCGACCCTGCCAAAAAATAGTTTTAATACCCTCAAAAGAGAATTGGACCCCATAAAGTAAATATATTCTTGATCAGTGATGAAGTCTAAGACGGTCTACCAATGCCCATACGTTTGTCTGTGGAAAACATGATATTGTCTAATTTTGAACACCGCCCCCTTTAGTGGGCGTTGACGTACGATATTATATAAAGTAACTCTGCCCCACAAAGTTAAACTTTTTAAATTCACTTACTAAACATTTGGAGGGTATTTAAGATTCGACCCGGTCGAATATAACGTTTTTACTTGTTAGTTTTAAGGTTTTTAATACTAATTCAATTCTGTAAATTAGGTTTAATGCACAAAAGAGAAAAAATAGGAATTTCTATGGTTACTTTTATGTACAGGAAAAATTAATTTAATTTTTTTGGTTTTTAATTAGGATATTATTATGGTTACTTTGATGTGCCAAAAACTTCAAATTTTCTAACCCTGGAATCGCATTTTTATTTCAGACACGAATGAAATTTTTTTCTGAAGTATAAATGTGTAATTCACCACGAAAAAAAGTAGTGACTTTTTTGATGATTTCTATGTAATAAATTCCGTTTTTCAACCCTGGATTAAAATTTTTTATTTTTAAAAGTACTTTAATTTTTAGTGAGGTATAAAATAGTCTTACTAAAAAAACAAAGTTAATATCCTTTCTGGTCCAATTTTATTTTTCCTCACTTACAAAATATTCTTAATTAAAGAAAAAGAAATTTAATCGCCTATCCCTGGAATCAAAATTTTTATTTTTTTACTTTTTAATACAAACTTAATTCTTTCCCAGGTATTCAAATAGATTTTATTTAAAAAAAAATTTACTCTTTGCTAGTCTATTTTGCGTCCACAAATAGTCTTAGCTGCCCAGCTTTTTATTCAGCTTCATTTTCAATAAATCAGTCCAGGAATGAAGTTTCTGGTGCCTTTAGAAAACACGTACAGACAAACGGATAACGTTCATTCGTATTGCCTATTCATGAGTATACAGAATATATATACTTTATGGCAGCGGTCACCAACTACTTTTATTTGGAATCCGTTTTTTAAAAAATCAGGACCGTCGCGGTCCGGAAAGTAATAAACTGAACTATTTATATATTATACAATGGACAAATAAAACGAGTGGGTTTCGGTGCATTATTTTATTAAATAAGGGTTTTTACAATATTAATGAGAAAAATAATATTTTTTGTCTTGGACTACTCGTATACATCTGAAGTTTGAAGTAAAGCTTGTGCAGGCTATTCTCATTAAATCTTGGAGATGTTCATCGGCAAGTCTGTTCCGGAATTTATTTTTAATGAAGTTCATCTTAGAAAAACAAAGTGAGAAGTTTCAAGGCTAAGTTTTTTAATTCTGGGTATTTATTAGCACTAAAAAAGTTTATCCAAAACTCTTGACAAGAAACTTCCTGTTTTTGGTGTTTTAAAACTGTATTTCCTTGGAAATCGATCATTTTCATCTGGAGAGAAGCTTTATTACTCCCGAAAATATTTGCAGTTTCATTACTCCATTCAGCCCTAGGATTCAGAGAGTAAATATTACTGAGGGTATCGACGACATGCCCAATTTTCTTAAAATCTGCGAATCTGTTTTCAAATTCCGATTTTAGATTTTCAATGAACGTCTTGTATTGGCCGACCTCAAGATCGCTGTCATTGCAGATATTTTTTTAAATTAGGGGATTGCAGGCGTTCATTATCCAGAGCAATGTTGAAAAGATCGAGTTTTCGCAAAAAGCTTTTGTTTGTGTTATCGCTCCCAAATTATCTATTTTTTCCATAGGTTTCTCTGTTACTTGTTAGTAAGTGGATCATCACCAAGGGCTGATGTCGAGACGAAAATATTTCGCTTGAATTTGTTGCTACATAATTTAAAATATTTTGTATTGTTAACACAAGGTCCGCATAAAATAGGTCCACGGTCCGGATCCGGACCGCGGTCCACCAGCTGGTGACCCCTGCTTTATGGAGTCCCATATTAATATTGAGGATATTACACACGGAATGACAAAGCCGTTCACTTTTTTCAACAATTTCACTTTTTTGTGAAAGATATAAAAAGAAAAAATTTCTATCAGCTGAATACTTTTATGTGCCAAAATAAGTTTTAGTTGTCCAATCCTGGAGTAGTCCTTTTGATTTTGTTAAATTTTTTAATATCAATTTAATTGTTTGTGAACTATAAAATAAATTTAATTAATAAAAAACAAAGGCTTATATAACAAAAATATCATAAGTTTTCCAGCCCTGAAATCGTATTTAGGCTTTTTCTGATTTTCAACAGCAATCTATTTAAGACCATTTCCGATGTAAAAAATCCAGCATGAAATCTCTGGATTTTCTGGGAATCTTCTTCGTTTAAAGATATTGGATGACACCAAAAGGGCGTCATGGAATACTTCGATTAAAAAGTAATCTATGGAACAAAAAATCCATTTGGTGCCCTAGTGCCAGCCTATGAACCAGATCTTCCATCGCTTATCTTGGCTGATTGCTTTTAGTGGATGAAATAGGATTTAATGTTACAAATCGCTAATCTAGCGGCAACATAAAAGTGCAGTACGTGATCACTTCCTGCAAACTTTATTAAAATGTATTTAGCGTGTAATTGTTATTTGCATACGAAAATCTACCGAAAAATATACGAATTCAAATGCAATTCAATTCGTTTGTACTCCTTACGATTTGTGTAAAGGTTTCTTGTAAATCCCTCAATATTATTTTATTGACTCGTACATTTTCCAGCATTTTTCTTAAAGCTGCAACTATTTTAACATTTATAAAACAAGAGATATTCATAAAATTAAACTTAAGTACATAATAAATATATAATGGAACAATGAAAAACTATATACATATATTATATATTCAATCCTTTTAAACATTATTTTGAATTATATGAACGAGCAGCTATTATTCACTTTAAAATCCACACATTTTACAACATTTTCGTATAAATCATTCATCATGTTCACGTGTAAGCATATAAATACATACGTGAATGTATGTGTTGTATGTGTTCAAAAGCATATAAATTTATATATTTAAGCATATGTATATGTGGCTGTATTTAACAAGGGAACACTTTGGGCAAACTGAATAGGTAAAGAAAATTAGCTTTGGAATTTTATTACAAAATTATGGAAAACGGTTGACCCTAAATACCATCCCTGCAATTTCCCGCTAATTTTAAACGCTAAAATATGTTTATTTATACCCTTCACAAAAAAGTGAAAGGGTATATATAGGTTTGTCATTCCGTGTGTAATTTCTTCGTGTGTATATTCTGGATCCTTATGAATACCGATGACGATTGAGCGATGTCCATCTGTCCGTCCGTCTGTACGTGAAATACGGGTTTCCCAAGCCCCCAGAAGAGCTAGAGACTTCGCTCTTGGACCGTTGGATTGGAAATGAACTTAAATAGAGTGCTATTGAAATTCAGATCAGAAGTATGGTTCCAGAGCTGGGAAGCTTACACCTATTTCTCGACGCAAAATTTATACCAAATATCAATTATTTTTTTAATGTTTGTAAATTAAACCTATTTCGTGCTTTGGGGAGCCTCAATGGTCTATTGAAATCTAAAAAAATAAAAAAAAATTTCCAGTGATCGGAAGTTAACAATTTTTTTTCGCCCTATTGCGTATTTTGTAGTACATGTAGTACATTGTCAATTGTCAAAAATGTCAAGTTTTTCTTTAACAAAACCACTTTATACGTCATTAAGATTTGCATTGGCCAAAAAAAAAAATTTAAATTGAAATTTTGCTTCCAGGGGTGGGAAATTGATTTTTTTATACATGAAAGTAATCTAACAGGCAACTAATGTTGTTTTTTTTTTTGCTAACTAAAACTATCTTATAATTTAGAAAGAACAAAATTTGTATCAGAAATTAAAAAATAAAATTTCGAATCCAGGGATGGACAAGTGCAATATTTTATGGTACATGAAAGTTACCAAAAAGTTTAAAAATTTTATTTTTTTTGTCAAGTAAAACTATGTTACACCTCACTATGAATTGCATTGGTAAAAAATAAAAATTCGCTTCCAGAGTTGGAAAATCGAAATATTTTTCGTACATAATTGTACATACATAAATTCCAAAATTTTGTGCTTTTAGTGAATTAAACCTATTAGATATTTCAGAAAAAATTTAACTAGTATCAAAAAATTATAAATTCGGTTCCAGGGTTGGAAAATCGAAATTTTTTGCTACACAAAAGTAACCATATAAGTTCCCAATTTTGGTTTTTTCAGTGACTTAAACCTATTTTATACTTCGCTAAGAATTAAATTGGTATTAAAAATTTTAAAAACTAAAAATTCGGTTCCAGGGTTGGAAAATCGAAATATTTTGTGCATAAAATTAGCCATATAAGTTCCTAATTTTGGTTTTTTGTGCCTAAAAGTACATACATAAATTCCAAATTTTGTGTTTTTAGTGAGTTAAACCTATTTTATATATCAGAAAAAATTAAATTAGTATTAAAAATTCGGTTCCAGGTTCGGAAAATCGAACATGAAAGTACTCACATAAACTCCCAATTTTGGTTTTATTTCAGTAAATTAAACTTATTTTATACTTCGCTAAGAATTAAATTGGTATTAAAAATTTTAAAAACTAAAAATTCGGTTCCAGGGTTGGATAATTGAAATTTTTTGTGCATAAAATTAGCCATATAAGTTCCTAATTTTGGTTTTTTGTGGTTGAAATCTTTTTTTTTTACTTCGGGAAGAGTTAAATTGGTATTAAACACCAACAAAATCTAAAAGACTATTCTACGGTTGGACAATTAGAACTTTTTGGGGTACATGAAACGGATTTTTCGTTTTGTTCCTAAATTAAATATATATAATATTTTTGAAAGACGTTCACAGGTATTAGATATAAGAAAAGCCAAACATTTAGCTTCCTAGCCGAAAAATTTAAACGTTTTCTTAAATATAAAAGTAACCGAGAACATCATTTTGATTTTTTAATTAAACCTAGTTTCTGTTTTGGCAAGAAAGAAAGAAAGAACAATTACATCTGTGAAGGGTTTTTATGATTCGGCACAGCCGAATATAGCACTTTTACTTGTTTTTTTTTTTATTTTTTATTTTTAACATGACATTAAACATATAGGTTACTACTTCTTGTTCTTTTATTAATTAAAATATTTTATGCTTCAGGAAGAATAAATTTGATATGACAAATTCAAAATTACTAAAAAGGCGGCTGCAGAGTTTGACAATTGAAAAATTTTTGCTACATAAAAGCATCCAACTGAAACAAACTGTTTTCCTTTGTTGTTATAAATTAAATATTTAATAGTTTTGGAAAAAGTGTGATGGTATTAGAAATCAGAAAAAATAAATGATTATTGAAAACAAGAAATAGATAGTTTGGAATGTATGTATGTGTGTATATACTCCAGGCGTTCCTTGGCGAAGGATATATAAGATTCGGCACAGCCGAGTATAGCTCTTTTAATTGTTGATATTACTTATTACATATGCATACTTATTCCAAAACTATATATGTGTGCTAAACCACACAGTAAAGCAAATCATTTCAGAATATCAATATTCCTTCACAATATTTCTTCACAATGCAAATTCTGTGAAGTTCTGTAAGATAAGACACACCGCAAAGAGTTATTTTATAAAATTTGTTTGTTGTGTTTTCTTGAATTTCAAATCCTATGGTTTTGCTTGTGTAATTCTCAATTCATTTTTGGGAGTTTATGTATAACCCGAAAGGTTTTGTTATCTTGGAATTAGGTTAAAGTCTACTGATGCTTTGGTATAAGAACAAATGAAATGAAGGCATATGGACATGCTCGTACTTGACCACATAACAAACAAAAAGCACTAGTTATTTTATATCTTTAAATAACAAAAGGTTGTTACAGGATCCTTTATCCTCAATTCCTGCCAATAACTTTTGAAATATAATTAACTTAATAACGGATATATGCAGCTTAATAACAGATAGTTTTCGCGATGTAACGCTTATAGAAAAGTGAAAGGGTATATATAGGTTTGTCATTCCGTGTGTAATTTCTTCGATGTGCACATGGGACCCCATAAAGTATATATATTCTGGATACTTATGAATAGCGATGACGATTGAGCGATGTCCGTCTGTCCGTCCGTCTGTACGTGAAATCGGTTTTCCCAAGCCCCCAGAAGAGCTAGAGACTTCGTTCTTGGACCGTTGGATTGGAAATGAACTTAAATAGAGTGCTTTTGAAATTAAGAAAGATCCGAACTACGGTTCCCGATCTGGGAAGCTTACACCTATTTCTCGACGCAAAATTTATACCAAAAATCAATTATTTTTTGTAATGTTTGTAAATTAAACCTATATCGTGCTTTGGGAAGCCTCAATGGTCTATTAAAAACTAAAAAAGTAAAAAAAATTTTTTCCAGGGATGGGAAATCAAAATTTTTTTTTCGGCCCATTCCGTATTTTGTAGTACATGTAGTAACTAAAATTGTTAAAAATTTCAAGTTTTTCTTTAACAAAACCTCTTTATACGTCATATAGATTTGCATTGGTAAAAAAATAAATTTTCATATTAAAATTTCGTTTCCAGGGGTGGGAAATTTTTTTATACATAAAAGTAACCAAAGAGGCAATTAACGTTGTTTTTTGCTAAGTAAAACTATTTTATATTTTAGGAAGAACAAAATTGGTATAAAAAATTCAAAAAAAACCAAATTTTGAATCTTATATTGGACAAGTGCAATATTTTATAGTTCATGAAGGTGACCAAAATGGTTCAAAATTGTAAATTTTTCTTAAATACCACTACTTAATACCTCATGAAGAGTTGTATTGGTAAAAAAACAAACAAAAATTAAAATTTCTCTTCCAGGGTTTGGAAATTGAAAACTTTTTAGGTACATGCAATATATTGCTGTACATGAAAGTGACCAAAATGGTTGCAAATTTTAAGTTTTTTTTAAATAAACCGACTAATGAAGACTAGCATTTGTAAAAAAATTAAAATTTCGCTTCCAGGGCTGGGAAATTTAAATTTTGTATACATAAATGTAACCAAAAAGGCAACTAACGTCGGTTTTTTACTAATTAAAACTATTTGTTGGTTCAGGAAAAACAAAATTGGCATCGAATATTAAAAAAAAAATCAAAATTTAGATTCCAGATTTGGATAACTGCAATATTTTGTGGTACATGAAAGTGACCAAAATGGTTACAAATAATAATTTTTTCTTAAATAAAACTATTTAATGTCTCAATAAAAGTTGTATTGGTAAAAAAAAAAATTTAATTTCGCTTCTAGGGTTGGGAAATTGAAATATTTATTCTACATAAAAGTAACCAAAAAGGCAATTGACGTTGTTGTTTTTGCTAATTAAAACTGTTTTATAATTCAGGAAGAACAAAATTGGTATTAAATTCTTAAAAAACCAAAATTTCGACTCCAGGGTTGGACAAATGAAGTTTTTTATGATACATGAAAGAGACCAAAAAGTTTAAAAATTTTAATTTTTTTGTCAAGTAAAATTATGTTACACCTCAAAATAAAAATTCGCTTCCAGAATTGGAAAATCGAAATATTTTTGGTACATAAAAGTACTCACATAAATTCCAAATTTTGTGTTTTTAGTGAATTAAACCTATTTTATATTTCAGAAAATATTAAAAAATTAAAAATTCGGTTCCAGGGTTGGAAAATCGAAATTTTTCGGTACATTAAATTAACCATATAAGTTCCCAATTTTGGTTTTTTTCTGTGACTTAAACCTATTTTATACTTCGCTAAGAATTAAATTGGTATTAAAAATTGTAAAAACTAAAAATTCTGTTACAGGGTTGGAAAATCGACATTTTTTAGTACATGAAAGTAGCCATATAAGTTCCTAATTTTGGTTTTTTGTGGATGAAATCTTTTTTATACTTCGGGAAGGGTTAAATTGGTATTTAAAACCAAAAAAATTAAAAATCCAATTTCAGGGTTGGAATATCGACATTTAATGATTCATAAAAGTATACATGTTATTTGTTATTTTTGATTATTATGATAAATTATACCTACTGGATATATCAGGAAGAAATAAATTGGTATTAAAATCCAAAAAAATCTATAAAACGATTCTACGGTTGGTCAATTAGAACTTTTTGGGGTACATGAAACGGATTTTTTCTTTTTGTTTCTAAATTAAACATATTTAATATTTTTGAAAAACATTCAGAGGTATTAGAAATAAGAAAAGCCAAACATTTAGCTTCCTAGCCGAAAAGTTTAAATAAAAAATTACATTTGTGAAGGGTATTTAAGATTCGGCACAGCCGAATATAGCACTTTTACTTGTTTTTTTTTTGTTGCATCACTTTCTATGATTTCTCCTGAAACTTACTTACTAAAATTTGTAGACGTGAAGGATGTAATATACTACATAATATAATACTTCTCACGACAAGGACACAAAAGTTTATTCTAAAGGAACGGCCTTGTCTTACTACATTTTATATCAAAAGCACAATTAAATTTTTGGCATGTTATTGTCTCTATATTTTTAGATATTCATTGAGGTCATATACTTGTTTAATTGACTTTCAGTGTTTCGATTAAGTTGCAATCGTACATTACAATGTGGATACGCAAGCAACGATGTGGCAAAAATATATAAAACTGTGTAATATTAAAATAAAATTTACTGTTTGTCATATTAATATTTTATATCCGTTTTACAGCATTTTGCTCACTTTTTAAATAAACACCCAAACGCACATATGCAAACATACACACACAATATAAAATTTTATTTAAATAGAAACTAAAAGCTGCGTACGCACCCTCATGTAAAAATAGCAGAAACAGCACAAAAATATGACAACAATCCAATAAAATATACCTGAACAAATTTAAAAATAGTAACAAAAATTTGTATTGCAAAAATAACAAAATATTTAATTATTAAGCTAAAAGTTATTATTTCAAGTTCAAAGTTTACAAATAATTTTTATACCCTTCACAAAAAAGTGAAAGGGTATATATAAGTTTGTCATTCCCTTTGTAATTTCTTCGATATCAATATAGGACCCCATAAAGTATATATATTCTGGATCCTTATGAATAGCGATGACGATTGAGCGATGTCCGTCTGTCCGTCCGTCTGTCCGTCCGTCTGTACGGTTTTCCCTAGCCCGCAGAAGAGCTAGAGACTTCGTTCTTGAACCGCTGGATTGGAAATGAACTTAAATAGAGTGGTATTGAAATTCAGACAGATCCGAAGTACGGTTCCAGAGCTGGGGTGAGCTTCCCAGCTCTGGAAGCCTATTTCTCGACGCAAAATTTATACCAAAAATCAATTATTTTTTTTAATGTTTGTAAATTAAATCTATTTCGTGCTTTGGGCATCCTCAATGGTCTATGAAAAACTAAAAATATCAAAAACATATTTCCAGGGATGGGAAATTAAAAATTTTTGTTTCGTCCCATTCCGTATTTTGTAGTACATGTAGTAACTAAAATTGTTACAAATATTAAGTTTTTCTTTAACGAAACCTCTGTATACGTCATGAAGATTTGCATTGGCCAAAAAAAAATTTTAAGTTCAAACTTTGCTTCCAGGGGTGGGAAATTTAATGTTTTTTATATGTGAAAGTAATCAAACAGGCAACTGATGTTGTTTTTTTTTTTGCTAACTAAAAATGTCTTGTAATTTAGGAAAAACAAAATAAAATTTCGAATCCAGGGTTGGACAAGTGCAATTTTTTATGGTACATGAAAGTGACAAAAATGGTTAAAAATTTGAAAATTTTCTTAAATAAATTACTTTATACCTCACGAAGCGTTACACTGATAAAAAAAATAAATTTAAATTTGGCATCCAGAGTTGGGAAAATTAAAGTTTTTTTGGTAAATTCAATAATTTGTAGTACATGTAATAACCAAACTGGTTACAAAATTTTAGTTTTTCTTAAACAAAACTACTTTAACTAATGAAGATTTGCATTGATAAAAAAAATTAAAAAAATAATATTTCGCTTCCAGAGTTGGGAAATTCAATTTTTTTATACATAAAAGTAACAAAAAGGCAATTGGCGTTGTTTTTTTTTTGTTGCTAACTAAAACTATTTTATATTTCAGAAAGAACAAAATTGGTATCAAAAATTTCAAAAAAAAATCAACATTTCGAATCTAGGGTTGGACAAGTGCAATATATTATAGTTCATGAACGTGACCAAAATGGTTCAAAATTTTAAATTTTTCTTAAATAATGCTACTTTATACCTCATGAAGAGTTGCATAGAAAAAAAACGAAAACAAAATTAAAATTTCAAATTTTGTTTTTGCTGAATTAAAAAATTGTTTTAATTAGTAAAAAGTCGACGTTAGTTGGCTTTTTGGTTACTTTTATGTATAAAAATAAATTTAATTTTCCATCCCTGGGAGCGAAATTTTAATTCTTGTCTTCTTTTTTACCATTATCAAGTAGTTTTATTTACAAAAATCTTAAAATTAGCAACAATTTTTGTCACTTTCATGTTCTACAATATATTGCATGTACCAAAAAAAAATTTTATTTCCCAGCCCTGGAATTGAAATTTAATTTTTTTTTGCTTTTTTATAAATGCGACTCTTCATGAGGTATAAAGATTATTGAAGAAACATCTTAAATTTTTAACCATTTTGATTACTTTTATGTATAAAAAATTTTAATTTCCCACCCCTGGAAGCGAAGTTTTAAATTTTTAAAATTTTTTTTTATCATTGCAAATCTTCATCAAGTATAAAGTGATTTTATTTAAAAAAACTAAAAAATTTATAACAATTTTGGTTATTACATGTACTACAAAATATTGCATGTACCAAAAAAAACTTTCGAACTTTTATTTTGTATTTTTTATCAGTGCAAGTTTTCTTGAGGTTTATTTAGGAACACTTTTAATTTTTGCACTTGTCCAACCCTGGAGTAGAAATTTAGATATTTTTTTCTTCAATTTTTGATGCCAATTTTGTTCTTCCTAAATTATAAGACAGTTTTAGTTAGCAAAAAAAACAACATCAGTTGTCTTTTTGATTACTTTCACGTATGAAAAAACGCAATTTCCCATCTCTGGAAGCAAAATTTGAATTTAAAAAATTTTTTTTGGTCAATTCAAATCTTCATGACGTATAAAGAGGTTTTGTTAAAGAAAAACTTAAAATTTGTAACAATTTTAGATACTAAATGTACTACAAAATTCGCAATGGGCCGAGAAAAAACTTTTTATTTCCCATCCCTGGAAAAAAAAATTTTAACTTTTTTAGTTTTTGTTGTTTGCTTTTATTGACCTTTTCTTATGTATGTATTTTAGAATGATTGAGCTCGAGGTCGTTTTTGTAAAAATCGTTATAATTTTTCTATTTTATTCGATATTTCGTCAACAATTTGTTGACATCATCAGGAATAACAATCGAAAATTAAAATTTTCTGTATAAATTGGTTTTGAAATATGAAAAAAAAATTTTTTCGAATATATCTATGTTTTCAAAAATATTAACATAAAAACAAAAGCATATATACAGGCTTGTATATATTTATACATGTATACATCAATACATACATGAACGTATACATATATGCATACATGAACATACATAACTACATACAAACATATATACACACATATAGAGAGATACAAACACATATGCATGTACATACATATGTACATGCATATGTGAATGACAAACCTATATATACCCTTTCACTTTTTTGTGAAAGGTATAATAAAAATATATTTTTTTATAACTTTTATATATTATTTTATAACTTTTTAACTATTTACACTATAGTGTAAATAGTTAAAAAGTTAGCTTACATTCTTTAAAAATTTAATTTTTAAGGTTTTATGACGAAACTAGCATGTTCTCTGATGTTCCTCAAACTATACTTTTTTCTTTCTAAAATATTTGTAATTGGTGATTTTAATTTATGCAGGAGAACTGTGAGTCAACGTGTGAACGTTAGACTGAACCAAAACGGATTTTCTTTACCTTTGGATAAAACTTCGTCAAGAACACGTCATGGAGCTCACATTGATTGGTGATTTTGAAACATTTCAAATAACGTTCTTACTTTTTCTTTTTGTTTAGAAATTAAATATATGTGATATTTTTGAAAGAAGTAAAATGGTATTAGAAATGAGAAAAGCGAAAAAGGCAGATTCAAAGCTGTAAACTTCAAACATTTTTTGAAATATTAAAATAACTAAATAATACCAATTTGTTTCTTTGGTAATAAAACGTATTTTGTATTTTAGAAAGAAATAAATCAGTATCGGCACAAGAGAGATTAAGAAGATCTGTACGGCGGTGAGGGGTACATAATATTCGGCATAGTCGAATATAGCGTTTTTACTTATTCAGCACATTTTCTTAAAAATGTTTATTAAAATCATAATAAATATTTCATCAAAAATTTTTAATTGACAAAATATATTGACAATTAGTTCAAAATTTACAATAAATATGTAAATTCGTTGGTCTTTTTACATGTATTGCAAGATCTAGCACAAATTGTGAATACGTTTTTAATTAAAATAAGTTTTATGTATTTTCTGTAAAACTTTTGAAATGCTATAAATTTTTTGCATTTTCTATGACGATATAATCATACAATTTCAAATCAGTTGTATGTATTTATTAATATCCATTAAGTCTACCTTTTAATTCTCCCTATAGAATTCTCTGGAATACCATTTACGCACAATCTGTATGTCTTTGCATCTTCATTAAAACATTATTAGCACTTCATATTCACTAAAATGCGAACGTATTTAATTTACACAACGATGCACTTGGCTACAGATTAATACACTTGCACAAATGCTTATCTATATGACACATACACAAACACACATGAATACTAGATGAATATATTTTTAAAAGAGTTGTATAATAAATAGTAAATTTTACTTATCTCGATTATTATAGTTATATTATTAAATTGTGCGTCACAGTATGAATATTCATATAAAAAATTTCCATTTAAATTTATTGTCATGTTGAAGCATGTAATTCAAAACTCTATACATACAAAAACATATCCTTGTATATGAATATGAAGAAACTTGTACTGATTTATACAAGTTTTATGATGATATTTTCTATTCATTTAATATCATTTCATACATGTGTTAGGGTTTATTACAAAATTTTGTCATGCAGTTTATAATATCAAATATTAGTCATATAAGACATATTTACATCGTCGAGGCTCCCAGATAAACTAGAGCAGAGAGTAGTATGTTATTTACAGGAAAGCATGCAGGACATATATATCAAATGTGTTTACATCAATCTATCACCAAGTTTTGTTTAGTGGGATATCCTGGTATTAGTTGTTAATTAGTACAAACTAATTTTCACAAGATTTGTTTTTATTTTCCAATTTTGTTTTGTATGTGATGCGATGTTCAGATAAGCAACTTAATTGAGTTTTTCACAATTAATGCCATTATTGAGCTCAATTAACCATACACAATTTTAATTAAATAATTGTAGCACTGCTAAAAAGTGTGTTTAGTGAGCAAAACTCAATTCGTTGCACAAAGTTAGTCAAGACTTAGTACCTAAATTGTAGAAAATATATATACAAATTATGTCGAGCCATGTTGAAGTTAAATTGTTAATATTACATTTATAATTAATTATCAAATTTAAAAAAAAAATATCCCAGATTTGACCTTGAGGTCATCCACTTTAATTGAACTTATCGTAATAAATAGCATTATTGAGCTCAATTATCCATATAAAATTCCAATTAATTATTGTTCAATAAATATTAAGTTGTTATAATATTGGAAAATGTAAAAAAAAACATTAAAACATGTCAAGCCATGTTGAAGTTAAATTTAACATTAAATTATTGACATTAAATTTTTTATTAATTAAAAAAAAAAAAGATCCCAGATTTGGAGGTTTTTATATATATAAAAAAAGTTTGCTTTTAGTTATCATACGATAAGTGAAATCAAAAAATTTTGTATATGAAAACAGGAAGATAATTCTGTCAATAAAGTGAATATTGACTCAATTTAAATATCATGTGTGAATCCCGTTTAAAATATTTAAATAAAACTAGTTACAAAAAATTTGTTTTCTAAGTTGAAAATTATTTAAGAACCTCTAAGGGAGCTGTTGGCTGAAGTAGTTAACACCAGAGAATAAATTACGGCATTCGATATCTATGGAAATTTCCATTTAAATTGTATTGAAATTTCGATCGATATCGAATCTTGTAATTTGGCATAGGGAAAACGAATAAGCGATGTAGGTCTGTCTGTACGTAGAGCCGATTTTCCCAAGACCTCAGAAGAGCTAAAGGCTTCATTCTTAGAGAGATGGATTAGAAATTAGCCAAAATAAGTAGAGTGGTATTGAAATTCAAACTATTTTGGTCCAAAAATAGCAAAAAACTAATTATTTTTTGTTTTTTCGGTAATTAAACATATTGTATACTTTAGGAAGAACTAAATTTGTATTAAAAATAAAAATATGATTTCAGGGTTCGAAAATTGATTTTTTTTTATACACAAATAATAAGTTACTAGTAATGATTTGTTGGTGTATTAAACCTATTTTATACTTCAGGCAGAATTAAATTGGTTTTGAAAATCAAAAAAAAAAACACCAAGTAAAAGTGCTATATTCGGCTGTGCCGAATCTTAAATACCCTTCACAGATGTTATTCTTCTTTCTTTCTTGCTAAAACAGGAAGTAGGTTTAATTAAAAGATGTAACATAGTTTTACTTTTTGGTCACTTTCATGTACCATAAAATATATTATTTGTTTAACCCTGGAGTCGAAATTTAGATTTTTTAAGATTTTAATACCAATTTGGTTCTTCCTGAATTATAAAATAGTTTTAATTAGCAAAAACAACAACGTCAATTGCCTATTCGGTTACTTTTATATATTTCAATTTCCCAACCCTGGAAACGAAATTTAAATTTTGTTAACAATGCAACTCTTAATGAGGCATGAAATAGTTTTATTTAAGAAAAACTTAATATTTGTAACCATTTTGGTCACTTTCATGTACTACAAAATATTGCAGTTATGTATAAAAAAAATTTCAATTTCCCACCCCTGGAAGCGATATTAAAATTTTTTTTAATTTTTTTTATCAATACAAATTTGCACGAGGTATAAAGTAGTTTTGTTTTAGAAAAACTTGAATTTTGCAACCATTTTGGCTGTACTACAAAATATTGCATGTACCAAAAAAAAACTTTCATTTTCTCAACTCTGGAAGCGAAATTTTAATTTTTTTTTTTTTATCAGTGCAATGCTTCATGAGGTATAAAGTAATTTTTTTTTAACAAAAATTTAAATATTGCACTTGTCCATCCCTGGATTCGAAATTTTATTTTTGAATTTTTGATACCAATTGTGTTCTTCCTAAATTATAAGACAGGCTTCCTTAGCAAAAATAAACAACATCAGTTACCTGTTTGATTACTTTTACTTATAAAAAAATGCAATTTCCCACATTTTTCCTGGAAGCAAAATTTGAATTAGGAAAATTTTTTTTGGCCAATGCAAATCTTCATGGGGTATAAAGACGATTTCTTAAAGAAAAACTTAAAATTTTTAACAATTTTAGTTACTACATGTACTACAAAATACGGAATGGACCGAAAAAAAATTTTAATTTCCCATCCCTGGAAAAAAAATTTTATTTTTTAGTTTTTAATAGACCATCGAAGCTTAGCAAAGCACGAAATAGGTTTCATTTACAAACATTAAAAAAAATAATTGATTTTTGGTATAAATTTTGCGTCGGGAAATAGGTGTAAGCCTCCCAGCTCTGGAACCATACTTCGGATCTTTTTGAATTTCAATACCACTCTATTTAAGTTCATTTCCAATCCAACGGTTGAAGAACGGAGTCTCTATCTTTTCTGGGGGCTTGGGAAACCCTATTTCACGTACAGACGGACGGACAGACGGGCATCGCTCAATCGTCATCGCTATTCCTAAGGATCCAGAATATACATACTTTATGGTGTCGTATATTGATATCGAAGAAATTACATACGGAATGACAAACATATATATACCTTTTCACTTTTTTGTGAAGGGTATAAAAAAATAGCTAAAGCATGTTTAATGTTTCACAAATTGAAATTACCTGATTTAATATTAATACAATTCAACAATTAATGGTTAAAGATCACATTAGAAAATATGATTCACTACTTTTTAATGTAATTTAAAAACATTTCACGAAACGACCTTTTTGATTTCACTTACTCGTATTAGACTGAATACAAGAAAGGATTGCCAATACAAACAATTGTTATTTATTAAAATGTACTTTTTGGACAATAAGAACAAATCTTTTAATAATCTATTTTTCTTTCCATATAAAGGTTTTTCCTATTTTCCTTTAAATAATATCAAATTTGTTAATATTAAGTTTTTCTTTCGATTATCAATATTATTCGCTGTAGTATCTACATATACATAGATAAAATCTCGAAATTATAAATTTGTATTTTAGAATGATTGAGCTCGAGGTCGTTTTTGTAAAAATCGTTACAATTTTTCTATTTTATTCGATATTTCGTCAACAATTTGTTGACATCATCAGGAATAACAATCGAAAATTATAATTTTCTGTATAAATTGGTTTTGAAATAATAATAATATATAAGAAAAGGTCAATAAAAGCAAACAGAAATTATAAATTTATATGCTAAGTATAAGATGTTAATAAAGATGAATTTATGAAATGAAAAATGAAAATGAATTTAATAACAGAAACACATAAAGCTGTTCCTCGCAATGAGTACATACACATACACACAACATAGTATATACATATATATATATATATCTATATATATATATATATATATATATATATATATGTATATGTATACATATATATATATATATATATATATATATATATATATATATATGTATACATATATATATATATATATATATATATATATATATATATATATATATATATATGTATACATATATATACATACATAAATGTATATCCTAATGCATTTTCTTCATACGAAGATGAAATGATGAATTAATATCTACCTATTGAGTACATATCGAGTCATAACAGCCTAAAAACGTTAACGACATGTTCGTTGGAAATCGTTTTTGTTTGTCGATTGTTTTCTATTATTTACGATAATTTGGACTGTCCGTCAAAATACAAAAATCGTGTAAAGGGGCGTTAAGGAAATGAAGCAAAAGAAAGTTTAACTTTAGTGAATTTTCTATAAAATGTTTGATTTGCTTAAATATTCTTGTGACTGAAAACTGTCGTTTAAGTTAAAAATTTATTTTCCAAGAAGACCAAGACGTCAAAAACTGTAAGGATAGCTATGAAATAGTTAAAAATATTTATATAATAATTACTAGTTTCAAAGTAATTTCATTAAATTGTCTGACTTCTCATTACATCAGGAATATCTTAAATGATTGTAACCGCCACAAATATTTATGGTCTTATAAAAAAATTATTAAAACGTTTAACATATTTAAGGCTCCACTTCGATTTAAACCAATAAGAATTAGAAATACTTTTTCTGTAAAATTTACTTTTTGGCGCTTAAGCTGTTTTGGCGGTTAAGGGACAATATATAGATTTTTTTTATAATTATTGTCAAAACAGAATTTTTCCTTTTGTATGCATTAGATTCAAAAATTGCACACCCTGTGTTAATGTGAGCAAAATACTTTAATTAATAATAAATTTTCTTAAAAATATCGTAATTCACATATGTTGAGTTTTTGCTGCTTTAAACTGGAGTTCATAAGCTGACGTGAACAGTTAACATACCGACAGCACAAACTAAACTTTAATATGCTTTGTGAGCAGCTGAAAGAGTTGTGGGATAGTATGAGAATATCGCAATTGATAAAAACCCAGGACAAACGTTTGAGGCAAAGCCATATTTTCGTGTTTCAAGTGCAGTAAAGTGTTACTCTGCCTTAAACGTAGAAAGTGTAATGCAACTAGTTTTGCTGTTTCGCCCATAATATATTGCATATTTTTGGGGGAAAAGATTTTTTTCTGTTACGCAGTGATAGTTTCGTAAATTTATTTTTTACCGATTTAATGTTGTGCCTCTATGCAATAAAATACTCATATATGAATATTAATACATTAAAGACAAGTTTCTTATAGAATATTTGATGCTGCTTTCTAATTAAAACGACTTAATTTTTCAAGTTGACACGAACAATAATATATGTAGTGACTGCAAAAATGAAAGCTTTGCAAACACATTTAGAAGGCAGTAGTAGAAATCCATTTCTAGTTTTAACGAACTTCACTAGCAATTTAACTTTAGCCTGGATCTCAACACAAACGAGATAAACCATCTACATACGGAAGTAGTTTGCTTTATTGAAGTTTACGCCAAATGAAAGCTGTTAGGGAGCCATCTGTATTCTGCAAATGTAACTTCATTGCCGAAAGCTGACTAACTACACAGAGAGCAGCTTTTCCCTCTCATCTACAATTTCATCTATAATGAATACATATTCTACAGATAAACGCCGACCTGAAGAAATTAAAATATTTGCCATTTAAATGATTTGTTTTACAGAATTTACCTGTTTATATCAACAAAATGTAGTAGTAAAACACTATAAATATGTTCAATGGACTTTAAGCAATATTTCTCATCACTTTTTAATTTAATTAATGCAGTATTTCTATTAATTTTGATATATTAAACTTTGATGCACTAATTCACGAAGTGACACGTTTGACCTTACTTGTTAAACTGATTAGAAAAGGCAGTTGAAGGAGATGAGGAACAAAATAAAAAAACCGCTAGAAGAGAGACAGGAACCAAATGGGAATTGTGAAAACGTACTTTTTGCACATAAGAGATCAAATTATTTTATATATTCAATATGTACTTTTAAAAATATTCCCGTATAATATTTAAGTGAATGATTGTTATAGTTTAATAATTTTTTTATAAATTGTATGCGCATTATAGGTATATACATATGTAAGTAACGCGGAAATCTAAAAGCGCTTGTATACACACAGAAATATATATCGTCCAAATACAATCGATAAAACAAATAATTACTATTTAAATTTAGTGCAATTAATATGACAATTTAGGTTTTTCATATAACAAAGAAATATTTTTTAAAAAACTGTGTCTATTATATACACATGTATAAAATAATATGTTGCCAAGTAAATTTTGCAAAATATCTGTGCACAGATGTCGGCGGGGTGAGTGAGACCATATGCCGGCGATGTTGTTAATCTGTATATTATCCGTCTCTGTGACTAAGGAAGTAGCAACGTACTTAACTACGGAGAATTCCTCAGAAGAACTGTAAACCTATGCAGTTATCTGAGGTGTTGAAATTAACTAGTGCGAATGAGACGCAAAACTCTCGACAGAGGTTAAGTCTGTGATCTGGCTGCACTTAACAAATAATTGCCAACGAGGCTTCATGTTCACTGACTCAGAGCTGCCTTGCGACTGGAGTTTTGGTATGTATGTATGACGCACACACACTTATATGTGAGCCTATTAATGTTGGTTTTAGAAAATTCACTTCGGCGCGTAATTTCCTCAATATTAATATGGGACCTCATAATTTATATGTATTTTGGATGCTTATAAATTGGGAACACGAATAAGCGATTCTCGTCTGTTTGTACGTGCCCTAGTGGGGTTAGAGATATCATTATTGGACTGAAGGATTGAAAATAAACCTAAATATGGTCCTATTGAAATTCGGCAAAAGCCAAAATACTGTTCCAGAGGTGGAAAGCCTACACATATTTTGGTACATTAAATGATATAGCAAATCTCAATTTTTGTTGATTGAAACTATTTTATATTAAATTTATTTTACATATACTACATAAAAAAAATATTAAAAATTCGATTCCATGGTTGGCCAATTGAAATGTTTTTGTTGCATTAAGGTAACCGTAAATATTACAATTATTTTATTTTTTATTATGCTTCCGGAAGAATTAAATTGGCATTAAAAAATCATTAAGACGACTCCAAATTTGGTTCATAAAAATGCCCAATAAGTTACAAAATTTGGCTTTTTTGTGAATTAAACCTATTTCATACTTCAGGAAGACCTAAATTGGTATTAAAAGCTAAAATAAATATCGAAAAAGACCATGTAAGGCATGGTCAATATGACTTTTTTTGTTATAAAAGATAAATAACTGAAACAACTTTTTTCTTTCTGTTTAAAAATTAAACATATCTGATATTTTTAAAAAAAGTTCATTAGTATTTGAAATGAAAACGATAGCTTTAAAACTGAGGAACTAGATAATACAAATTTATTTCTTTAGTAATCAAAAACGTAAATTGATAACCAGACAAATTGCTCGGGGCGAATCTTATGTACCCTTCACTGACTTATGTACGAATCGAGCCTGTACATACATTTATTTCAATCCCTGCAACCATATTTTGATCTTTATGATATTCAATGTATTTGATTACCAAAGGCATTAAGTCACTTTTATAGTCCAACAAAAGTTTTAATTTTAAATTTTAATTTTGCCCTCAAGTGTTACATAAGGTACCATCCTTCGTTACAAAAAGTGTCATCTCTGTTGCCTGCAAGTAATTGTAGAACTCACATGCAAAATCTGCAAAAATTTTAGGACAAAGTGATTAGAATATCTAAAGTTCTTGAAGGAGAGTTGCCCAATTGTATTTAATTACCCGAAAATTGGGGAATAGTTTAAGGAAAGTTTACATGTCTTTCATAAATATATATATATATATATATATATATATATATATATATATATGTATATATATACATAAAAATATATTTAAATATATATATATATATATATATATATATATATATATATATATATATATACATTAAAATATATTTAAATATATATATATATATATATATATATATATATATATATATACATTAAAATATATTTAAATATATATATATATAGTATATATATATATATATATATGTATATATATATATATATATATATATATATATAAATATATATATATATATATATATATATATATACATTAAAATATATTTAAATATATATATATATATATATATATATATATATGTATATGTATATGTATATATATATATATATATATATATATATATATATATGTATATGTATATATATATATATATATATATATATGTATATATATATATATCTATATCTATATATATATATACATATATATATATATATATATAAATGAAATTTATTTGTTGGTGGTTAAGCAATGTCTATATGCATTTCATTGGTGCTTTACCAAATCGTCAGTAGACTTTAACCACAGTTTCGAAAAGTTAAAAACCTCTTATCTTATGCATATATTATGTATATATATATATATATATATATATATTTAAATATATTTTAATGTATATATATATATATATATATATATATATATATATTTAAATATATTTTTATGTATATATATATATATATATATATATATATATGTATATATTTAAATATATTTTAATGTATATATATATATATATATATATATATATATATACATTAAAATATATTTAAATATATAGATATATATATATATATATATATATATATATATATATATGTACATATATATATATATATATATATATGTATATATATATATATATATATATATATATATATATATATATGTATATATATATATATATATATATATATATATATATATATACATATATATATATATATGTACATATATATATATATATATATATATATGTACATATATATATATATATATATATATATATATATATATACTTTATGGGGTTCCATATTGATATCGAAGAAATTACACACGGAATGACAAACCTATGTATATATACCCTTTCACTTTTTTGTGAAGGGTATAATTAAATTTACGTTTAATTAACCCTAGCCCGACCCCGCTAAAATACAGTTCTAATACCCTCCAACGAGAATTGGACCCCACAAAGCATATATGTTCTTGATCAGTGATGAAGTCTAAGACGGTCTAGCAATGGTCATACGTTCGTCTGTGGAAAATATGATATTGTCTAATTTTGAACCCTGCCCCCTTTAGTGGGCGTTGACGTACGATATTATATAAAGCAACTTTGTCTCACCAGGTCAAACATATTAAATTCACTTACTAAATATTTGGAGGGTATTTAAGATTCGACCCGGTCGAATGTAACGTTTTTACTTGTTCTTCTTTTGAAGTTCATTGGTTGTGCAAAATGCTTTCAGTTTTTCGTCCTTTTTATATGAAATTATTTATTTAAATGATTAATAAATATAATATATTATTCGATGTGTGTTTTTAAAGAATTTTTAAGAGTTTTATTCCGTACTCCGGATAATTTCATAATCCGTCTGCAATCAATTATCCGGATTATCCGTTGGGCACTAAGGGAATATAATTAAACTAATTAAAGCGGATAACAAATTCAAATATGCATACAAAGGCATGGCACCTTAAGTTGTTGGTAAGCAAACTCAATTTTATTGTACAATAATCAAAATTGGATTGTTTTTGATATTGCGGTTATTTGAGTACTTGTGATAATTCGTAGTGCCGTTTGTAGGCTTACTAAAAGTATAATCTGGCAGCTCTGCCAACAAAACATGTTGAAAGCTTTTAGTTCTTGCCTTTGCTTCACATTTTCTTGTTCTTTATCTACAGTAGCTCTGTAAATGCTCATTTCTTACGTTGATGATATTTTTCGTTTTTATACTCTTCACAAAAAATTGAAAGGGTATGTATGTATATGTTTGTCATTCCGTGTGTAATTTCTTCGATATTCACATGGGACCCCATAAAGTATACATATATATTCTGGATCCTTATGAATAGCGATGACGGTTGAGCGATGTCCGTCAGTCTGTACGTGAAATTGGTTTTCCCAAGCCCCCAGAAGATGTAGAGACTTCGTTCTTGGACCGTTGGATTGGAAATGAACTTAAATAGAGTGGTATTGAAAGATCCGAAGTACGGTTCCAGAGCTGGGAAGCTTACACCTATTTCTCGACGCCAAATTTATACAAAAATCAATTTTTTTAATGTTTGTAAATTAAGCCTATTTCGAGCTTTGGGAAGCTTCAATGGTCTATTAAAAAACGGTCTATTAAAAATTATTTCCAGGGATGGGAAATAAACATTTTTTTCGGCCTATTCCGTATATTGTAGTACATGTAGTAACTAAAATTGTTAAAAATTTCAAGTTTTTCTCTAAAAAAAAAACTTTTTATACGTTATGAAGTTTTGCATTTCCAAAAAAAAATTTTTTTAATTCAAATTTTGCTTCCAGGGGTGGGAAATTGAATTTTTTTTATACATAAAGGTAACCAAAAAGGCAATTGACGTTGTTTATTTTGCTATCAAAAACTATTTTATATTTTAGGAGGAACAAAATTGATATCAAAAACTTAAAAGAAATCAAAATTTCGAATGCAGGGTTGGACAAGTGCAATATTTTATAGTTCATGAAGGTAACCAAAATGGTTCAAAATTGTAAATTGTTCTTAAATAATACTACTTTATGCCCCATGAAGAGTTCCATTGGTAAAAAAACAAAAAAAAAATTTAAATTTCATATCCAGGATTGGGAAGTTTAAAGTTTTTATGGTACATGCAATATATTGTAGCACATGAAAGTGACCAAAATAGTTGAACATTTTAAGTTTTTCTTAAATAAAACGACTTTATACCTAATGAAGACTAGGATTGGTAAAAAAATTGAAATTTCGCTTCCAGGGCTGGGGAATTAAATTGTTTCTTATACATGAAAGTAACCAAAGAGGCAACTAACGTCCGTTTTTTACTAATTAAAACAATTTTTTAGTTCAGGAAAAACAGAATTGGTATCAAAAATTAAAAAAAAAATCTAAGTTTAGAATCAAGAGTTGGATAACTGCAATATTTTGTGGTACATAAAAATGACCTAAATGGTTACAAATGTTAAGTTTTTCTTAAATAAAACTATTTCATGCCTCATTAAGAGTTGCATTGGTAAAAAAAATTAAATTTCGTTTCCAGGGTTGGGAAATTGAAATATTTAAAGTACCCAAATAGGCAATTGACGATGTTGTTTTTGTTAATTAAAACTATTTTATAATTCAGGAAAAACAAAATTGGTATTAAAATCTTAAAGAAATCAAAAAATCGTCTCCAGGGTTAAACAAATAAAATATTTCATGGTACATGAAAGTGGCCAAAAAGTTTAAAAATATTAATTTTTTTTGCCAAGTAAAACTATGTTACTACACCTCACTAAAAATTCCATTGGTAAGAAAATAAAAATTCGCTTACAGAGTTGGAAAATCGAAATATTTTTGGTACATAAAAGTACCCACATAAATTCCAAATTTTGCGTTTATAGTGAATTAAACCTATTTTATATTTCAGCAAAAATTAAATTAGTTAAAATATTAAAAATTCGTTTCCTGTGTTGGAAAATCGAAATTTTTGTTTACATAAAATTAACCATATAAGTTCCTAGTTTTGCTTTTTTGTGGATGAAATCTTTTTTATACTTCAGGAAGAGTTTAATTGGTATTAAAAACCAAAAAAATTTAAAAGACGATTCTACGGTTGGACAATTAGAACTTTTTGGGGTACATGAAACGGATTTTTACTTTTTGTTTTTAAATTAAACATATTTAATATATTTGAAAGATGTTCAGAGTTATTAGAAATAAGAAAAGCCAAACATTTAGCTGCCTAGCCGAAAATTGTAAATGAAAAGAATTACATCTGTGAAGGGTATTTAAGCTTCGGCACAGCCTTATATAGCACTTTTACTTGTTTTTTAGATATGGTCATTTAAGGGGCAAAGGGGCAGGAGGAGGGTAGGGCAGTGTAGTATCACGTTACGTCTCAGCTTAGTCATTAAAGATTAAAAATTTTATTTTTAAGGAATGTAGGCTTAAATAAAATAATTTCTTAAATGTTTACACTATTTCTGCATATAATAACGCCCATTAAAAGGAACGAGGTCCACAAATTTTTTATTTCTATTATATGGCTGCAAGCTTAACGCATTGGACCTTCTTTAATATAAAAATGTATCATTTGCTTAACAACATTACAAAAAAACTTTAAAAATTATGTTTTTTCTTAGAGGTTGGTTTAGTTCTTCCTAGGAGAACTTTTTTCCCTCTCGCCTGATTTAGACCATCTCAAAACTTAACCTGTGCTATCCTTCAAGATATATTTACCAAATATCAAGAGCCTAGCACTTTTCGTTTGGACTGAATCGTGATTTCCACAGACGGACGGACGGACATGCTCAGATCGTCTTAGATTTCCTCAGTGATCAGGAATACACTATGGGGTCTCAGATGGATATTTCGCTGCGTTACAAACGGAATGACAAAGTGAATATACCCTCCCCTCCGTATTCTTTTTTGGAGGGTATAAAAACAAGAAAACAAGTTTCCACTTAAATACAACGGTACTTTTTTCTGTTTTAGGAAAAAAAACATCAAAAATAGTTTGCTTTTGGAGCAAAAAAAAATAAAATAAAAGAATATTGTTACGTTTTTAGACCTTTTCGTAAAAACGCTTTTTACTTATCCTTCAAGGATTCGTTTAATTGCATCAAATTAAAAACACAGACAATTAACTTTAGAAATATAATGCGGCAACACTTTATTTACTACTTTATTAACACGAGTATTTGTACTACTAAACACTTAGCGATGTAAACACGTCTAGATTTAAAATCACACTGATGCCGCTGATTACTGGCAGCGACTTTATATAGCAAAATGACATCGTCTGGTAACTTCGCGAAGCATCTGGTCATGGTTGTTGTTGGTTGTGCTTTACTTAACATGTAGCTATATACGTGTGTTTGTATATATGACAATGCTGTCTTGTGTTTTGTTTATTGTAACTATGTGTGGTTGTATGTATGAGTGTTCTGTGTGTTGTGTAGTTTTGTTTCTTCTTGTGCTATGTGGGCATGTTGCTGTGTATATTTGTGTGTATGTTGCCGTGTATATTGATGTACATGTTTAGTTTTTATTAGCAGCGAATACTTGCGTACAAGATCATTAAGAATAACATCATCATCTCTTAGCATTGATGTTGCTAGGTTTTTCGTTATTGTTGTTTACACTTATTATTGCACAGCCTCGAATGATCTTGTATATTCTCAACGATGTATCCGCAATATTCCATTTCCGTTAATTCAAATATTATCTGCATGGTGTTGACCAGGGTTGTAACATTTTGACAACTAGAGATGGTTTGACAGTGCTGCCAAGTACATATAGCCACATTGTCGTTATATTTGAATCTATTTTTAAACTTTGTAACAATATGCTTTTGGAATAATAATAAATAGAGATTAACACTACACAATATATTGTGTACAATCCGAATTATAAAGTGGCAATCAATCCGGATTATAGAGTACACATTATAATGAACATCGAAGTCCGGATTACCAAATAATCCGGATTATCAAGTTTTCACTGTATATTTATATGTACAAAATAAATTCACCGGAATTTGTGGAATAATATGTTTAACGAAAGTATACATGTCTTTAGATCTATATATATATATATATATATATATATATATATATATATATATATATATATATATATATATATATATAGACACATATTTAAATATATTTTAATATATATATATATATATATATATATATATACATATATATATATATGTATATATAAGTATATATATTTTAATATATATATATATATATATATATATATATATATATATATATATATATATATACATATATATATATGTATATATATATATATATATATATATATATATATATATATAGACACATATTTAAATATATTTTAATATATATATATATATATATATATATATATATATATATTTATGAAAGACATGTAAACTTTCCTTAAACTATTCTCCGATTTTCGGGTAATTAAATACAATTGGGCAACCCTCCTTCAAGAACTTTGGATATGCTAATCACTTTGTCCTAAAATTTTTGCAGATTTTGCATGTGAGTTCTACAATTACTTGCAGGCAAGAGAGATGACACTTTTTGTAACGAAGGATGGTACCTTATGTAACACTTGAGGGCAAAATTAAAATTTAAAATTAAAACTTTTGTTGGACTATAAAAGTGACGTAATGCCTTTGGTAATCAAATACATTGAATATCATAAAGATCAAAATGTGGTTGCAGGAATTGAAATAAATGTATGTACAGGCTCGTTCGTACATAAGTCAGTGAAGGGTACATAAGATTCGCCCCGAGCAATTTGTCTGGTTATCAATTTACGTTTTTCTTTCCTAATGTAGAAAATAGTTTTGATTACTAAAGAAATAAATTTGTATTATCTAGTTCTTCAGTTTTAAGGCTATCGTTTTCATTTCAAATACTAATGAACTTTTTTCAAAAATATCAGATATGTTTAATCTTTAAACAGAAAGAAAAAAGTTGTTTCAGTTATTTATCTTTTATAACAAAAAAAGTCATATTGACCATGCCTTACATGGTCTTTTTCGATATTTATTTTAGTTTTTAATACCAATTTAGGTCTTCCTGAAGTATAAAATATATGTTATATGTTGTAACTTATTGGGTATTTTTATGTACCAAATTTGGAGTCGTCTTAATGATTTTTTAATGCCAATTTAATTCTTCCGGAAGCATAATAAAAAATAAAATAATTGTAATATTTACGGTTACTTTAATGCAACAAAAACATGTCAATTGGCCAAACATGGAATCGAATTTTTAATATTTTTTTTATGTAGTATATGTAAAATAAATTTAATATAAAATAGTTTCAATCAACAAAAATTGAGTTTTGCTATATAATTTAGTGTACCAAAATATGTGTAGGCTTTCCACCTCTGGAACAGTATTTTGGCTTTTGCTGAATTTCAATAGGACCATATTTAGGTTTATTTTCAATCCTTCAGTCCAATAATGAAATCTCTAACCCCACTAGGGCACGTACAAACAGACGAGAACCGATTATTCGTGTTCCCAATTTATAAGCATCCAAAATACATATAAATTATGAGGTCCCATATTAATATTGAGGAAATTTTCTAAAACCAACATTAGTAGGCTCACATATACGTGTGTGTGCGTCATACATACATACCAAAACTCCAGTCGCAAGGCAGCTCTGAGTCAGTGAACATGAAGCCTCGTTGGCAATTATTTGTTAAGTGCAGCCAGATCACAGACTTAACCTCTGTCGAGAGTTTTGCGTCTCATTCGCACTAGTTAATTTCAACACCTCAGATAACTGCATAGGTTTACAGTTCTTCTGAGGAATTCTCCGTAGTTAAGTACGTTGCTACTTCCTTAGTCACAGAGACGGATAATATACAGATTAACAACATAGCCGGCATATGGTCTCACTCACCCCGCCGACATCTGTGCACAGATATTTTGCAAAATTTACTTGGCAACATATTATTTTATACATGTGTATATAATAGACACAGTTTTTTAAAAAATATTTCTTTGTTATATGAAAAACCTAAATTGTCATATTAATTGCACTAAATTTAAATAGTAATTATTTGTTTTATCGATTGTATTTGGACGATATATATTTCTGTGTGTATACAAGCGCTTTTAGATTTCCGCGTTACTTACATATGTATATACCTATAATGCGCATACAATTTATAAAAAAATTATTAAACTATAACAATCATTCACTTAAATATTATACGGGAATATTTTTAAAAGTACATATTGAATATATAAAATAATTTGATCTCTTATGTGCAAAAAGTACGTTTTCACAATTCCCATTTGGTTCCTCTCTCTCTCTTCTAGCGGTTTTTTTTTATTTTGTTCCTCATCTCCTTCAACTGCCTTTTCTAATCAGTTTAACAAGTAAGGTCAAACGTGTCACTTCGTGAATTAGTGCATCAAAGTTTAATATATCAAAATTAATAGAAATACTGCATTAATTAAATTAAAAAGTGATGAGAAATATTGCTTAAAGTCCATTGAACATATTTATAGTGTTTTACTACTACATTTTGTTGATATAAACAGGTAAATTCTGTAAAACAAATAATTGAAATGGCAAATATTTTATTTTCTTCAGGTCGGCATTTATCTGTAGAATATGTATTCATTATAGATGAAATTGTAGATGAGAGGGAAAAGCTGCTCTCTGTGTAGTTAGTCAGCTTTCGGCAATGAAGTTACATTTGCAGAATACAGATGGCTCCCTAACAGCTTTCATTTGGCGTAAACTTCAATAAAGCAAACTACTTCCGTATGTAGATGGTTTATCTCGTTTGTGTTGAGATCCAGGCTAAAGTTAAATTGCTAGTGAAGTTCGTTAAAACTAGAAATGGATTTCTACTACTGCCTTCTAAATGTGTTTGCAAAGCTTTCATTTTTGCAGTCACTACATATATTATTGTTCGTGTCAACTTGAAAAATTAAGTCGTTTTAATTAGAAAGCAGCATCAAATATTCTATAAGAAACTTGTCTTTAATGTATTAATATTCATATATGAGTATTTTATTGCATAGAGGCACAACATTAAATCGGTAAAAAATAAATTTACGAAACTATCACTGCGTAACAGAAAAAAATCTTTTCCCCCAAAAATATGCAATATATTATGGGCGAAACAGCAAAACTAGTTGCATTACACTTTCTACGTTTAAGGCAGAGTAACACTTTACTGCACTTGAAACACGAAAATATGGCTTTGCCTCAAACGTTTGTCCTGGGTTTTTATCAATTGCGATATTCTCATACTATCCCACAACTCTTTCAGCTGCTCACAAAGCATATTAAAGTTTAGTTTGTGCTGTCGGTATGTTAACTGTTCACGTCAGCTTATGAACTCCAGTTTAAAGCAGCAAAAACTCAACATATGTGAATTACGATATTTTTAAGAAAATTTATTATTAATTAAAGTATTTTGCTCACATTAACACAGGGTGTGCAATTTTTGAATCTAATGCATACAAAAGGAAAAATTCTGTTTTGACAATAATTATTAAAAAAATCTATATATTGTCCCTTAACCGCCAAAACAGCTTAAGCGCCAAAAAGTAAATTTTACAGAAAAAGTATTTCTAATTCTTATTGGTTTAAATCGAAGTGGAGCCTTAAATATGTTAAACGTTTTAATAATTTTTTTATAAGACCATAAATATTTGTGGCGGTTACAATCATTTAAGATATTCCTGATGTAATGAGAAGTCAGACAATTTAATGAAATTACTTTGAAACTAGTAATTATTATATAAATATTTTTAACTATTTCATAGCTATCCTTACAGTTTTTGACGTCTTGTTCTTCTTCGAAAACAAATTTTTTAACTTAACCGACAGTTTTGAGTTACAAGAATACTTAAGCATATCAAACATTTCGTGGAAAATTCACTTAAGTTAAACTCTATTTTGATTTATTCCCTTAACTCTCCTTTACACGATTCTTGGGTTTTGACAGACGGTCCAAATTATCGTAAATAATCGAAAAACAATCGATAAACAAACACGATTTCCAAGGAGCATGCAGGTAACCTTTTTAGGATGTTATGGTTCGATATGTACTCATATGTAGATATTAATTCATCATTTCTATTTCGTTTGAAGCAAAACGCATTAGGAGATAGGTGTCTATGTATGTGTATGTATTCATTAGTAGGAAATATTTCTATCTGTTTCTATTTATTAAAGTTTTATTCTTATTGTACAACAAGTACATTTTAATAGTTCACAATTGGTTTTGTTGGCAATTCTTTCTTGCATTCAGTCTAATGAGACTAAGTAAACTCAAAAAGATCGTTTCTAAAAATTTTCCTAAAAATTAATTGAAATATTTATTTCTCTTTTGTATACACCATTAATTGAAATAGTTGATACGCGTGTGCTCGTTAAAAAATTAAAGTACGAAGTTCTCATGTTCTAGTTCGTTAAAAACATTGAGATGGCGTAGCCATCAGTACTGATCCGTTCTGCTAGTTTGATAATTATAAAACTATTTAAAATATTCCACCCTTAATAAAATAACTTGAATTTAAAACAAATGGCAAATTAAATTAGCTCCAATAAAAATTAGCATATATTATTATAAAAATTATGTTATAAATTAAAATAATATTTTTTTCTTGATCAGTGATGAAATCTAGGACGATCTAGCCAAGTCCATCCGCCATCCGTCCGTTCGTCTGTGGAAATCCCGATACAGTCCAAAGCACAAGAGCCAGACCCTTGAAATTTGGTATAGATAAATTTTGAAGGATAAGTTCGTAAATAAAACAGGTCAAGTTCGTAAATAGGCTGAATAGAGCCAGAGGAAAAAAAAGTTCGCTCTGGCTCGAGGACAAAAATAATGTAAATATTTAGCAAATTGTATTTCCTAAGCACACATTCTTTAAAAATTAAATATTTATGCTATTATGACGAAGCTGGCATGTTCTCTGAATTCCCTTGCCCCCAACATGACACTATCCAAAATTTTTGTTTGTTTTACACTTCATTACCCCAACATTTTACTTTTACGGCTCTTCCTGGAGTGACCGTTTCGAAATCGAGTTTTAAAATTGGCCACAAGAATATCTTAAAGGAACTCTAACTAATTTTTATGTACTTTTGCCATGAATTCCCTAAATGAGTTAAAACACGTCAAACCATCACGAAAAAATGTAATTTTCGGCATCATCACCTCCGATTTCACTGAAATTCAACACAAATGTTTTACAAAATTTGTTTGAATCTTTTTGTATTTTGTTGACAAATAATTTTTTGTTTCATAAACAAAATATTTTTTCATATTAAATAAAATAATTAATTTCCTGCAGAAGTCACACAAAGGAGTGACGAAATATTGAAATTAAAAATTAAATTAAAATAAAGAGACCTTAAACTTAAAAATATCAGAATACAATAATAACTAAAAAGAGGTCAAGAAACCAGAAGAATCTAACAAATGTTATACACTACAAGAGTATAATTAAACAAAAAAAAAAATTTGGGCCCAGATCCATTCGGGTTCCGAAATATGACGATAAAACGATATCAAAAAAACTAAATTATCTTGCATAGTTCAAAAGTTCTATCGCTTTTTGTAAGGAGGGTTTTGTGATTTTTAAAAATTTTTTACAACTTTTATGACGTCATGACATGGTTTCACCCAAATAGAGCATAATGGAGTGAACGTTTTCCCCAATCAAAACCATCAAGCATCCTTATATTTTTCTAGTTGGTAGAGTTGTTGATCTTGCCATGGATTTTCCTATTGCAAGCAATACGTTAACTTTGCCAGGTTTACTGATAATGTGCATTGGACTTCATAGACAGAAGATAAGGGAAAATTATTAAAAGATTCAGAAGTATGTATATATAAAAAATAGTTTTTATTTACTAAATATTTGAAGGGTACTTAAGATTCGACCTGGTCGAGTATAATGTTCTTACTGGTTTTCTTACAAATACTCGTGACACGCTGCTAAAGAAAGAAAAAAAAATTATGCTGTTTAATCACATTTGAGCAGGTGCTCTTTTTGAGATTTCTGCTTGGCAATTAGTGTAGAATTAAATCTTTCAAAGAAAAATATAGCCAAAACAAAACAAAAAAAAAGTAAAAGTACTATATTCGGCTGTGCCGAATCTTAAATACCCTTCACAGGTGTAATTCTTCTTTCTTGCCAAAACAGAAAGTAGGTTTAATTAAAAAATCAAAATGATGTTATCGGTTACTTTTATATTTAAGAAAACGTTTAAAAATTTCGGCTAGGAAGCTAAATGTTTGGCTTTTCTTATATCTAATACCTATGAACGTCTTTCAAAAATATTAAATATGTTTAATTTACTAACAAAAAATCCGTTTCATGTACCACAAAAAGTTCTAATTGTCCAACCGTAGAATCGTACCAATTTATTTCTTCCTGATATATAAAGTAGGTATAATTCATTATAAAATTCAAAAATAACAAATAAAATGGCTGCTTTTATGAATCAGAAAATGTCGATTTTCCAACCCTGGAACCGAATTTTTAACTTTTTAATACTAATTTAATTTTTTCTGATATATAAAATAATTTTAATTCACTAAAAACACAAAATTTGGAATTTATGTATGTACTTTTATGTACCAAAAATATTTCGATTTTCCAACCCTGGAACCGAATTTATAGTTTTTAAAATTTTTAATACCAATTTAATTCTTAGCGAAGTATGAAATAGGTTTAAGTCACTGAAAAAACCAAAATTGGAAACTTATATGGATACTTTTATGTACCAAAAAATTTCGATTTTCCAACCCTGGAACCGAATTTATAATTTCTTGATACTAGTTTAATTTTTTCTGAAATATCCAATAGGTTTAATTGACTAATAGCAAAAAATTTGGAATTTATGTATGTACTTTTATGTACGAAAAATATTTAGATTTTCCAACTCCAAATGTGAATTTTTATTTTTTTACCAATGCAATTCTTAGTGAGGTGTAACATAGTTTTGCTTGACAGCAAAATTCAAATTTTTAAACTTTTTGGTCACTTTCATGTACCATAAAATATTTCATTTGTCCAACCCTTAAGTCGAAATTTTATTTTTTATTTTTGAATTTTTGATACCAATTTTGTTCTTCCTAAATTATAAGACAGTTTTAGTTAGCAAAAAACAAAAAAAAACAACATCAGTTGCCTGTTAGATTACTTTCATGTATAAAAAAATCAATTTCTCACCCCTGGAAGCAAAATTTCAATTAAAAATTTTTTTTGGCCAATGCAAATCTTCATGACGTATAAAGTGGTTTTGTTAAAGAAAAACTTGAAATTTTTAACAATTTTAGGTACTACATGTACTACAAAATACGGAATAAGCCGAAAAAAAATTTTTAATTTCCCATCCTTGGAAAAAAAATTTTATTTTTTTAGTTTTTAATAGACCATTGAGGCTCCCCAAAGCACGAAATAGGTTTAATTTACAAACATTAAGAAAAATAATAGATTTTTGGTAAATTTTGCGTCGAGAAATAGGTGTAAGCTTCCCAGCTCTGGAACCATACTTCGGATCTTTCTGAATTTCAATAGCAGCCTATTTAAGCTCATTTCCAATCCAACGGTCCAAAAACGAGGTCTATAGCTCTTCTGGGGCTTGGGAAAACCGATTTCACGTACAGACGGACATCGCTCAATCGCCATCGCTATTCATAAGGATCCAGAATATAAATACTTTATGGGTTCCCATGTGCATATCGAAGAAATTACACACGGAATGACAAACCTATATATACCCTTTCACTTTTTTGTGAAGAGTATAAAAATAACACAAACAACAAGATAAATCTTTAATTTCTTGTGCCAAAGAAATATCATTTTAACAAGTTCTTAGCAAAAATATTAAAAAAGAGAAAAAATTAAACTAAATTTAACGTAGAAATCAGCTCAAGCAAAAACCTTAGCACTGATCATATTAAATAAAGCTGCAGCACAAATACCATAAAAGAAACGAATGAATAAGGATTCGTATCACTGGCAACAATCAAAATGAGAATGAAGAAGCAAAAAAAAGTTACTGAATGCTACAGTCAGTAAGCAGCGAGGAAGAACAGAAAACAATGACTGTGGTCACACTTACTGTTGTTATACCCAAATGCAACATTAAATTTATGTATGTGCTTCCGTGTATTCCAGAGCAAAGCATTGCAGGCAGCTCAACATATTTTTATACACATCTCGAGATGTAGTGATTTTAGTACTACGTATACAATTTTAAACACGTAACGCTGCTTTGTTCTTTACCCCAAAGTGTTGTTGGTTTGAGATTGACAGGAATGAAAAACCAGCAGCAACAAAAATAAACTTCAAGAACTTGAGTTTAATAAATGCAACTAAAGCGCAAAAAAAAAAATCTGGAAAAAAATAAAAAAGCTGGACACAGCAATTTAGCAACAACAACTTAACTGCAAATACTCTGGGGAGACGTAACAAGACGCAAAAACCACAAGGTGCCACATCCGTTGTTGTTAATGATGATGAGGATTGTGTTGCTTGGTACAGGTTCATTTCTTTCTTCTTCATCTTGCATTTTTTTCGTTTTTGGTTTTTGCAGAAGTCTTTAAGCAATTTAAACATTAAACATTGTTACTTAGATATTTTTGCAAATTCTGCGCTTGTCCATGACAAAACAAAGTTCCATGAAAAGTTCTATTATCATTCACTTTGTACATGAAACGCAGAGAAAATATCATGTCTTGCTGAGGAAGCAGATTGTTTTTGCCTGCAGATTTTAAAGAAGTATTTGCTGCTATTTAAAAACGACAGATGTTTTTCTGGTTCTTCAGATTGAACAGGTTCTGTGCTTCATTTTTACTTGATAAATTGAAGTTTAATTATAGAATGTATAGATTTTATTAGTATATGAAGGAGTTTGTCTGAAATGCTTTAGGAGACAAAAGCAATAATTAATAAGTTTTTTTTAATGATACTCTCAAGCAAAACGGAGTTTAAGTTGTTGTATTAAATATCACATTGATCGCCCCACTTGCATGTTCTTCGCCGTAATGTATAGTAATTTTTAAATATTTTTAAATATTACTGGAAGGCAATATAAAGGGTGTTTTTTATAGAATGTCACAATAAAACAAGGAAATATTTTTTTAATATCAATGAAACGGGCTTTATTGGATAGGAAATTTTAAGAAATTAATGAAATTGTGAATTGGCGCGTAGAAGGCGCAATCTGAAACACTAATTTTCAACAACTAAAAAAATCTTCCATAAGGTGGAAGGACACTACTACAGTTGCTGAGAGCGGCGAAGAATTTATTGATTAGGATCATCTTCCGTGCTTTCCTGTACAGCGGCTACAGCTTCTTCAGTGTGCACTGTTCGGTGTCTCACGGGATGCAGATTATCAGTAACAGTAAATGTGGTTCGAAAACGATTTATTCTTCTTCGAATTAGCCGCTCTGAAGGACGATTATGTACGCCATAAAATGGCAGAAGTGCACGATGAGTTTGACGAATAGAAAAATTATTTCTTTGATAAAAAATTTCAATAATTTACACGCATTGCCCTGGTGTTGTGAGACACTTTATTACACATACAATGTATTTTTCACTAGAGAAACATCTAAAGAAACCGAATATAAAGACTAACTTTTCTATTTGATTTGTTTAAATTCATTTGGCTATTTCATTACAGTGCACTCTTTTTGACCATTTTATCATCAAAGTATAATCGCCCTTATTCTATAACTATTTGTCGATGCCAAAGTCAAGACAATATCAAGAATGAGATATTTAGATACTCATTGTGATGAACAATTGAATTGTGCTGAGGCTGCAGACAACTAATGAAGAAAAAGTGTAAATAATTATCCTCTTTTTGATATTGTCTTGTTGTTGACGTCGACAAGTAGTTCCAGAATAAAGGCTCATTTAGCCGAACGTTGAAATCGTAAATGTGACCTAAATGTAAATGTTAGGTAAATGTAAATGTTGCTACACTTATAGAATGCTTAAAATCGTGTCATATGTTTTTGACAAAAACAAACAACATATAAGTATTTATAAAAACAAAATCATAAAAATTATGTATGAATTTCTATTTTAATGTGAACTTTTCATTTATGTAAATTGTATTACAGGATGTAAATTTTCTCAACAGGCTATAAGTTCAAATCTGCGAAACTGCAAATTATTTTTTATTTAATATATGAATGTGATTACATTCTATTTATTTCTCAGAGTGGAATATTAAAAATATTTTTCATAGTCATCAAACCAGCAGAACGGATCAGTACTGATTTCCAGGCCTCTATGCCATCTCATCAGCGTTCTTGGTTTGATGACTATGAAAAATATTCTTAATATTCCACTCTGAGATATAAATAGAATGTAATCACATTCATTTATTAAATAAAAAATATACAAGTAAAAGTGCTATATTCGGCTGTGCCGAATCTTAAATACCCTTCACAGATGTAATTCTTCTTTCTCTCTTTCTTGCTAAAACAGAAAGTAGCTCTAATTAAAATATAATTAAAAACAAGTAAAAACGTTATATTCGACCGGGTCGAATCTTAAATACCCTCCAAATATTTAGTAAGTGAATTTGATATGTTTAACTTGGTGGGACAGAGTTCCTTTATATAATATCGTACGTCAACGCCCACTAAAGGGGGCGGGGTTCAAAAATATACAATATCATGTTTTCCACAGACGAACGTATGGGCATTGCTAGACCGTCTTAGACTTCATCACAATTCTCTTTGGAGGCTATAAAAACTGTATTTTGGCGGGGTCGCTCTGGCAAGGGCTGTGGGGGAAACATTTCACCTTTGTCATAAAACTCTAAAAATAAATGCTTGGGATAATTATATACAAAATTAAAATTTCTTTTTTTTTGATAGGGTCATTTAAAGGGCGAAGGGGGAGAGGGGGTAGGGCAGAAACAGATACACATAAAACTGTAAAAATAATTGATTGGGATGATTATACACAAAATAAAAAAAATTTATATTTATTTTTAATGGGGTCATTTAGCGGGCAAAGGAGGAGGAGGGGGTAGGGCAGCAACAGGCAGTCATAAAACTCTAAAGATAAATGCTTGGGATGATTATATACAAAATTTAAAAAAAAAAAATTTTTTTGGTAGGGTCATTTTAGGGAACAAAGGAAGAAGGGGGGGGGGGGGGCTAGGGCAGAAATCGGCAGTAATAAAAGTCTAAAGATAAATGCTTGGGATGATTATATACAAAATTTAAAAAATTTTTTTTTTGGTAGGGTCATTTAGGTGGCAAAGGAAGAGGGGGGGGGGGGGGGGTGTAGGGCAGAAATCGGAAGTCATAAAACTCTAAAGATAAATGCTTGGGATGATTATATAAAAAATTTAAAAAAACATTTTTTTTTGGTAGGGTCATTTTGGTGGCAAAGAAAGAGGGGGGGGGGGTAGGGCAGAAATCGGCAGTCATAAAACTCTAAAGATAAATGCTTGGGATGATTATATACAAAATTTAAAAGAACATTTTTTTTTTGGTAGGGTCATTTAGGGGGCAAAGGAAGAGGTGGGGGGGGGAGGTAGGGCAGAAATCGGCAGTCATATAACTCTAAAGATAAATGCTTGGGATGATTATATACAAAATTTAAAAAAATTTTTTTTTTTTTGGTAGGGTCATTTAGAGGGCGAAGGGGAAGGAGGGGGTAGGGCAGAGTAGTACCAGGTTTCGTCTCAGCTTCGTCATTAAAGCTTAAAAGTGTTCTTTTTAAGGAATATAGGCTTAAGTAAAACAATTTGTTAAATTTTTATGCTATTTTTGCCTATAATAACGCCCACTAAAGTGGGCGGGGTCAAAAAATATTTTTGTTTTATTTAATGGCTCCAAGTTTAAGGCGTTGGACCGTATTTGACATAAAAATATATCATTTGCTTAACAAAATAACCAAAAAACTTTAAAAATTATGTTGTTTTTTCTGGGTTGGTTTAGTTCTTCTTAGGGGAACTTTTTTCCCTCTTGCCCGATTTAGCCCATCTTCGAACTTAACCTGCTCTAAGTTTTAAAATATACTTATGCCAAATTTCAAGAGTCTAGCTCTTTTCGTTTGGACTGAATCGTGATTTCCACAGACGGACGGACGGACATGCTCAGTTCGTCTGAGATTTCATCACTGATCAAGAATATATATACTTTATGGGGTCTGAGATGGATATTTCGATGCGTTACAAACGGAATGACAAAGTGAATATACCCTCCAAATTCTTTTTTGGAGGGTATAAAAACCAAAATGATGTTATTGGCTACTTTTATATTTAAGACAACGATTAAATTTTTTGGTTAGGAAGCTAAATGTGTGGCTCTTCTTACTTCTAATACCTCTGAACGTCTTTCAAAAATATTAAATATGTTTAATTTACAAACAAAAAGAAAAAATCCGTTTCATGTACCCCAAAAGGTTCTAATTGTCCAACCGCAGAATAGTCTTTTAGATTTTTTTGGTTTTTAATACCAATTTATTTCTTCCTAATATATGAAGTAGGTATAATTCATCATAAGAATCAAAAATAACAAATTATATGGTTACTTTTATGAATAAGAAAATGTCGATATTCCAACCCTGATATTGGATATTTAATTATTTTAGTTTTTAATGACAATTTAACTCTTCCCGGAGTATAAAAAAGATTTCATTCACACACAACCAAAATAAGGAACTTATAAGGGTACTTTTATGTATAAAAACAAATTTCAATTTCTCATCCCTGGAAGCGAAATTAATTTTTTTTTTACCAATCCTAGTCTTCATTAGGTATAAAGTCGTTTTATTTAAGAAAAACTTAAAATATGCAACCATTTTGGTACTTTCATGTACTACAATATATTGCATGTACCAAAAAACCTTTAAACTTCCCAACCCTGGAAGTGAAATTTTAATTTTGTTTGTTTTATTTTTAACCAATGGAACTCTTCATGAGGAATAAAGTAGTTTTATTTAGAAAAATTTACAATTTTCAACCATTTTGGTCACCTTCATGAACTATAAAATGTTGCACTTGTCCAACCCTGGATTCGAAATTTTGATTTTTTCTTGGAAATTTTTGATACCAATTTTGTTCTTCCTAATATATAAAATAGTTTTAGTTGGCAAAAAAAAAAACAACGTCAATTGCCTTTTTGGTTACTTTTATGTATAAAAAAAATTCGATTTCCCAACCCTGGAAGCGAAATTTTCATTTTAAAAATTTTTTTTATCAATGCAAATCTTCATGAGGTATAAGGTAGTTTTGTTTAAGAAAAACTCAAATTTTTTACCCAGTTTGGTTATTACATGTACTACAAAATATTGCATGTACCAAAAAAAACTTTAATTTTCCCAACCCTGGAAGCGAAATTTTATTTATTTTTTTTATCAGTGCAACGCTTCATGGGGTATAAAGTAATTTTTTTAAAGAAAAATTTCAAACTTATAACCTTTTTGGTCACTTTCATGTACTATTAAATATTGCACTTGTCCATCCCTGGATTCAAAATTTAATACAAAAAATAATATTTAATTTAATATAAAAAATAATATTTGAATTTTTGATACCAATTTTGTTCTTCCTAAATTATAAGACAGGCTTAGTTAGCAAAAAAAAACAACATCAGTTGCCTGTTGGATTACTTTCACGTATAAAATAAATGCAATTTCCCACCCCTGGAAGCAAAATTTGAATTAAAAAATTTTTTTTGGCCAATGCAAATCTTCATGACGTATAAAAAGGTTTTCTAAAAGAAAAATTTAACATTTTAAACAATTTTAGTTACTACATGTTCTACAAAATACGGAATGGGCCGAAAAAAATTTTAATTTCCCATCCCTGGAAATTTTTTTTTATTTTTTTAGTTTTTAATAGACCATCGAGGCTTCCCAAAGCACGAAATAGGTTCAATTTACAAACATAAAAAAAATAATTGATTTTTGGTATAAATTTTGCGTCGAGAAATAGGTGTAAGCTTCCCAGCTCTGGAACCGTACTTCGGATCTTTCTGAATTTCAATAGCACTCTATTTAAGTACATTTACAATCCAACGGTCCAAGAACGAAGTCTCTAGCTCTTCTGGGGGTGGGGAAAACCGATTTCACGTACAGACGGACGGACAGACGGACATGGCTCAAACGTCATCGCTATTCATAAGGATTCAGAATATATATACTTTATGGGGTCCCATGAGCATATCGAAGAAATTACACACGGAATGACAAAACTATATACATATATCCTTTCACTTTTTTGTGAAGGGTATAAAAATAAAACAGAATTATAACTTATTTACTCTTTCTTTTGTCTAATTTTTTTAACCTTTTTTCTTTAATAAATAATATATTTGTTTGAGTCTTGAGGTTAATTTATATTAATATTTGATATTCGATATTTCGCTAACCATCGGTTAGCTTCTTCAGGAAATTATTTAGTTTTGTCAAAAATTTTCTTTTCAATTAGTATATACAAAATTTTTTTAACAACATAAATCAAAAATTTTAAATATTAAAAAATACTAACTCTAAAATGTGTAAATAGTTTAAATTAATACAATTTTAAATATTAAAACATACTAAATCTAAAATGTATAATTATTATAAAGTTTAATAATATATAATAATATAATGAAAACCGATGTGTGTGTATTAACTACAATTCTTTTAATGTTGTGTAAATATTATATATTAGTAAAATTTTAAATATTAAAACATACTAACTCTAAAATGTATAAATACTATAAATTTTAATTATATATAATATATTATGAAACCGATCTGTGTGTTAACTACAATTCTTTCAATGTTACGTAATTAATTGTAAACAAAATTATAAAAATGTGTTTTTTTTTTTTTTTTTTTTTTTTTTTTAAAAGAATTGTAGTTAATACACACACATCGGTTTTCATTATATTATTATATATTATTAAACTTTATAATAATTATACATTTTAGATTTAGTATGTTTTAATATTTAAAATTGTATTAATTTAAACTATTTACACATTTTAGAGTTAGTATTTTTTAATATTTAAAATTTTTGATTTATGTTGTTAAAAAAATTTTGTATATACTAATTGAAAAGAAAATTTTTGACAAAACTAAATAATTTCCTGAAGAAGCTAACCGATGGTTAGCGAAATATCGAATATCAAATATTAATATAAATTAACCTCAAGACTCAAACAAATATATTATTTATAACTTATTTAGTTACTTTCATATGAAAAATTCATTTTCGGACCCTGAAATCGAGGTTTAAATTTCTGTTTTGATTTTTTTTTTGATATTTAATACAAGTTTAATTCTTCCTGAATAATAAATGAGGCTTAGGTCACAAACAAAATTAATAAATAAATAAAATTAGTGACTTATTCGGTTACTTTTGTGCACGAACAAAAAATATCGATTGGTCAAAACTGGGGTCGAATTTTTGATTTCTTGGGATTTCTAATATCAATTTCAATCTTCCTGATGTATAAAACAGGTTTAATTCACTAAAAAAAAACTTATTTTCCCAAAAAAAAGTAACTTATTCGGTTACTTTTACGCATACGAAGCAAAATACCGACCGACGACCGTACACGAAGAGAATTAACATGGCTACAGGGTTTTCATATCACTGAGAAGAGGTTTGGAAATTCAAACCGAAAATCTAACTAGAACTTCAAAATTTCTCTCTCAAGTTGTCGTTTATGCAAAAGGTAGATTTGGTAAGTCAATCATAGTACTTCTGAAATATATTTGAGGTGGCTGACAGACCTCAGCTGCTGAGACCCTTTTATTGCGAATATATAAATTTTATGACTTTTAATAAGGCAATTGATGATTTTTTTATAATTTATTCTTTGTTCACATAAAGTGCGCTCAACAAAATTTATTGCAATATCTTTATTTATACAAGGAACAAATTGCTTTGAAAGTGTTTCCAACTAAACCACTGGTATATTTTATCATTTCTTTTACCATTTATATTAAAGTCAAATACATCCATTACATTACCTTAATTGAAATGCTCTTCATGCCACACTTTCTTTTCATAAAACTTAAATTTATCTTCAGTTCGTTACTAAGAAAATCAAAAACATTTCAAATCTAATTTTTGCCTTGAATAATACCTTCGGTTATTTCTCTAGCAAGTGACATAAATGTTATTATTATTATTATTATTATTATTATTATTATGTTTAATATTTATGATTTTATTAATTATTCTTAGACTCCTACTACATTAACATAAATATTTATTTTTAGTAAAAACAAGACAAACTTTTTGAATATATAAATAGAAGAATTTACGACAAGAATGCAAAGCAAACAATATTTTTTTTTTTAAATTCACAGAATTATTACTAAAACCGATTATTTAATTACTAAAGTGGAGAACTACACTGAGGTACCAACGATGCACAGTGGGAGATTTTAAGATAAGTTGAATAAAGCTAATGGTATTTTAAGAGAATTAAAAATAAATAAAAATGCTATATTCTCCGACATCGTAATTGACTACGAGTTATAAAAAAGTTTGCATTCTTATACTCATCAACAAAAATAACTATAGGGTATTATAGGTTTGTCATGCCGTGTGTAATATTAACATGACATCTTATAAGATATATATATATATATATATATATATATATATATATATATATATATATATATATATATATATATTCTGGATCCTTATAAATAGGGAAGACGAATAGGCGACGTCCGTCTGACTGTAGATGAAATTGGTTTGCCCCAGATGAACAGACTTCATTCTTGGACTGATGAGTTGAAAATGAACCTAAATATTTCTAAACTATAGTTGCAGAGCTGGAAAGTTTAAACCTATTTGAGTTCAAGCAATTAACTAGCAAAAACTAACTATTTTCTGCTCATTAAATCTATTTATACCTTGGGAACAATTAAAATTGTATTATTAAACAAATTGTATATTCAAACAAATAAAAATTTGATTACAGGGTTCGAAAATCTAATTTTGTTCTGTGCTTCTAAGTAAGCAAATAAGTTGCTAGTGTTGTTTTTTTTGGTGAATTAAACCTATTTTATACTGTAGGAAAAATTAAAATAGTATTAAAAATCAAAAACTCGATTCCAGGGTTGGGCAATCGAAATTTTTTGGCACTTAAATATAAATAAATAAGCTACAAGTTTTTTTTCTGAACTAATTCATACTTCAGGAGAAATTAAATTTGTGTTAGAAATAAAAAAAAATTAGAAACTTGATTCCAGGGTTCGAAAATCGATTCTTTTTTGGACATAAAATAAACCAAATACGTTGCCAGTTTAGGTTTTTTGGTAACTTAAATCAATTTTATACGTTAGAAAAAATTAAAATAGTATTAAAACTCAACAATAGAACGGCACAATTGATTAACAGGAATCGCATGGACATCTCAAGGCTCGTAGCGGTTGTGACGGGGCACTGGGTAATAGGCAGACATGCAGGCAGGTTAGGTCTCAACCATAATGCATTCTGTAGGAGCTGCCGGGATCAGAGCAAGGAGGAGACAGTTTATCACTTCCTTTGCGAATGCCCGGCCTTGCACAACACGAGACACAAATTCTTAGGCAATAGTATCATAGGCGACCTCGCGGAGTTATCAGGTATAGGTCTGGGGGACCTTATTAGATACCTCAATGCGACGGGGTGGATCTAGTAACCATCCGTACCCGAGATCAGGATACGGCTTCCATAGGTAGTCACTGACGAGTGGAGTGGTTTTTTCAAAACGGGATCTCAGAGATCCTACTTGAATGCTTGCGTGTAGCGGGCAGCCACGTATACCAACCAACCAACCAACCATTAAAAATCAAAAACTCGACTCCAGGGTTGGGCAATCGAAATTTTTTTTGGCACTTAAAAATAAACAAATAAAGTAAAATTTTTTTTCTGAACTAATTCATACTTCAGGAAGAATTATATGTATTTGCATTAAAGATATCAGAAACTCGATTCCAGGGTTCGAAAATAGATTTGTTTTTTTGCCATAAAATAAACCAAATACGTTGCCAGTTTAGGTTTTTTGGTAACTTAAATCTATTTTATACCTTCGGAAAAATTAAAATAGTACTATTAAAAGTAAAAAACTTGATTCCAGGGTTGTACAATTGAAACTGTTTTTGCTGCATGAAAGTATCCAAATAAATTACTAATCTTTGTTCTTGTGAATTAAACTAATTTTATTAACTTGACATTGAATATAGAAAAAAAGATGCCAGGGTTAGACAATTGAATATTTTTTTAAACCTGAATGTAACCATATAGGCTACTAATATTTTTTTTTGTTACTTAAATCTATTTTATACTTCAGGAAAAATAAACTTTGTATTGGTATCAAACAAAATGAAAAAATGACAATAGGGTTGGACTATAGAAATTTTTTTTGGTATATGAAAGCAACCAACTGTGACAAATACTTTTTTAATATTAAAACAACTAAATAACAAAAATTTGCATAGATTTTGTGTGACAAAACTGAATATAGAATCCATATATGATAGTTTTTTTATGTAAACGCTTTTGCAATCTTAAAATTAATTAAAAAAGATGTTATTTCAAGAAAGTGATTAAAAAAAACTTTGAAACAAAATTTATCGAGGTGTTAAAAAAAACTTAGAAATATACAGATTTTTGGGTAGAGAATCCAAACACAAGTAAATATCTACTAAGGGTTTTAAATAGTAATTAAAACAAATTCATGGCAAGTCCAAATGCCATCAACATAATTTATAACAACACGGACAACCCAGAAAGTGTTATTTTGCTGTCACTTTTGCATTATAAATAATCAAAACTTTGCTTTAGTTTATAAACTTGTCCGTTTTTACATTTTCAATAACACAAACTTAGACCCTGAAATTCTTTTCAAACTTTTCGTAAAATATTAATTGCTTTTGAAATAAATTTACAAAAGTTGCTACTTCACATAAAATGAAACAACCTAAAAATCTGTACCTTCGAATTTGTGTACTTCTTAGTTAGACCTGCCTGATTTATTTCAATACAATTGCTCAATATCTTAATTAACATTGTGGTTTAGCACTACAAGTAGTTTCTACTTTCCAGTTGCAAAGCACATAAAGCGCATTGAAATAAAATAACTCAAGCAGAATTTTGTTAATGTAACAGGAAATTCTAAATTGAAACTTTGTACGTTTACAATATCTACTAGTATTTCAAAGTTAGACCAACTGGTTGAAGGCCAGGGTGGAGATGGACGGATGAATGGTTGGCTACAGTTTCTGTAGTTCTGCCATTGTATTGTTCAATACATTTAATGAATGAAAGGAAATACTTAAAATGTTTCGAATTTGTTTTTATTACATGTATATCTTTTCCTTTTTATGTATTTTTTTTCTACTGCACAAAAGTCATTGACAACATGAAATTTGATTGTCTCTTCTGGTCATCAGCAGCAACGACGACAATAACAGCAGCAACAACAGAAATTAAAACATCATCAGCATATAAAAGTATTAAATGTTATAAAAACAGCACAAGAAACAGCCAAGTCCTCACGTTACTACTGCCAGTTCTGAAGCAAAAAAAAAAAGAAAAAATTCAAACAGGCACTCATACACAAATTCTCATTCATACTTTCATATAGATACAAACGACGGCATTGCTTAATATGTATTTCATTTCTATACAAGAGATACAGCTGGCAGAAAAAAAGTTGTAATTTAAAACCGGCTGCCGACCGACCAATTCATTCATTCAGTTTGATTTAAGAACAAAACAAATGCCAGCCATTGAGTGGAACTTTTCATTAAGACCACTTCAAAAACCATACAACATGCCGTATCTTAAAGTTGTAACAAAAATATCAACTGAATTAAATGTAAAAGAAAGCAGAATAACTGATGACTGTGAAATGTATTTTTTATACATTCACCAGGGCACACGCACAATTGTGCAAGTACTAAAAAGAAACCCACATGGAATTTAAGAACTCTTCATTTGCAAGCTATTTGCTAAGTAGATATATTATATAATGCTCCTTTCTCATAACAAACACGAGAGTAGGGTATTTATTTCCTAAGTTTGTCCAAATGTATGACATATCAAAAATTTTAAGTTAAACATAATTTTAATATGGTGTTCAGAAATACAGCTTAATTGAGTTTATCGCAATTAATGCCATTATTGAGCTCAATTAACCGTACAAAATTTTAATTGAGTGATTGCTCAATTAACACTTAATTGCTATAAAATCGGGTAAAATTACAAATGCAGCGCTGCTAAAAAGCGTGTTTAGTGAGCGAAACGCAACTCACTGAACAAATTTAGTCCTAAAATGTGGAAGAAGTAAAAAATAAAAATAAAAAAAGATATCAGACTTGAAATTGAGGTTCCCATAAATATGAAATAGTTTATATGTATGATTATCATAAGTTAATTGAATTGACACAATTTTGCATATCTGTACAGGAAGATAATTATTAAACTAAATAATAAGGTAATTATTAAATGATAATTATTATAATGCATGTCTGAACACCAAGTAAATCTAAGCAGCGAAGACGCAAACCGAAAGTGGTACCAAACCTATTCTGCAGTTAAGAGAGATCTGTTAGTCACTTAACAGTTGGGGTAAAAAGTGAAGAAATTCATTTAAGACCAAAAATCTAGGAAGTGGACATAGAAATTATGACTCAAGAAATACTTAATGAAGATGTACTTACGGGATGTGTTGAAAATATAACATATTATAAACAAGTAAAAGCGCTATATTCGGCTGTGCCGAATCTTATATACCCTTCACAGATGTAATTCTTCTTTCTTTCTTTCTTGCCAAAACAGAAAGTAGGTTTAATTAAAATATCAAAATAATGTTATCGGTTACTTTTATATTTAAGAAAACGTTTAAATTTTTCGGCTAGGAAGCTAAATTTTTGGCTTCTCTTATATCTAATACCTATGAACGTCTTTCGAAAATATTATATATATTTAATTTACAAACAAAACAAAAAATCCGTTTCATGTACCCCAAAAAGTTCTAATTGTCCAACCGTAGAATCGTCTTTGGTTTTTAATGTTGTTGGTTTTTAATACCAGATTACTTCTTTCTGATAAATAAAGTATGTATAATTCATCATAAAAATCAAAAATAACAAATAAAATGGCTGATTTTATGAATCAGAAAATGTCAACTTCCTAACCCTGGAACCGAATTCTTAATTTTTTAATACTAATCTAATTTTTTCTGATATATAAAATAGCTTTAATTCACTAAAAACACAAAATTTTTAATTTAAGTATGTACTATTATGTACGAAAAGTATTTCGATTTTCCAACTCTGGAAGCGAATTTTTATTTTTTTACCAATGCAATTCTTAGTGAGGCGTAACATAGCTTTAGTTGACAAAAAAAATACTATTTTTAAACTTTTTGGTCACTTTCACGTACCATAAAATATATCATATGTCCAAACCTGGAGTCGAAATTTTGATTTTTAAGATTTTAATACCAAATTTGTTCTTCCTGAATTATAAAACAGCTCTAATTAGCAAAAAAAACAACGTCAATTGCCTTTTTGGTTACATTTATGTTTAAAAAAATTTCAATTTCCTAACCCTGGAAGCGAAATTTAAATTTTTTAAAATTTTCTTTATCAATGCAAATCTTCATGAGGTATAAAGTAGTTTTGTTTAAGAAAAAGTCGAATTTTGCAACCATTTTGGTTATTACATGTACTACAAAATATTGCATGTACCAAAAAAAATTTAATTTTTCTAACCCTGGAAACGAAATTTAAATTTTTTTTGTTTGTTTTTTTTATCAGTGCAATGCTTCTTGAAGTATAAAGTAGTTTTATTTACAAAAAATTGCAAATTTTTTACCATTTTGGTAACTTTCATGTACCATACAATATTGCACTTGTCCATCCCTGGATTCGAAATTTTATTTTTTATTTTTGAATTTTTGATACCAATTTTGTTCTTCCTAAATTATACGACTGTTTTAGTTGGCAAAAAACAAAAAACAACAACATCGATTGCCTGTTTGATTACTTGCATGTATAAAAAAAATTCAATTTCCCACCCCTGGAAGCAAAATTTGAATCTAAAATTTTCTTTTCTTTTTGCCAATGCAAATCTTCATGACGTATAAAGAGGTTTTGTTAAAGAAAAACTTAACATTTTTAACAATTTTAGTTACTACATGTACTACAAAATACGGAATGGGCCGAAAAAAAAATTTTTATTTCCCATCCCTGGAAAAATTTTTTTATTTTTTTAGTTTTTAATAGACCATTGAGGCTCCCTAAAGCACGAAATAGGTTTAATTTACAAACATTAAAAAAAATAATTGATTTTTGGTAAAAATTTTGCGTCGAGAAATAGGTGTAAGCTTCCCAGCTCTGGAACCATACTTCGGATCTTTCTGAATTTCAATAGCAGCCTGTTTAAGTTCATTTCCAATCCAACGGTCCAAGAACGAAGTCTCTAGCTCTTCTGGGAGCTTGGGAAAACCGATTTCACGTACAGACGGACGGACAGACGGACAGACGTACAGACGGACAGACGGACATCGCTCAATCGTCATCGCTATTCATAAGGATCCAGAATATATATACTTTATGGGGTCCCATGTGCATATCGAAGAAATTACACACGGAATGACAAACCTATATATACCCTTTCACTTTTTTGTGAAGGGTATAAAAAATTCGTTAAAAAAAATATTTTCCTGTAGAGATTATTGGTAGTTGCGAAAAAATTGCAACGTGCAAAAAAATTTACAAAAGGGGGGAAGTATCCGATGTATCATATATGAAATCGAATTTTGTGTCAGATCAAAAGGTCACCTAAGGATAATATGAAGCTATAGTCTAGCCATGAACAACGATGCACGATATCGCTGGCTTAATATCAAAAATGCCTAACTCGATTTTTTGTTACTCTACAAGAGCAGGAATTGACACACAAATTTTCGTGATACGATTTTTATCTGGGCCATATAGTCCTTAAGATTAAATATCCTATAAAACAGTACAGGGTTTTTTGATTGTTACTAACAGCCTTTTACGTCGTCCTTATCATGGGCTCCCTGAGGCCTACCTAAATGTCATCATGTCCCTTAATCTTACCAGATTTGTTGTTTATAACCACTTTAAAATAAAAGCTTCAATCGTACCATACACCCGTATATGCCAGGGTTCTCGGTAGCAAAATTTTACATCTCGTACCTCAACTCCACTTTAATTAATAACATCCAAACTCTAAAATAAAACTCAACACCTCTTTTAATACTGTACGAACTGTTATCATAATCGCCCGGCCTCTTGCGAAACCACACTTTACGTCTGTAGCATGCTACCCGATCCTTGTATGACAGCGCCTTTTTATTCAAATAACATGTATTTTATTCCCTCATTTTTGTTTCATCTTCAGCAACCGATACGAATACCAGTTTAACATGGCTGGATAATGGAAGCAGCAAATTGTATCTGTTCGAATGTGTGAGTGAATATAAAAATGCAATATAAAACTCAAGTTGGACATTTGCCTGATATATTTGAATCTCTACCTCAAATAAAATGGAAGGAAGAGAAAACTAAATAAGACGCATACGAACCACGCGTATTGGGTTTCCTCCTTTACATATTTTTCTTTTGTTGTTATTTTTGAATGCGATTTTGAATTGTATTCCCTCTTTCACTTTTATTCACTTTGCTGGCAAGCAAGCGCCCATAACAAGATAATTGTAATGAAAATACGCAAGTTAATTGAATAACTTTTATTCAAACATAAAAACACACACATATTGCATTTAAAATAATATGTATTTTTTTACTTTAAAGCAAAGAACGTAAGAAGTAGAAGTATTTGGTTTTACAGAATTACAATATGAGGTGTTATTACGATCGAGAAAATTTAAGTGATTGTTATAAAGACTTAAGAAGAGTTACATACATGACGTACTGTATTCATTGTAATTGTGAAGGTTACATTAATTGCAGAATATTCTGACCTGAATAAATTCTACTTTGCTTTTATAGAGACTTTGTCAGTGACATGGTAGCAGTCATGTAAAGAGGATCTTCTTGTGAAATATAAGTATTAAAGTAATGAAATGTAGATCGAAAGCAGAGTCACTACTAAGTATGTGAAAGGTCCACTTTCATCTTTGCAGATGATACCTGAAGTTTCCATGTCCTGTAAGTTACTCACTTAACCAGGTTCAGGCTTTTATCTAAAAACCCTATCCGCCGTCCTACTATTGGGTTCCTGAAGTACTATAAGCGCCTGCCTATAAGTTCTCGTCTCCGGTCAACTTTCCACGTTTTTTGGATTCAATCATATCTTTAATTGACCCACATCACAATACAATCCTCAAAATCAATACTGATCCGTTCTGCTGGTTTGATGATAATAGAAAATATTCTTAATATTGCAATCATAATATAAATAAATAGAATTTGAACAAATGCATTTATTAATAAAACATAAAAAATGACTTGCAGTTTCGCAGATTTGAACTTGAGCCCGTTTAAAATTTACATCCTGTTATACAATTTACATAAGAAAGTTCGCCTAATAAAATAGAAATTCTTATATAATTTAAAAATCCTCAAAATCCTCAAATTTTTTCAGCAGATCTCTGATCAGGCAGGGTAACAGGCTGATAGTGTTCAGATATTGTGTGAACCGTGGATGTTGAATAATTCTTGTAAACAAGCCAGCCAAATCTCTGAATCTTTGTGTGGGTACAGCAAATTCTTAATATAGTTCCGGCATAGTTAAATGATTGAGTAGGATCCATCACTTGAATGTCAGATGTTGTTTTATACCCTTCACAAAAAAGTGAAAGGGTATATACATATAGGTTTGTCATTCCGTGTGTAATTTCTTCGATATGAACATGGGACCCCATGAAGTATATATATTCTGGATCCTGAATAGCGATGACGATTTAGCGATGTCCGTCTGTCCGTCCGTCAGTTTTCCCAAGCCCCCAGAAGAGCTAGATACTTCGTTCTTGGACCGTTGGATTGGAAATGAACTTAAATAGAGCGCTTCATAAAAATCCGAAGTATGGTTCCAGAGCTGGGAAGCTTACACCTATTTCTCGACGCAAAATTTATACCAAAAATCAATTATTTATTTTAATGTTTGTAAATTGAACCTATTTGTTTCTTTGGGAAGCCTCAATGGTCTGTTAAAAACTAAAAAAATAAAAAATTTTTTCCAGGGATGGAAAATTAAAAATTTTTTTTTCGGCCCATTCCGTATTTTGTGGTACATGTAGTGACTAAAATTGTTAAAAACTTTAAGTTTTTCTTTTACAAAACCTCTACGTCATGAAGATTTGCATTGGCCAAAAAAATTTTTTTTAATTAAAATTTTGCTTCCAGGGGGTGGGAAATTGCATTTATTTTATATGTGATCAAACAGGCAACTGATGTTGTTTTTTATTGCTAACTAAGCCTGTCTTAAAATTTAGGAAGAACAAAATTGGTGTCAAAAATTCAAAAATAAAAAATAAAATTTCGAATCCAGGGATGGACAAGTGCAATATTTAATAGTAAATGAAACTGACCAAAATGGTTAAAAATTTGAAATTTTTCTTAAAAAAAATTACTTTATACCTCATGAAGCGTTGCACTGATAAAACTAAAACAAAAAATTAAAATTTCGCTTCCAGGGTTGGGAAAATTAAAGATTTTTTTTGTACGTGCAATATTTTGTAATACATGTTATAACCAAACTGGTTACAAAATTTGAGTTTTTCTTAAAAAAAAAACTACCTTATACCTTATGAAGATTTGAATTGATAAAACAACTTTAAAAAATTAAAATTTAGCTTCCAGGGTTGGGAAATTGAAATTTTTTTATACATAAAAGTAACCAAAAAGGCAATTGACGATGTTTTTCTGCGCTCTAAAACTATTTTATATATCAGAAAGAACAAAATTGGTATCAAAAATTTAAAAAAAAAAATCAAAATTTCAAATCCAGGGTTGGACAAGTGCAATATTTTGTAGTTCATGAAGGTGACCAAAATGGTTCAAAATTGTAATATAAAAATGAATAATTACGTCTTATATAAGAAGTTGTGATGAACTCAAACCCCTTCGGCAACTTTGGGCCACCCTGTAGACACGATTGATATTTTTTGTTCATTTGAAAGATCTATCGATGCTATTATAACATTTAAATGTCCACCATGGCTTCTCTGGGTGAAGCGTATCCGAAATGTCTAATTTCCTGTGACTCTGGCGCATAAATCAGGTTGTATTTAGTCGATGGCCTAGCTTAGGTCGGCTTGGAGGGCCTCCATGATTTGTAGCTTATTTGCATACGCCCGCGATTTAACTCTACAAAAAAAACTAATACGGTGCCGAATAATCGAAATGCATTATGAACTGGTAAACTTCGGAAGTCCTAATTCGTAATAAAAAATATCAATTGTGTGAATTTTAACGCTTTTCGAATTTGATTAAGGAAGAACACATACAATTTAGAGAAACATATGAAATATTTATGTAAGTCGATGGAATGATAATTTAACGCTTAAAGGTAATTTTCAATTTTTGCACACTCTCTCCAACATATCGGTCGTTGCTATCTCACGAATAAATTCTTCAATATTGGCTGCGAGTGCGTCAACCGTTGCGGTCTTGTCCCTACGTACATAAGACTTGATATACCTCCACAAAAATAGTCTAAAAGCGTTAAATTGACCGGCTCATACGTGAAATAAACTGTTCACCGAACTCGACTCGCGTTCTGTGAAGTATGTATATGGCACAATCTTCTTGAAACTACATGTCAGTCAAATAAAGGTCTTACATTTTGGCCTCGCCATTCACAGGAACGTTCTTGCTTTCTTATTTTGAATTCTTTATCACCTTAAATAAAATTTTCTCAATAAACAGCCGTTTTTTCTAGGGATACTAAAATTTAAAAGTGAAACTGTACTAAAACTTAAAAGTGAAAAGGTACTAAAACTTAAAAGTGAAACGGTACTAAAACTTAAAAGTGGAAACTAAAATAAAAGTGTGTTACTGGAAGGAGTCCTCACAAAAATTCTAGTGCAGGACTAGACTTTTTTTATTAAAATATATGAGTTATGTATGAATCATCTCATTTTGAAACACCCTGTTATAAAACACTGTATAATATAACTTCACATAACGTTTTCATTAACTGGAACTTGTTATTGTTACCTTTACGCAATAACTGATTGATTTCGTTAGTCAATCACAAAGATCTCAGATTCATTTGAAACATGAGTTAAAAATACTATCGTTATTGTTTTTGTTCGGTGACTTTGTAAAGAGTTTTGAAATTTGTTTTGATTCTACTATTTGGTGTTCGTTCAAGCGGCAATGTTAAAAGGTTAAGGTACGAGTATTAATTTACTTTGAATTGAAAAACAATTTAATACATTTTGCTGGGCAAACACATGTGACATTTCTTAGCTTTTTAAACACCAACTGAAATGCATCTGCTTAGTAATAAAGTCTTTTGAAATAACAGCAATTAAGGTTCATCATTAAACAGGAAAAGATATATAGAGTTTACTTTCGTAGAATGTTTATTTGATATTCATTTCTTTGATGGAGTTTCTAAGGAAAAAGCTTAAGTTGCTTAAAATAAACAAAAGAACTTGGTGTTGCTATTTAATTGAGTAAATGTAAATAAAGGGTGATTTTTAAGCAATTTTGTTCTTGGGAACACTGTTTTTGCCCGGTCAGCTGTTTTCGTGTAACTTGTTACTGTTAAACATGATCAGTTTGGTCTATAATTTAACTTTAAATCGACTTACAAACGAACAACGCGTGCAAATTATTGAATTTTATTATCGAAATTAATGTTCGTCTAAAAAAGTCTATTGTGCCCATTTCTGCTTGAATGGAAACGTGAAGAACTAAAGTTGCCGTATCTGGCTTTCGGCAAAATGCACTGTTTGGTGTGGATTATGGACCCGAGCCATCTTTTTCAAACACGACGAAGGCAGGAACGTGGCTGTAAATGGCGAGCACAGCCGTGCGATAAATACAATTTTTTTTTGTCCAAAATGGAAGAGCTGGACTTGGATGGCATGTTGTTTTAACAAGTCACTGTCACATCGCAAACAGCACGGGAAACAATGGCCCAATTGAGAGACGGGTTCGGTGAACAGTTTATTTCACGTTTGTGACCGATCTATGGGCCACCTAGATCGTGCGATTTAATGCTTTTTGAGGGAAATTTGCTGAAATTTCCCATTAATTTTAATCGCATTGTAGCGTGGAGTTACGATGAGAAGTTTTTTTATACCCTTCACAAAAAAGTGAAAGGGTATATATAGGTTTGTCATTCCGTGTGTACTTTCTTCGATATGCACATGGGACCCCATAAAGTATATATATTCTGGATCCTTATGAATAGCAATGACGATTGAGCGATGTCCGTCTGTACGTGAAATCGGTTTTCCGAAGCCCCCAGAAGAGCTAGAGACTTCGTTCTTGGACCGTTGGATTAAAAATGAACTTAAATACGGTGCTATTAAAATTCAGAAAGATCCAAAATATGGTTCCAGAGTTGGGAAGCTTACACCTATTTCTCGACGCAAAATTTATACCAAAAATCAATTATTTTTTAATGTTTGTAAATTAAACCTATTTCTTGCTTTCGGAAGTCTCAATTGTCTACTAAAAACTAAAAAAATAAAAAAAAATTTTTCAGGGATGGAAAATTAAAAATATTTTTTTGGCCCATTTCGTATTTTGTGGTACATGTAGTAAATAAAATTGTTAAACATTTTAAGTTTTTCTTTTACAAAACCTTTTTATACGTCGTGAAGATTTGCATTGGCAAAAAAAAAAATTTTAATTCAAATTTTGCTTCCAGGGGTGGGAAATTGCATTTATCAAACAACCAACTGATGTTTTTTTGCTAACTAAGCCTGTCTTATAATTTAGGAAGAACAAAATTGGTATCAAAAATTCGAAAATAAAATTTCGAATCCAGGGATGGACAAGTGCAATATTTAATAGTACATAAAATTGACCAAAATGGTTAAAAATTTGAAATTTTTCTTAAAAAAATTATTTTATACCTCATGAAGCGTTGCACTGATAAAGAACAAAAACAAAAAATTAAAATTTCGCTTCGAGGGTTCGGAAAATTAAAGTTTTTTTGGTACATGCAATATTTTGTAGTACATGTAATACCAAACTGGTTACAAAATTTAAGTTTTTCTTAAACAAAACTACCTTATACCTCATGAAGATTTGCATTGATAAAAAAATTTAAAAAATTTAAATTTCTTATCCAGGGTTGGGAAATTAAAATTTTTATATACATAAAAGTAACCAAAAAGGCAATTGACGTCATTTTTTTTGCTATTTAAAACTGTTATATATTAGGAAGAACCAAATTGGTATCAAAAGCTTCCAAAATAATCAAAATTTCATGAAGGGACCAAAATGGTTGAAAATTGTAAATTTTTCTTAAATAATATTATATTATTCCTCATGAAGGTAATATGTCCTCTAATCTTCCCCTAAAAATTTTTTTACACTTAATTGAAACAAAAGTTTACTTATTTAGTAAATTTATTTTTTACAACAAAAGTGAGATGCCTCCCCCACAGCCCTTCATGGAATGACCCTGTCAAAATAGAGTTTTAAAATTGGGCCCGCAGATTAAATATTTGTAATTTATTTATTTAATTTATTTTAAAGTGACGAAGATTTTGTGGGCTTTGATATAAAATATTAACTGGAAAAATTTGCTTGTATGCTGATGGAAAGATGTCTCAGCGATGATGTTCCTATTTGTAGGGCATGTTTGTTATTCCAATAATAAAATTAATAAAGAAAATCTGTTTGATGTTTAGTATAATCAAGAATGATAAAATAAAGATTACGCCTTGCGCATGATTTACCGTTTGATGACGTATTTGTTCCCTCGAAGAGATTGCCAAATGTTTATTATATGCAAAACTAATACTTTCTCGTACAAAATTAATATTTTATTTTATGCTTGTTGGCAACTCTCAGAGAGATTTCCAACAAGCAAATTAAATCGGATTTATGAAAGTGCAAGTTTTGTATTATACATATATTATAATAAATTGTGTTATATCTTGAAATAATTATTAAATAACTTAAAGTGTAAAAAACTTATTAAAACTTAATTTTTAAAGCTCATAAACTGTAAACAAAAAACCTAAATTAAAGAGAAAAGAGAACAAAAAGAGCAAACATGAAATGAGCAGTGGGCAATTGCAAGCAAAGTAACAGCAAAAAAAACCAGTGAGAAATAATTGTGTTAAAATGTAATATTGTTATCAAAATTCTTTTTTGTTTTGAAAAAGCTGTGTCATTTTATAGTTTTTCAAGAGATGAAGCTTAAAGGAAATTATGGTTGATATCTTGCAAGCAAAGAAATTTGTTTTGAATGGGGAAAAAGAAAAATAATTAGCATTTGGTTCAATATTTATATAAAATAATTATAAATTAACAATTTCAAATAAAAAAAGTGGAAAATAGAATAATTTTTTAAAATTGTTTATTTTCAAACAAATTTAATTTGAAAAATCGCAATTTGCCCCACTGTCCTGTTTTTACAATAACATAATAGTTCTCCAGCTGAATTTTAGTAGCCAATCAGAACACGTGTTGAGTGACGTCAGAGTTCCATCATGCGCAGAAAAGTATTTTTATTTCAGCTTGTTGGCGTAATCTTTATTTTATCATTCTTGAGTACAAGTAGGTCAAAAAAAAAATAATAATAATAATTTTTCTTCTGAATGAAGTACAATTTCCAAAACAAAATTTATTTTTACTCTCCCTCTCTCTCACTTTCTCTTCCTATGGAAAGCAAAAAGACCTTTGCAAAAATGTAAATGATTTTTATTTCTCTAAATAATTTCAAATGTAAACAACATAATTTTTTAGAATATTTTTTTTCTCATAAAATTTCTTCTTACAATATAGTATTCTTCCTTCTGATTAAAAAATTTGTAATAATTGGAAAAAATACACTTGAGTGCCCTGCTATGATAATCTATCGCCCGTGTTTAGTATGCAAACAAACACAGTAACGCACGATTGTGTTCTTAGAAATTGAATGTTATTTGGAATTAATTTATCTCCGATAATATGCGTGTTCTAATATTAATTCAACACCTTATTATTCGCTTGATTAATCTGTGGCATTAAATGCTAATTCAATGACCGACCGACAAAATATTGTAAATCACGATAACAAAATAACGTTTTATTTTATTTGTAATTTCCTTTGCTAAACTGTTTGTTCATTAACTTCCTTAATGTGAGCATTTCTTTTATATGTATACAATCTATTGCTGTTTCTAATACAGGTTATTTAACTATCTAGTTGATTATCAATTACAAGTGACATATTGTAACTGACTTTTTACCTTAAATAGTGTGGCGTACAATTACTAGAACAGTTGGAAAATATGCAGACCTTAAAAAATATGGCAGAACATGATGACAGAAATGAAAAAGTTTTTAACAAAACATTGCCCTTTAATTAAATCGTTTTCCTTGTCCACTTTTCATAAAAGCAAAATTAATTAAAATTCAAATGGTGTATAAAACTGTATACAAGCTGCAACAGCACAAAAGACACACACACACATATAAAACGCACAGACATGTTGCATTCAACTGATAAATACTCGTACGTACTCAGTAACTAAAGAACTAATGCATTTGTTTATTTATTAGTGAGTATGAGCTTAATTGCACTTGGATGCATGCTTATAATTTAGTTTGCGTATCATTAGTTTACATATTAAAATATTTTCTTTCATTCGTTTTAGTGGTCAAGTGGAGCCCATTTTAAAGTGGAATAGTTGCAACAATCTTTGAGGGGCATAAGAGCTCTTTTCTATTTTTATAAATTACTGTCGCAAGAATGTAAGTTCATGTCCGTCTGTTTTTAAACTATTACATACAATTCTATAAATGTATGCGTGTATAGATAGTGTGTACGTATACCAGAGACAAGCCTGCACACCGTCTTATGTAGCTAAATTATTTGGTATACCCTTCACCAAATATAATGAAAGCGTATAATGAAAGCTTTGCCATTCCATGTGTAATTTCTACAATACTAATATGCGACTTCATAAATAATAAATATTCTGGATCTATGCGCCCGTCTGTTTCTACGTGAAATAAGTTTCTGGAAGAAAAAATATATACATTCAATTGGAAATAGTCCTAAAATAAGTGGCATTGAAATATGGCACCATAACTGGAAAGCTTAAACCTATTTTAGTGTATAAAATTATTTAATTAAAACGTACACTTTCATGTAGCGGCTTTCGAAAACAGCCGTTCTGCTATGCTGTATAAGTTGAATAACTAAAAAACTGGTGTTGACTTTCCTTTGTGACTTAGAATATTTATCATGTCTATCGAACAATTAGCCTACAAATCTTAATTGAAATAAAACTTGTTTCTTTTTTAACAGATTTCGAGGTTTTGAGTTGCTAACTTCTCCTGAGAGACCGTCATTTTGCATGTATGTCTGTGTGAGTGTGTGTGTGTATGTGTTTGTGTGTGATCCACAAAACGATGAACTTTCGAATGGCTGCACCGAATCGAACTAGTTAAAGGGCTCATACGAGTTGAAATGTCTTATGAATTGGAACCGATTCGGGCCAGTAGATTTCCAGAAAAAGAAACAAAGAAAAAATATTTTTTTATATGAGTTTTTTTTTTAGAATAACTAAAATCAGCTTTTATTCGAAAAAATCACATTCAAAAGCATCTACGATTGCCACTAAACGGTTCAAAATCTGTTAATGCGTTCGTGAGATATCGTGAATGAAAAAATTGTACCTAAATGTTAAGAAAATGTGGTTAATATTAAGGGCAAGTTACAGGGGTTTCCTTTACGGTCAATCGCTTTCCATTTTATTTTATTTTTGTCTTGAACTCGCACTCATGGGAGGAGCCCTACATATGTGATGCACTGTTCCAGAACTAGAAAAATTGGTTATGAAAAGTAGGACGTTCGATTTGAACTTCCTCAAGTTTAATGTGGCAGGAAAACACTTTTGTACTAAATTTGTTCCACATTCGAACCCTTCGAATTGATTTTGTAATATAACTAAAATAATCGATTTCCTAAAGCAGCTCTGAGCCAATCAACATCAAGTCTCGCTGGAGATTATTTTTTAAGAGCGGTCAGATCTGATCGTTTACTCTCTTTCAAGAGTTTTGGTTCTCACTCGTTTCTAACTGAATAGATTTACGATTCTTCTAATGAATTATTCCGTAATTATCTACAGTGCCACTTTCTACTGGAATTCGTCAGTCAGTCAGTCATAGAAACGGGTTAATAACATCGCCGACATATGGCCTGAATCACACGTCGGTATCTGTGCACCAATTCCTTTCAAATTTATTTTGTAAAATATTTTTTAAATAAATAAATATATACTATATTATTAATCAAATTTGTTGTCATTTTTTATAAAATTATATATTTTTTTAATTTTTATTCGATTTTTCGTGACAGTATTATGTTCTAAAGAGCAGATGAATTTCATCTTCCTGCATCATACCTGTAGCAAAAAAATAGCCGGCAAAGTAAAATGTTGAAATAGCTATAAATTATTCTCCATTTTACTATATTTCTTAATTTGTCCTCTTAATGCTATATCCTACTTTCTAGTTCCGGCGCAATGCACTGCATATGTAGGGGTTATCCCTTGAGTGCTGGTACGAATTAAAAAAAAAATGGAGTTGACTACCCTATTGTTAACAATGAACTTCTTTGCACCCTTCTGTATGAGGTGGAGTAACTTCAAAGTAGACTTTGAAGGACCGAAAGTTGTATTAAAATGTTTTCTGAATGTAGGTGGCGTATAGTGAGGAGATCTTGCACCATCTTAAAAAAGCGGTACACTTGAATGCTGCTTTTGAGACAGGAGCTTCTGATTTCTGAATTCCTATACCACCCATCAATATGCATGTGGCAGCGCCACTCTCCAGCTGCCTATGCGTGAGCACAAAAACAGCGTTTTATTAGGGTTAAAGTTAAACCTGCGCGAGACTTCACTCGGGGATTAACTTGAGATAGTTTTATAGAACTCTTTCATTCTTTGCCCTTTGGCGTCAACCTATTTGATGCTTTAGGAATAAATGAGTTTGATACTATCAAAGTATCTTTCAAAGTAAAAAACACTATTCCAGAGTTGACAATCGAAACTTTTATTTGTTATATAAAAGTAAGCAAAAAAGTTTTTCTTTGTTTATTAAAGGAGGGAAAAATTGATATCAAATATAAAAGAAATTGAAAAGACGATTTCAGGGTTGGAGAAAGAAATTTCTTTTTGCACATAAAAGTTAATAACAAAAGTAACTATTTTTTGGTTACTAAGGCCCAATTTACACCATGAATTATAATTCATGAATATTTTTTAACTTTCTTTCAAAACATCTTCTAAAATCCTCTAGCATTTATACGTTGATTTCTTATTCACGTATATTTATATTTCAGGGTTGATTTTTTAGCTTGCTATCGCTTAATTTTCTTTGTTTGATCATTCTTATTTTAGCATTAGTGATTTATATACAAGAAAATATAATATAATATAAAATAAAAACTATTGTACGATGACGGAAAAAATATTGGAAAATTTTTTCTTTAGTAATTTTTTTCACTTTTTAATAAAACCACATATAGATATGATGTATTCACTTTGAAAGACGAAAAAGAATAAAACAAAACAAGAAGAACGAAAAGTAGTGCAAAAGGCAATACAAAAAACTTCATGAAAAACAGAAATCGTGCAGTTTTTTCTACACCTACTTCGTCTCTACACCGCTCACCTACAAACAAAAACAGCATGAATAATATTCATGAATAAAATTCATGGTGTAAATTGGACCTAAGACTAGTTTATACTTCAGGAAGAATGAAATTTGTATTAAAAGTCAAACAAAATTAAAAAGACGTTTCCAGGGTTTGACAATTGAAATTTTTTTTGGTACATAAAACTAAAGAAAAAGGTTTCTAATTACAGTTTTTTTTATTAAGCAAAGCTATTTCGTACTTCACAATTCAGATGATATCAGGGATGGACAATTGAAACTTTTTTTGTACATAAAAGAAACCAACTAAAACAAATTTCTTATTTTTCTTTTCACATTAAAAATATTTGATATTTTTGAAGGAAATTCATTGATATTCAAAATTTTAAATGCCAAAAAACATCCTCAGAGCTTTTTTTTAAATAAATAAATTTAGTTACTTAGAACTAATATTTTTCTTCCGTAAGCAAACATATTTTATATATTAAGGCGGATTCACCCATGTTGTCCGAACAAAATTTTTGTCCGGACAAATTTTTTTTATATGTAGTTTGCCGTCTCTCTTCTTGAGAGAGAGAAAATATTTTTTACGAACAACTCTCAGCTTGAATTGGTTTAATTTTATATTTTGTCCGGACAAAATTGAACTGAGTTGCCAATGCGTTAAACTTTTTCACATAAACTTGAGGTGTCATTTTGTGTTTGATATATTAAATTGTGTGTGAGACTAAAAAAATAAATTTTGAGAACTAATATTATCTATTTGTTTTTTTTTTATATGTATTTTGCTAATAACAATGCTTTATGCAATTCAATGGCCATAAGGTAAAGCAATTTACTTTTATCGTCCATTATTATTATCACAAATTCTTGAAAAATAATTTAAAATATGTAATATCCAAATATCTAAAATATCAAGAAAACAAAGCAAAACATAAAAAATCGCTTTGCAGTACTACTATTTTGCAAAACTCATTTTTTATATGAATGGCAACTTTGATTTTCCGGACAAATTTATCGAAATGAGTGAATCGTGCTGCAGAAAACTCTCAGTAAAATAAATTTTGTCCGGACAAAACTTTTCTTCGGGATACATGGGTGAATCCGCCTTTAGAAACAAATAAATTAATATTGAGAATCAGAAAGACCAAAAAGACAATTCCAGGGTTGAAATAAATGTATTTATATAACACAGACGTATATCGGTGAAGGGTATAAAAGATTCGGCACAGGCGAATATATGACTTTTACTAGCTTTTTTTTATCAAGATGTAACAGAAACAAAAACACCAAGAAGTACGTAAACTAACGAACTTGGGACCGAACAGCTAATATTAATAAAATGCATACACATGCACGGGCACGCATTGTTTTGTGTGTGCAGCATTCCGTCTAAACAACTTCCGTTTTGTTTTAGTTTATTTCAATTATGTTGTAGTTTCATTCTGCTTTATTTTGGGCTTCTTAAACTGTTACTAGTTGCTATAGCTTTTGGTTGCAAAGAATGTGTACTTAAGCAGGCTTAGCTCATATTTTTATTAAAAAAAAAATATATAACAAAAACATATAATAATTTACGATATACTAGCTAGAGTAGTGAAAATTCAATGAAATATTATGCAAAATAATACATATTGAAAAATTGTTATAAAATATCCAAAAATACCTGAAATTATAAATTTAATACACAATGAAATACCGCCAAAATATTATGATTATTAAATATGTGTTTATGTAAATAAGAAATTTCAATTTCATTGAAAACATTAACTTTTTCAACATGAGCGATTGGAAATTATTTCAGCAAATAAAACAATTTATGCAACAGTGGAGAAACATTTTGGGAATATAAAATTTAGTTCAAATAGAGTTTATTCATACACAACCAAATAAACATGACATGTTTGAATGAATTTGATCTGCTCGCATTGCCATCGTGTCTGCGTATATTTTGTGCCCGGAGGATATATCGTCACAGGAAATGAAAGACACGCAATTTAGATTTTTTTAAATTTTAAGCGAAAAACAAAAAGCATCTTTAGTGAATAAGATAACAGTTTTTATGTATAGAAATTTTATTAGGAAATTATATACGAGAAAAGTATCAAACACATACCACTAATACCGCTGACAGACACATTAGTATTCTATACTACATGTGTGTCAACCTATACTACAATTAAACCACAAAATAAAGTGGTTTATATCTGGTTTCAATACTACGAAAATATGCGTAGTATTAACCCAGTTTACACCCTTTAGCTTTGTTCAATTGCATTGGGAATGAGTCATCGTCCAATTTCGCCACTTGAACTTTCGAGAAGTTCGACGCCTCAACCTTATTAAGAAAAATAGCAATGAATATGTATAGTTATAATGGATTTATAAACCATAAAGAGTTACACGTGTCCAAAAACGCCTGTACTTCTTTTTAATTTTTTTTAGAATGAAGAAAGCATATTCTTCTTTTAAGGCGATTGTACATAATTAACGAATACCGAAAACACAATTTCTTTCTTCGCATAAAATATGCAATTTTGTTGTTATTATTAACAATTATGCTAAAAAGTTTTTCTTTTTCCATTTTTTTTTATTACACGAAAATAAAAACAAAAATATTTGTATATATACCACATGTCTGTCATGCCAAAGTAGTATCAAAAACCATACTATTTATATCATGGTATACAAATCCTATGTCTGTCAGGGATATAAGACACTTTAAATGACCATGTTGCCGTTTTACTATTTTTTTCGTTTCCCGTTTTCTGAACTTTTTTGTTCCATTACACTTCGATTGAACTTTTTATACCCTCCAAAATATCCCTCGAAAAGATTTAGACCCTTGAAATTTGGTATTAATAAATACCCCTAAGAAGAACTGAACGAACCTCGTAGAAAAAACATAATTTTTAAAGTTTTTTTTTTTATCTTGGAGCAGCACTCAGGGGATGACTCCTACATATGCAGTGTATTGCGTCGGAACTAGAAACGAGGGGATAGTATTGAGGGGAGAGATTAGGAAAGATGAGAAGATAGACAGTTGTTTTTTTTTGTAGCTATTTTAACCTTTTACTTCGCCGGCTAATTTTTGCTACAGGGCCGACGAAGGTGGGTGCTGTTACTCAACTTTTTAGTACATGATAGTGTCAGTCGCTGCCAATTATGTTCAGTGATCAGTGACTATGCCTTCATCATTGAAACAGACTGGTAACAACTAACACAACCACGCACTAATGCTGATTAGAAGAATACAACACAATATTTCATGACTGAGCGCGGGCTCGAACTCACGACCCTCCGCTTCATAGTCTCGTGTTCTACTACTTCTGCCAACAGCATTTTGTTCAGCAAATGATATATATATATATATATATATATATATATATATATATATATATGTATATATATATATATATATATATATATATATATATATATATTTTTTTTTTTTTTTTAACTTGGACCAGCACTCAGGGGATGACTCCTACATATGCAGTGTATTGCGCCGGAACTAGAAACGAGATAATAGTATTGAGGGGACAGATGAAAGATCAGAAGAATTTTTGGTAGCTATTTCAACCTTTTGACTTCGCCGGCTAATGTTTTGCCACAGGACCGATTTTTACGTCAAAGAAGGCCCAAAGCGTTGAATTTGGAGCCAAGAAATCTGAAAAAAACAATTTTTGGATCTTCACTACTTCAGAATTTAATTTTTAAGCTTCTTCTGTCCAACCCTTCCACCCACCTTTGCCCCTAAATGACCTTATCGAAAAAATTTTGTTCTCCACTTAATTATCCCAAAAATTTACTCTTTAGGATTTTACGACAAAGGTGAGATATCTTCCCCATGACCGTTCCCAGAATGACCCTGTCGAAATTGCCAAAGAAATGTCTTAAAGGAACTCTGACCCAGCAGGATAAACATGTTTAATTTGTCTACGTCCCTTTTTATCCATATTATTGGTAATCACCATCATTATTTCAACTAGTGATGACAGGGTGACTAAAAGAGAACTTTCCCAACAACTGCCTCTAAAGTACTTCAGATACGAATAATTTAAGATCTGATTTTCAATGATTTTTTTAACTCAGAAAAAAAGCAAAAATAACGATTTTTATTTCAAAAAGTTAAGAATAAAAATATTTTAAGGGTCCTAATTATAATTAAGCCCCTTAATAATAATTATTATTCATCGTCAACATCAGTCTCATTATCATCGAAGCTCTCATTGAAATCATAGACATCATTATCATTTCCACCATCATACCTAATTAAGTCCTTAACTTCCTCTGGCATTCTATGTGCCTTCTGTTTCGGCAACTTACGCTTCCTAGAAACAACAGGATCCGAGTTTAACTAAAGATTGTTTATAAAGGGTGTTTTTATAAGAGCTTGCTGATTTGAAATTTAAATAAAACACATGCCAAATTATGAAATGGCCAAAAAAAATTTATTTGGTAGATAATTTCTTGTCATTTAACATTTAAATATAATTTTGGGCATATGGCCACCACGACTATTTTGCACAAAGGTCATTCTGGAGGTTCAATTTTCGACCATCTTTTCAAGCATGTGAGGGCGTATTTCAGCAATGACACGTTGAATACTGGTTTCCAAAGCGTCAATCGTTGCTGGTTTATCCACGTAAACCAATGATTTCAGGTATCCCCACAAAAAATAATTGAGTGGCGTCAAATCACATGAACGCGGTGGCCAATTCACCGGTCCATTTCTCGAAATAATGTTGTCCTTGAAATGTTCTTTCAATAACTCCATTGTTTCTGAGGCGCACCACGACAAAACTATTCTTTTCATAAATGACGCTAAACTGTACAGACTAATATGATTTATAAATTTTTTGAAGTTATTCTTTGTATACAATAGCCCAATTCGCAATCCTGTGCAAATGGTCTTGCATTATAGCATTTGCAAATTGAGAGAGTATTTGAGAGCATTTTCAATGTATTTTGTTGGTGTAGAGTACAATTATTTTGCTCATGCTACGATGCTAGACTACTTGCTCGAGATTGTGAACTGGGCTATTATGTTGTCGTCAAGTGCAAGTATATATTAATAAATATATATTAAATTATTCGCGCTGATGGTTTTGTTATTAGTTGTTATATTGGAGGTGAAAAAAAATCGAATTAAATATAATTTTAGAGTCTGTACAGTTTAGCGTCATTTATGAAAAGAATAGTTTTGTCGTGGTGCGCCTCAGAAGTTATGTGGAAATTAGTTGGATCATATCCAGGGCATAAGTATTTTATCCACGGAACAGGAATTGTTAATCACGGTCTTTTACCTAGAAATAAGGATTTCAAAAAATCTAGGGAATTTCATTAAAGAAACTGCAGCCACGAAAAATCCAATGAAGATATTAAAGGGTGTTTTTTGTGAAGTTTTTTTTTTTATACGAATCACTCTGTTGTCTGACAGTTGTTTTGACAGTTTAAAGTGACGTCTCTACTCAGTATTGTTTGGCAAATCATCATGAACAGGTTAACTCCAGAACAAAGCTTCCAAATCGTGGAAATTTATTTTTAAAAACAGTGTTCAATTAAATATGTTTATCCGCTTTTTACCGGAAAATTCTATTCAGTGATGAGGCGCATTTTTGGTTGAATGGATATGTCAACAAGCAAAATTGCCGTATTTGGAGCAAAGATAATCCACACGCCGTTCAAGAATTACCAATGCATCCCGATAAATGTACTGTTTGTTGCGGTCTATGGGCTGGTGGAATCATCGGTCCTTATTTCTTTAAAAATTAGCAACATTTGCAAATTGAGAGAGTATTTGAGAGCATTTTCAATGTATTTTGTTGGTGTAGAGTACAATTATTTTGCTCATGCTACGATGCTAGACTACTTGCTCGAGATTGTGAACTGGGCTAATATTTATTTGCGTAAAATTTTTTGTTTCTTTACTATTTTTTAACTTTTGTTTCTCATAATCAGTGCAAAAATATAAATACATATTTTACATTAATTTTATGTCTGACGATGAACAATTTTGTGCTTTTTAAGCGGATACTCTCAATTTTGACGATACTTGATTTTTTTTAATTAATCCGCAAAATTAGTACCTTTGGCCTCTTTGTGAATTGTTTCAATAAATATATTCATAATACAATCATGAAATAAATAAATGAAGATCTTTCAATTAATTTATTGTGGTTTTCCAAAACGTACTCGTATATTTCATGGGAACTTTTTACAATTTTGCATCAAATTACGTATGTATTGATATGCAATGGACGACGTAGACAATGGAAAATTATTTAGGGATTCAAATAACAATTGAAATAGAGTTTTTATTTACTAAATATTTGGAGGGTATTTAAGATTCGACCCAGTCGAATATAGCGATTTCACTTGTTCAATTTAATACAGCACCGAATAGTTCGATACAAAATACTGACATCACTGGTTAGTAGCAGAAGGATTAAAATTTTCAAAGTAACCTGTTTGAACTTAACAGAATGAGGAAAGCATTCCACTTTGAACTTTTTTGCTAGTTCTGGCATTTTGCATTTGCTGTGACGATATGTGTTATATATAGTATATATGGCAATAAATCGCTCATTTGAAAAATTTTTTCCTCTCCACTATCTTTTCTATACTTACGTATTTGCTTCCAATAAATTTTGTTTCTTTTATCCATTTTATTACTTTAGCACCAGAAGTCCTTAAATTTATGTTTGTTTCCTCTTGTATTGAAAAAATGGACACATAACGTTGGAGAAATATGACAAAATGACCGGAAGATATAAAGTAGCGGCATCCAAATTGTATGTTTGTATATATGACCACGTACATATTTATGTTTCCCAAAATTTATCTGCTAGTATGTGTGAATATGTTGTAGTTTGTTTCTCTTTATTATGCTGCCAAGTTTTATATTTCACTTTTGGTTAAAAAAGTTTTATCAATCAAAAGGGTGTGTAATTTTTTAATTGCGTGAAACCACTTATCACTTGTGTTCGGTAATATATTTTTTGGTCTCCCAATAAATATATATAGTTTGTATTTGAGTTTAATTATAAACCCAAAATTCGTTATATCTCTAAGCATAGAATACATTTTTTCTCACAAAAAAAAAATTAAATAAATAAAATATATGGAAAACTGTTGACCCTAAAGGCCTTCCCTGTAACTTCTCACTATTATATTAACTTTCAAACTATAACTTTTCATTGGATCAGCCGATTCTTTCGCGGTAAGCGGTGATTGATTTAATTCTTCGATTCCTATAAAAGTCCTGTAAAATAATCGCGAACACTAAGTGATCACGTATACAATTACTTAATTTTTTGAATTACTAATTTTTTCGAATTTATCGTTCATGATATCTCACGAACGCGTGAACCCATTTTAACCCGGTTTATGACGATCCACGTATTTCAATAGTTTTTTAATAATTAAAATTTTCTGAATTGTATTTGACTAATCTGAATTACAATTGCCATTTTTTGTATTACATACGGAAAATCTGAAAGTATAATTCTACGTCGTGACTCTGTACGATATTAGTAATTTGCAATCACATTTTAAAACTCCCATATTAAAAACGGTCGTCCTATTTGTATACTGACTGCAATTGAACACATGTCGCACAAGCAATTCGCCCAAAAGGAGTACAACCATAAGTTTTCTTTAATATTGAATGGCTTTCCCACAACAACATTACGACCAAAACCAAACTGAACACTTACCACTGGCACTCATATATCATATTTTGTATATTAAACTCTGCTATATGTTTATGTTAATTATATATACATTAGCATTGTGCACACAAACAAAAGAAAACACTATTTTATAAATATTTCTTGGTCTTGACCAAATAAAAATAATATTTATGGCCTTTTGTAGGAAGAAAATAAAAGAATTATTTTGTAAATGTATTTCATTCCTTGCTACCAACTTGCTTCACACATATACCACACACATGCATTCTCATGTCTGCATCAGTGTTACCATCTTAGCACATTTTAAGCTATAAATTGAAGTGGAAAATTTAATGTTTACATATTTTCTGAAATATATCATACAAACAGAAAAGAAAGAAAATTTAAATATAAAAAAATAGGGAATTTATTGGTTTTACCCCGTTAAAAAAATAGAGCTTTCACCAGACCACGATGTTTTGAGTTACTAGAAAGACTTCTGGACTACTTCTCAAAGGGTGTCACTATGTCTGTATGTATTAGCATTTTCACGCTGAAAGTTAAAACCTAATTTTAGCGTTAAAACAGCTGATTTTGTTTTCACACTGAAAATTGTGTGTTTAACACACAGGCTGTATAATAAATTTGTTCAAAATAAATTAAGTCGCACATAGAAATCTGTTGCTGTACTTGTTCTCTATTTTTACAACACTTAATTGACCAACTGCACAACAGAATTTTTTGTTTGAAGGAAAATATAAAAAATTTTACAATGCGTTCTAAAATAGAAATTATATTACATTTTGTGAATGAATAAAATAAAATTATGGAACTACTTATACAAAGTGAAGAACTTCTTGGAAATCAAGAACCGCAAGCGGTTTCTGAAAGAAAAAATTGCGCTTGTGTAATTATATAAACAATACCAGCTGTTTCCAATAAAAACTTGGCAGCACTCAATTTACCACAGCAAAAAACAGGCATAAACAAGGTTGCATTTCGTAAAACCTACTTAAAACCAATTCGAAAGTAGTTTTAAGTTAATTTTAACAAAATCTTTTTGTCTTGTAAAACCAGGTTTTAACCAGAATTTATTAAAAGCAGGTCAGTGTGAAAACACTATATACTTCGGCTTAACTGAATCGTACCAAAATAGTGGCGTTTCAAAGAGTTCCTATGAATTGAAACCAAAGCGGACCCGTACATTTCAAGATATTTCAAAAGCACAAAGTCAAATGTGCGTGTTTTTAAATAACTTTTAAACGACTGTACAGACTAGCCGGCTCTTGATATAGAAAAACCACTGCCATCGGCACTAACCGGATCAAAATCGGTTAATTCTTGAGATATCTTTCATGACAAAACAACGAAAAAACTTATTTAATAACAGAATTCTGAAATTATAAATCTGATCAAATTAGTTGTCTTTATTCTTTTATATGATTTGAAACTTTATATCAATCATCGGTTGAGTCATTCAAGATAATAATGTTTTATCAAACTCCTTTGTGTCTTGTTCTTTTAACATTCTACCATCAGGTCTTATATATCTTACTAAATTTTTTTTTTCGTTACATTTTAAAAAACTACATCAAATTTAAAATATTGAAAATTTTATGTTTTCTATTACATTTCATTTTATGTTTTTTTTTTCATATTTTGTTAAGGCTTAGCTTTTTTCTTGAAACAGTTGTGGCATCACAGGCATACATACTGTAAATAACTTGTTTACTATTTAAAAATCATCGAAACAATATTTTTTCATTTCCGGATGTGTGAGAATGTTTTTTACCCTCAAAAAAAAAAAAAAAAAAAAAAAAATGGAGGGTATATCATTCTACGACCCCATAAGTTATATATATTCTTGATCAGTGATGAAATCCAAGGCAATCTAGCAACGTCCGTCCGCCTGTGTGTCCGTCTGTGGAAATCACGACGCAGTCCAAACGAAAAGAGCCAGACCCTTGAAATTTGGTATTGACAGCACAGGTCAAGTTCGTAAATGGGCTGAATCGGGTCAAAGGGAAAAAATTCCACTAAACAAAACTAAACCAACCTCTAAAAAGCCACATAATTTTTAGAGATTTTTTTAAAACAAATCATATATTTTTACATCAAAGAAGAAAGAAGGTGGAGTTAGAAAATCACAAGTATTTTTTTTCTACCGCCCCTTTAGTGGGCGTGGAAGAAAATATTACATGAAAAAATAGTGTAAATATTTAACAAATTGTATTCCTTAATCCCGCATTCCTTAAAAATTTAAATTTTCAGCTTTTACGACGAAAGTAAAATGTTCTCTGATCATCTCCTGCCCTGTCCCTCCACCCACTTTTGCCCCCTAAATGACCCTACACACTTAATTAACCCAAAAATTTACTTTTTAGGTTCTTACGACAAATGCGAGATGTCTCCCCCACAGCCCTTCCCGGGGTGACTCTGCCAAAACAGAGTTTTAAAATTAAACGTTCTTACTTGTTTTTATTTAGCAAATTTTAGCAAATTTAATAAATATATTTAAAATTTCAAGTTTTTTTTATTTCATTTGTTTTCATTAGTTTTAGCATTTCTTTTATCAAACAGTTGTGGCAGCACTGGTATGCACACTGTAAATAACTTTTTTTCTATTTCGATATCATCGAAACAATATTTTTTCATTCCCGGATGTGTGAGAGTGTTCTTTTTATAATGACCATTATTTTGTTATAAATTATTTATTACCAAATATTTTAGGTCTTGTCTTTATACCAGCGGAACCCATAAGAACAACCCGTGCTTGACAGATGAAAAAAAAATTTTTAATTTCTTTAAAATAAACAATAAATTATTACAATCACTGCCACAAGACTGACTCAGTGTGTGTTTCTATTTCTGTCTTGTCTACAGTAAAATTTCAAAATGCCAAATATTTTAACATTGTAATTGAGTGCGAAAAATATAAATGTAAAACTTGAATAAAAGGAGAAAATAGGAAGAAGTGCCTATAAATTGTTTATCGATATGAAGGCTAGAGGTCATTGTAACACCATAAATTATTATAATGGTTAAACCAGAATAAATTTAAGTGCAGCACGGTGGGATATATCGTAGTGAGGAGGTTAAAAGTTTGTGGATTTTTATTACAATTAACTTTTTTTTACAGATTATTTTATATACAATTTAGAATTTATTTTTTTTTGGTTAAAGAATTAAAGAAACAACAAATATATGTGACGGTTTTAAAATGTCTACCAAAATTTTTATATTTCATCAGCATAGACGGAAATAGTCAAATGAAATTTTTTTACTACAGTCGAATTGTGGACTAAACCTCCTACAAAGACTACTCTCTCTCTCTCTCTCTCTCTCTCTGCCTCTGTCTCTGTCTCTATCCTCTTTAACATTAACGTAACCAATTTTCCCAATTCCGGCACAACGCATGCATATGTAGGTGTCAAGCCCACAGGGTTGGTCCAAGATAAAAAAGTCGAATCCGGATAAAATCCCGCTGCTTAATGGAAAAAGAATCGCCTAAATTAAATTAAATATTTTATTAGTTTGCAATGATATTCTAGACCCGTGTTAGTCAACCTGTGGGCATATGATACTAGACTCCATGCAATGCTATAAAGAAAAACTGGATGCTGAATCAAATAACTTGAGAACTAGTTCTTAGATTAATTTAAGGAATATAAAGTACTTATTAACCATTTAACAGCCTTATATTTTCAGAGATATTCAAAAGTTTTATAAAATAATCCCCCTTATTCTGTATGTAACTATTTGTCGATGTCAACGTCAAGACAATATTAAAAACGGGATGTTTAGATACTCGTTGTGGCGAACAATTGAATTCTGCTGATGACCTCAGACTATTCTTTAAGGCTTAGAAAAAAGAAGATAATTGGCGAAAAAACAATGTAAATAATTGTCCTATTTTTGATATTGTCTCGATGTTGCCGTCGTCAGAAAGTTGCAGAACAAGGAGGAAAACATATTTTAAAAATTAGATTTTTTTTAAAAGACAAATTAAAATTTCAAACTGAAGCATATTTAAAATTTTATTATTAATAAAGAATGATAAAATAAAGATTACACCAACAAGCTGAAATAAAAATACTTTTCTGCGCATGATGGAACTCTGACGTCACTCAACATGTGTTCTGATTGGCTAATAAAATTCAGTTGGAGAACTCGTATGTTATTGTAAAAACAGGACAGTGGGACAAATTGCGATTTTTCAAATTAAATTTGTTTGATAATAAACAATTTTTAAAAATTATTTTACTTTCCACTTTTTTTATTTGAAATTGTTCATTTATAGTTATTTTATATAAATATTGAACACAAGTGCTAATTATTTTTCTTTTTTCCCCATTCAAAACAAATTTTTTTTGCTTGCAAAATATCAGCCATAACTCCCTTTGAGCATCAGCTCTTGGAAAACCATAAAATGACACATCGTTTTGAAAACAAAAAAAAAAATGTTGATAACAATATTACATTTTAACACAATTATTTCTCACTGGTTTTTTTGCTTTCACTTTGTTTGCAATTGCCCACTGCACATTTCATGCCAGCTCTTTTTGTGCTCTTTTCTCTTTAATTTAGATTTTTTGTTTACAGTTTATGAGCTTTAAATATCAAGTTTTAATAAGTTTTTTACACTTTAAGTTATTTAATAATTATTTTAATATATTTATTTTAAAATATAACACAATTTATTATAAAATATAACACAAAACTTGCACTTTCATAAATCCGATTTAATTTGCTTGTTGGAAAACTCTTTGAGTAAATTGGAAATCTCTCTGAGTAAATTGTGTGAAGAGTTGCCAAATTTAGCATAAAATATTAATTTTGTACGAGAAAGTATTAGTTTTGCATATAATAAACATTTGGCAATCTCTTCGAGGGAACAAATACGTCATCAAACGGTAAATCATGCGCAAGGCGTAATCTTTATTTTATCATTCTTGTTTTTAATTGTGATGGCTTTCTAGGTTACAAATAAAATAAAAACAAGGTTTTTTTCGATAGGACCAGTACTCGGCGGATGGTCTTTACGTATGCAGTGTATTGTGACGGCTTTAGGAAGGAGGGAATAGAGAGGACAGAAGAAGAAAAAGAAATGGTAAAGAGATTTTTTTGCATCTATTTTAACCTTTACTTCGCCGGGGAATTTTTTGCCTCAGGCCTCATGGATCGCCATATGATTCCACGCCTCTGATGGAGCTTACAATGAGATTGCTCTGGACTAAACTATATTGGAAAATTGGCAATAAATTCAGAATTTATAAAATCGTTTTAATAAATTTGTTTAATTTTATTTGTAATATATGGAGTTATCACAATTAAGAACAAAATTTAAAATTTTCTTTAGTTAAAGATTTTAATGAGTCTCTAAAAAAAATTATTTCCAATAAAAAAAATTGTTTTTGACAAATCAGCTCCTGTGACTACCAATTCGGGCTCCGTCCACTTGATCGATATCAAGTTTTTTACTACACAGAAAAACAGTCAAGACATCAAATAGACGTCCTTCATGTTTTTGTGTACAAAAGGATGCTATTGCTTCTGCATTCTAAAGGCCGAAGCACATACAATCCGTCATACCTTATGCGTTGCCTTTTTTAGCTGACATGAACGTACCAACAGAGAAGGTTGGCACTTTGTTGACGGATATCAAATCAGGAGAGAAATTACCGCACTCGATATCGATCGAAACTTGTATTCAAATTATATTGAAATTTCGATCGATATCGAGTGCGGTAATTTGGCCCCAGCTGTTTGTTCTTCATTTTATTTATTTAACTTAAATTTATTTATTTTATAAAATTTTTAATATATGATTTAATTTTTCCTGAACACAAAACACAATAACTTTCGTACTTTGCGTTGACGCAGAAATACTGAACGTGACAACTAACATAAGACAGCATGTATTTCAACTCAGCTGTCAGTTGAAAAAGGTGACGTATAACGTATGATGGATTCTATGTGCCTTGGCTTTTGGTTAGGTTAGGTTAGGTTGGAGAGAGGGGCGTAAGCCAAGCTATCCCAATCCGTTCAGGAATACACTTAAGCCTCATAGGCCTGTTGTGCGCTCTGTTATAAGGAGTTCCCATTCTATTATAGGGACCCTTCACTAAAACCATGGAAAATTTTGAATTTGATTACGTTAAGAACCTATTTGCTTCAATTTATCTTCTTAAGTCTCTCCAATTAGAACGCCTAAGAAATTCCATATCTTGTATAATCTCCGAATTAAATATTTGTCTCCTGACTTGACTAAAAGCTGGACAGTAGCACAAGTAGTGCTCAAGTGTCTCGACATCCTCCTGACAGGCCCTGCATGTTATATCGTCAACGATACCCATGCATGCCAGGTGATTCCTCAACTCTGTATGTCCTGCTATTAAATTAGCCAGTCTCCGTAGTGCTGGCATACTTAATCCAAGGATCTTCTTTGTCCTGTTACCATCTGGGTCACCCCATCGAATTCTATTCACCCTACCTACGGTAGAGTGCTTCACAATCTCTTGTATGCGATTCTATTGCCCATTGCTTCAGTTCGTTCCTAAAAACTTGAAATGGCTTAGGATTCTCCAGTATGATATTAGTTATTAAAGCTCCCATCTTTGCTAGAATATCTACCTCAATATTTCCAGCTATTCCTTAATGTCCATGAATCCATATTATCTTTATGCTTCCAGAATGCGTGTATGCGTTTATTTCATCATTGCATTGTAATACACACCGAGATTGAACCGCATAATTCCCTAGCACCTCGATGACTTTCCCAATATCCGTGAATATACGAACCGGTAGTCTGTTATCAATTTCCTTCAACCATCTTATCCCTTTCGCAATAGCCGCGATCTCAGTCTGAAATACTGTGTTATGATGTTGAGTCCTCGGCCTTAAGAAAATAAATTAAGTTCAATTTAATAAATGTACGCCTTAAGCTTTTTGCAAGAAATTAAACGTAAAAATGTCTTTATAGTCATGGAATTATTTAAATCATTTTAAAAATGTTTAATCATAACTAAATCATTTTAAATATCTAATTGATATTTTCAACTCATTTCCGAACGTAAGACACTTGGGCTCTTAAATAATTTTCGCAAAAATCTTTATTCGAAGAATTTATTCAAAAGACCGTATATTTCATTTAATCAGATTCCTTTAAAGCACACAAGTTGAGCACATGCATACATCGTCCATATCGCAGCATATTTTCCTTTATATACGGTTAAACGGAGTGACACATATGGCCGCACAATCAATGCTGGTGGCCAGTGTCAACCACTGATTTTTAGTTATGAGTGCATTTCGCATGCAAGTGTGAGTGTTGTAATATACGACTAACTTGCATCCTTTTGTGTGTCTATAATGACTTTGTTTGCTCCAAAATTTTTGCTTGTGCTTTATCATTAGATGTACGTTCTGTATCTGCATCTGACTATTCCAACTGCACACATATTAGTGCGAGTGTGAGTGTGAGTGTGCGAAGTGACATTTTTAGTGGTCTGCCGTAGCTGATGATACTGACATATAGTTTCCGTATAATGTAAATTAATCTTTTGTCATCAACAGTAACTAACGACATAAATTGTTCTTTATATGGTTTTGTTGTCCAAGAAGTGACACAAACGTACGAACATAAACTAAAACTACACGCCTGCATATTGAAACGCAGTTCAAGTGTTAATGTTTAAAAATATTCAAAAGTAAAAGATAATAAATATTTTTAAGTGTAATTACCTCAGAAACTAGCTGCCTGGGTTTTTTTGCATGCAGTATAAAAAGCTGGAAAATTACTTCCAAAATGTATTGTTCGTAATATGAATACGAGGTGAATTCATAAAAAATCAATTTGTAGACCATCGTCGGCCCTGTAGCAAAAATTAGCCGACGAAGTAAAAAAGGTTGAAATAACTACAAAAAAAACTGTATATATTTTCATCTCTCCTAGTCTGTCCCCTCAATACTATCCCCTCGTTTTCAGTTCCAGCGCAATGCATTGCATATATAGGGGTCATCCCCTGAGTGCTGGTCCAAGATAAAAAGATAAATAAATAAAAAAATTTGTTATAAAAATTTACTCCTACAGAGTACAATTCAAACAAAAATTTTATTTATAAGCCCGCCTCAAGTAATAGGTAATTTTTTTGAGGCTTTCAGATATGATTTAGAAAAAACAAGTAAGGACGTTATATTCAACCGGGTTGAATATTTAATACCCTGCAAATATTTAGTATAGAAAAACTGTATTTTTGTTGTTACTCGTATTTGATCGTTTAATAATATTCCATTGTCTTGTCTCTATGAAGTCCACTATCATCAATAAATCTTTCAAAGTCAACGTATCGCTTGCCATAGGGAAATCCGTGACGTATCAACAATGTTACCATCTATTAAATATATAAGGATGCTTGATGGTTTTGACTTGGGGAAACGTTCACTCCATTATCTTCTGTTAGGGAATTCATGGAAAAATATATGAAAAATAAAAATATTAAGCCTTAATTTTATATCATTATTTGTGTTTTGTTTTCAACATTTACTCCGAAAGGGCCGTGGGGAAGACATCTCCTCTTGGTCGTAAAAACATAAAAGTTAAATTTTTGGGGATAATTAAATGTAGAAAAAAAATTTTTTTTGATAAGGTCATTTAAGGGCAAAAGTGGGCGGAGGAGTAGGGCAGGGAAAGCTCTGAGATAATTTTACCATCCTCGTAAAAGCTTAAAAATTTAATTTTTAAGAAATGCAGGCTTAAGGAATAAAATTTGTTAAATATTTACACAATTTTTCCATGTAATATTTTACTTCAAAGCCCACTAAAGGGGCCGGGGTCCAAAAATTGATTTTTCTGATTTTATGGCTCCAAGTTTAATGCGTTGGACCCTTTTTGGCATACAAATATACCATTTGCTTAATAAAATTACAAAAAGCATTTTACAATTTATGTTGGTTTTAGAGGTTAATTTAGTTCTTCTTAGGGGAACTTTTTTCCCTCTAGCCCGATTCAGCTCATTTTCGAACTTATGTTATCCTTCAAGATATATTTATACCAAATTTCAAGAGTGTGGCTCTTTTCGTTTGGACTGAATCGTGATTTCCGGACGGACGGACGGACATGTTCAGACTGTCTTAGATTTCACCACTGATCAAGAATACTTTATGGGGTCTTAGAGGGATATTTCTCAGCGTTACAAATGGAATGACAAAGTGATTATACGTTCTCATATTTTTTTGGAGGATATAAAAACACATAAAATTCAGAGAAATGTATGAAATCTTGCTTTGAGTGGATTGAACGATCTCTATAATTCAATGTTTAAATATGATTTCTTATAATTGTTGATTCTTCAAAACATGGGCCTGAACATATAACTAAAAAAATAGTCTGAAGACGTTAAATTGAATGATCTAAGCGGGCAATTCACCGGTAGCAAACGTGAAATGAGCTGTTCACAGAATTCGCCTTTCAATTGGGCCGTTCTTTAGCGGGCTGTGTGGCATGTGACAACTCTTGCTGAATCCGCATGTTAACCAAGTCAAGGTCTTCCATTTTGGGCAAAAAAAAATTATTTTTGAAATCATCGCGCGGTAGCGCTCGTCATTCGCAGTAATGGTACTGCCTTCGTCGTCTAAGAAAAATTTTGCCAGCGGCCTGTAGTTCACACAAAACAATGCATTTTTCAAGATGCACTGGCAGTCGTTGCAAGGCTTTTGGCAGCTCTTAACAGTAAATACGACAATTTTGCTTCTCCACGTATCCCTTCAATCAAAAATCTGCACGATGCACTTTCTTAAAAGTGCATGATTTTTGATAATAAAATTCAATAACCTGCAAGCGTTGTTCTTTTGTAAGTCGATTCATGGTTACATCATAGACCAAACTGACCATGTTTAACAGAAACATGTTGCACAACATCAGCTGAGCTACCAAAGACAGTGTTGCCAAAAGGAAAGTAGCTAAACAATCAATCGTAATATGAATCAATTTTGATATCATGATATACTTTTTAAAAGCTTTTGATATAGAAGAGCTAAATATACTCAAGTCTGCTGGCGGACTACTGACTACGAAAATTTTGTGTTTGGGCTGAAGAAATATGTCAACATACTGTTATCTGTGGTAACGGCCAAGCACTTTTATAAAATAGGTATTCCCATTCAATTATCTATTGGAGTTTAGAGAGGCATAGAATGGTTTTGAGACTCACACAAAATTTCTTGCCATGCATAAGAGTTATAAAAAAAAAAATTGAAACAATTCCTCATACTACTTTTACTGTAAATTGCACACCGACACAAATATGCATAAAGTCAGTGGAAATATAAAATATTTATGCTGCATGCACTTGTCAACTGCACACACTACCGGCGTACAGTCATAAACATACACTTTTCATTGTCATCCGCATGCAGAACATAATCATCATCATTCGTCGTCATTGTTTTGAAATTGATTGATTAATTGACAAAAGAATACCGTAATATAATTGAATGAGTGCGTTTGCACACACTTACGATTTTTCTATATGCTTTCATACTCGCATAAAGAGATGCCTAGAAATTTATTAAGATGATCCCACTTATGAGGATCTAAGAGTTGTGTGAAAATGTACACATGAGATACTGATAGAAAGCAGTCTGTGGTTGGCTGTGATATTCTGCTGGCACAATTATTTGATTATATTCATGATGGAGGGCAGATTCGAACCCGGCATCTTAAATAATGTGTTGGAAGTTAAATTTCGAAATTTATAACCCTAGACACAAACCAAGTACGTTAACAGAGCTCTCTTTGCATGTTAACATTGTACTGTTAAGTATGAAAAATCTGAGCGTAACCTTGAAAAAAATTAATAGAACAAACAACCAGCTCCATAGATTTCTTAATATATTAGTACTTTTGTATAGCTATGCCGCTAACTTTTGATTTTTTGTATACAAAAATTAAAAACTTAAAAACTCTAGAGAGATTACGCCAGGATCCTGGGAAAACAGGAATATGTTATAGTTGTACAAAACAGCTCTTTTGAGTGAGCGCTCTTTTCCGCTCCGCTCACTTTACTGAATTAATTCATTCATTTCATTCACTCAGTTGATTCCTTAGCTCAGCCACAATTCATGAAATGAAAATGTCATGAAAGAAAATAAAAGAATCAGACTAGCTAATACAACAACCACTTATGCCTTTTTATTTTTTTCTTAATATGTAATATAAAACACATTTATTGAACATAAGTAATAACTAGATAAATATTTAAGTGATTTTAAATATTTTGCTTTCGAACCTATTTTAATAAAGTAATATTTTCTATTTAACGTTGTATTTTGGAGATTTTTCTCAGTTAATTTATGTATATGTTTATATATGAATATATACGCACCAAGTTAATAAGTACTGAAATATGTATCATGGCAGCGCTGTTTAAAAATTTTCATCTGGCAGCTCCAATAATATCAAGCGCCACACCATGTGTATATCTGCATTGAGTGAATTAATTCCTTTTTTTCATATAGGTTTTGACATACAAGCATTGGAAAGAGCTACTGAAAGAGACAGATTCAATGAGGCAATTGAAACAACTGAATCACTGAATCAACTGAAACAACTGAAAGAAGTGAAAGAAAAGAGCTAAAAACGGTCAGTAAAGTGAAAGATTCACCTCGCTCAATTGAATGAATGATTTAATTGAATTAATTCATTCAGGAGCCGTACAACTCTAGAATATATGGGCGACTAAATTTTATTTCTTATTGCCTCTATTACGCCTTTAAACCTTGACAGTTGGATAGGGGACCATAAGACTTACAAAATCAAATAAAATTTAGTCGCGCACATATTCCCGCTTCGCCAGGATCCTGGCTTATCGTGTTATATATGAAGTACCATCTGACATGACAACTACTTCTCTTAGGAGTCAAAGAGGAACTCGGAGCATAAGTCGCATACTTAAGTGTAAATTTACTCAATAGGAAAGAAGTACTCTTTTATAACGTTCACCGAAAATAGTGAAAGACTATATTGATGGTTATAAGTAGAACTGCCCTAACCCGTATTTTTGCAAAATTGACTTTTTCACACAAATTCAACTCGTCACAAAAATTTTGTGTAATAGCATCAAAAATTTCCATTTGGCAAGCAAATTATAATAATAGTTTCTGTTATATTTTTGCCTTCTCTTGGAAAGTTGCAGTTATTTGAATTAGGGCCTTTGCAGTTGTGACTATCGATATGTATATTGGTTTGGAATTCTGTGTATGATTTCCAGAGTATTAAAGTATTTACATATGTATATTCTGGATGATGATGAAAACTACTCGATTTGATGATGTCGTTTGGACTGCATCGTGATTTCCACAGACGGGCGGCCGTTGCCGTAAATTATATATATTCTGATCAAGAATATATATATAATTTATGGGGTCTTAGAAGGATATACCGTCCAATTCCTTTTTTGTAGGGTATAAAAACACTCTCATACATCCGGAAATGAAAAATTATTGCTTCGAAAAATTATTTACAGTATGCATACCAGTGATGCCACAACTGTTTCATGAAAAAATGCTAAGGCTTAACAAAATTTGAAATAAGCAACATGAAATGAAATAGAAAAGATAAAATTGTCAATATTTTAAATTTGCTAATTTGAAAATATGTATATATAAAATTCTAAATTTTTATATATCCATATCTGTACCTATAATTATTCTTATTTTAAAATTAACCCAAAGTTACTTTTTTAAAGAGTAACGCAAAATAATTTAGAACGATTTTTAAGACCTGATTTTAAAATGTTAAAAGAACAAGCCACAAAGGAGTTTGATAAAACATTATTATCTTGAATGACTCAACCGATGATTGATATAAAGTTTCAAATCATATAAAAGAATAAAGAAAACTAATTTGTTCAGATTTATTATTTCAGAATTCTGTTATTAAATAATTTTTTTCATAGCTTTGTCGTGGACGATTTCTCAAGAATCAACCGGTTTTGATCCAGTTAGTGGCGATGGCAGTGGTTTTTCAATATCAAGAGCCGACTAGTCTGTACAGTCGATTGGTAAAGCCGTTTAAAAGTCATTTAAAAACACACACATTTGTCTCTGTGTTTTTGAAATATCTTGAAATGTACCGGTCCGCTTTGGTTTCAATTCATAGGAACTCTTTGAAACGCCACTATTTTGGTACGATTCAGTTAAGCCGAAGATATACCATGAATGTAGTGTTTTCACACTGACATGGTTTTAATAAATTCTGGTTTTAACGTTAAAACCAACTGTTGAAACCTGGTTTTACAAGACAAAAAGATTTTGTTAAAATTAACTTAAAACTACTTTCGAATTGGTTTTAAGTAGGTTTTACGAAATGCAACCATGTTTATGCCTTTTTTTTGGCTGTGGTAAATTGAGTGCTGCCAAGTTGTTATTGGAAACAGCTGGTTTTGTTTATATTATTACACAAGCGCATTTTTTTCTTTCAGAATCCGCTTGCGGTTCTTGATTTCCAAGAAGTTCTTCACTTTGTATAAAAATGTTCCATAATTTTATTTTATTCATTCACAAAATGTAAAATAATTTCTATTTTAGAACACATTGTAAAACGTTTTATTTTTTCCTTCAAACGAAAACTTATATTGTGCAGTTGGTCAATTAAGTATTGTACGGATAGAGAAGAACAGCAACAGATTAACAGATTTCTATGAGCGACTTCAATTATTTTGAACAACTTTATTATACAGCCTGTTTGTTAAAACCACAATTTGCAGTGTGAATGCAGAATCAGCTGTTTATGGTTTTAACGTTAAAACCAGTTTTTAACTTTCAGTATGAAAACTTTATTAGAATGAAATAAGTTAGTATTGGAAACTATAAAGATCAAAAAGAAGGTTCCAGGTCAGGTAGGCGTGGGTGTGCATACTACAGTTCTATGTCTGTAAAGGATGTACAAGATGTATACATTTTTTTTCATGTCGTAGTTGTTGGCTCATCCTAATCCATATACACATGCATTCGGATGTATTTATGCATAAATTCTTTTCCTATTTTTTCTTGTTTATATGGTGCTCTTGCTAAGTGAAGAACAAACATCCATATCCATATGAAAATAAAAACAGCCAATGTAAATTTTATTCAATCTTCTTCTCTCATAATTTCGAACGTCAAGTAGACATGGATTTTCTATATGTAGGTGACATTAGCATTTGAACTGCAATATGAAACAAGTTTCCTTTCCATTAGAGTACTTTTTAATTTGAATGTGTATTCTGTATATAATTTTAATGAGTAATAAATTTCACATACACTTACTTACACTCGTATGTGTGTATGTATGTGTGTGAGGAAATAACTCTAGCAAAATTTAATGTTAGAGGCACTGACTTCAAGTCATAATGTTAATTGCCTTATGAGTATGTTTTGGTTAATGTTTAATTTGAAGTCATGCTTAGCTGTATGAATTTCCAGTTGTAATTATTCATGTATAAGGCATAAGTATGTGCTATTTCCAATAACAAAAACATGTTGTTTATAGTGTTAATGATGATGTACAATAAGTTACTAATATAAATATTTGGGGTATTCACAAAGTATGCTATTTGGTAGTATTATCATAAACTCTTGTTATTTGGGATTGAAATAATAACGGAATTTGAAAGAAATTGAAGATTGTACAGATTTGAATTTTTTAATTAATTTTTTCTTTGATAGCAAACAAATACAAATTTGCTTTTTTCTTATCAGCTGATATAATATAGGGCCCGTAAATAACCTTTTTTTTGAAAATGCTATAAAAAAACTACTAAATATTTCCTCAAATTTGTTTTTTTATTTGAAAGTACAATCCTTCCGGTTAATAATGGAAAATAATTTCATTCAAATGGCTGCATGGCCCGATAACGATCGCCATTGACTGTAACGGCCACTCCTTGCTCACTTTCGAAGAAAAATGGCCCAATTATGCCTCTGGACCAAAATCCGCACCAAACAGTGACTCGTTTTGGGTGCGTCGGCTTTTCAATGAATGCGTGCGGGGTTTCTGTGCCCCAAATGCGACAATTTTGCTTGTTTACATACCCGCCAAGGTCAAAATGAGCTTCATCTGAAAATGTGTTTTTTTTGGCAAAATCGGCATCTTCTGTAAGTCGATCGCAAGGCCACTTAGCGAAGCGAAAACGCATTAGATGGTCAACCATATTCGTTCAGCGGAAGGATAAAACTAATTATCTATCAAATCAGACATGAGCTAAGTGTTACCATTCACGACATAAGCACTAGTTGAAAAAAAAGCGTTAGATGGCGGACCCTATATAATATGAGGGGTTGTTAGCACCAGTCATATTTCTTCGTGCTTTTATTTTATGACATATGACTATATTTTGAATACTCTAATGTTGATTTCTTTTCTAAAAAATAATGCTACATTTTTTGCACTTTTCAAGGGAAAATGGTAACATTATGGCATTTGAAAATAGTGAATTTATTGGAAATTGATCTACCTTCTCTTATGAAGATGTGTTTTATTTAAAATTGCTCATAATTGTGGTTTTTTAGAATAAAAAGTGACAAAATGTTACATATTTTCCAGAAAATAAATCGCCATAATTATTTTCTATGTCTAAAACTAGTCGAAGAAGTTACTGGTTTTACAATTTTGAGAAGCCATCTGTATGTATGTATCAGTATGTGTGTATGTGTGAATAAGTATGTGACCCGCTTATAACTTTTAAAACGCTCAACTGAATCCAACCAAATTATTTGCGTTTCAAAGGGTTCCTTCAAACTTACATTTCATGTGAATTGGAACATGTTTGGACCAGTACATTTTCGGCAATATCAGAAGAAGTTATTTTTCAAAAGTTTTAGAATAACTTTTAAACGGTTTTACTGATCGATTCCCAAAACTAAGCAGCACTTGACAATAAACAAGAAAAAGTGCTATATTCGGCTATGCCGAATCTTAAATACCCTTCACAGATGTAATTTTTCTTACTTTCTTTGTTGCCAAAACAAAAAGTAAGTTAATTAAAAAATCAAAATGATGTTATCGGTTACTTTTATATTTAAGAAAACGTTTAAATTTTGTGGCTATGAAGCTAAATGTTTGGCTTTTCTTATTTCTAATGCCTCTGAACGTCTTTCGAAAATATTAAATATGTTTAATTTAAAAACAAAAAGTAAAAATCCGTTTCATGTACCCCAAAAAGTTCTAATTGTCCAACCGTAGAATCGTCTTTTAGATTTTTTTGGTTTTTAATACCAATTTTACTCTTCCCGAAGTATAAAAAAAATATTTCATCCACAAAAAACCAAAATTAGGAACTTATAGGCTAATTTTATGTACAAAAAAAATCGATTATCCAACCCTGGAACCGAATTTTTGTATAAGTATAAAATAAGTTTAATTTACTGAAATAAAACCAAAATTGGGAATTTATGTGGGTACTTTCATGTACACAAAATTTTGATTTTCCAACCCTGGAACCGAATTTTTAATACTAATTAAATTTTTTTTCTGAAATATAAAATAGGTTTAACTCACTAAAAACTTAAAATTTGGAATTTTTGTGGGTACTTTTATGTACCAAAAATATTTCGATTTTCAAACTCTAAAAGCGAATTTTGATTTTTTTACCTATGCGATTCTTAGTGAGGTGTAACATAGTTTTACTTAACAAAAAAATTAAAATTTTTAAACTTTTTGGTCACTTTCATGTACCATAAAAAATTTCATTTGTCCAACCCTGGAGTCGAAGTTTTTTCCTGAATTATAAAACAATTTTAATTAGCAAAAATAACAACGTCAATTGCCTTTTTGGTTACTTTTATGCAGAAAAAATATTTCAATTTCCCAACCCTGAAAACGAAACTTTAATTGTTTCTTGTTTTTTACCAATGCAACACTTCATGAGGTATAAAGTAGTGTTATTTAGGAAATATTTAAAATTTTGAACCATTTTAGTCACCTGCATGAACTATAAAATAATGCACTTGTCCATATCTGGATTCGAAATTTTGATTTTTTTTAAATTTTTGATACCAATTTTGTTCTTCCTAAAATATAAAATAATTTTAGTTAGGAAAAAATCAACGTCAATTGCCTTTTTGGATACTTTTATGTCTAAAAAAAAATTAAATTTCACAACCCTGGAAGCGAAATTTTAATTTTTTAAAAGTTTTTTATCAACGCAAATCTTCATGAGGTATAAAGTAGTTTTGTTTAAGAATAACTCAAATTTTTAACAATTTTAGTTACTACATGTACTAAAAAATACGGAATGGACCGAAAAATTTTTAATTTCCCATCCCTGGAAAAAAATTTGTATTTATTTTTGTTTTTAATAGACCATTGAGGCTTCCCAAAGCAAGAAATAGGTTTAATTTACAAACATTAATAAAAATAATTGATTTTTGGTATACATTTTGCGTCGAGAAATAGGTGTAAGCTTCCCAGCTCTGGAACCATACTTCGGACCTGTCTGAATTTCAATACCACTCTATTTAAGTTCATTTCCAATCCAACGGTTCAAGAACGAAGTCTTTTGCTTTTCTGGGGGCGTCGGAAACTCGATTTCACGTACAGACAGACAGACATCGCTCAATCGTCATCGCTATTCATAAGGATCCAGAATATATATACTTTATGGGGTCCCATGTGCATATCGAAGAAATTGCACACGGAATGATAAACCTATATATACCCTTTCACTTTTTTGTGAAGGGTATAAAAATCACGTCGAACGCTATCAACCGGGTCAAAATCGGTTGATGCGTTCTTGAAACTTCGTTAACGAAAAAAATTTGAAAAAAGTGATTTTTTACAGAAAATTCTGAAATTATATATCTCATAAAAGAGTAATCGAACCAAGCTAGTTGCATTTCAAAAATTTTTCTCTTCGATTTCCTGTGAATTGGAACCGGTTCGGACTAATAGATTTCGAGATATATATAATATTTTGTAGAAGTGTCTTTTTTTCAAAATAACTTTTAAACGGCTTTTCCGATCGATTCCAAAAACTAACCGGGTCAAAAGCGGTGGGATATCGTGGACCGAAAATTGAAATAAGTGAATCTTTCAAAACGGCTGATCCATTCGAAAGTTATGGCAGCTTTAAAATTCAAATATTACAATTTTAGCGGATAAAATTAGGGATGACCGTTAAGGTCAACCGTTTTCCATATTTTTTTATTATATAAGAACTGAGCAGTTATTTTTCGTCATATGGAAACATTTTATTCAATCCGAATTTTTGTTTTAGTATCATAAAAATTCATTTTATGTAATTTGATAGCTGATGTTTAGGAGCTAATAGTTGAAATAGTTAACGAGAGACTACTAAGCCGAAAATAGACGTACAGGTGTTTGTCATTCGTTTACTGAACTAGTGGCTCAAATTTATCCACTACATTGCGAATAGTCCTCTCGGCCGGAAAATAGGCGAAGCGCGAGTTATATGATTGATTAATTCACAAATTATTTCAGTAATTAAAAATTATATACATATTTTCCTTTTAAATAACAAATCAAAACAAACATATAGAAAAACAATTTATCAAAAAAAAATAAAATAAAAAAGACGCTTTTCCATTTCAATTTAATTTATAATGTCATAGAAAGGTTGATTTGGTGATTAGTGAAAGAGATTAAAAAATAAATAGTAATTTGGCCGATACAAGATGGCCATTCAAAGACCGGAAGTATTTATATAAAAAGATTCAAACGTCTAGGTTTTGTAATATGTAAGGAGTTGCATGCTAATCAAATTATCACAACAATTACTAGTTCCAAGGGGGTGCCTTTTGGATCCCCCGAAATAAATCATACTAGAAAATATGCTGCTGTTCATTAAAACCCCAATGAAATCCAGGCATGCGGACATTGTTATCCCGTAATAAACAAAATAAATGTTATTGCTTTGGCTGCATTTCGAGGTGTTGCTCTACATACGCGCAGAGTTACGTTGAGGTATACAGAAATGTTTTATTTGGTATAGTATATACATGGATATATGCACTCGTATTTACGAGTATATGTACAAACTCGTGCGTGATGTGTGCATGTCTATTGCATATTAATCGCTTATATGTATCTGGTAAATGGGTTTCCGTAAGTGTCTTATGGAACAAACTTCCAGCCAACCAACTTAAAACAAAAACAACAAAACATGGAATAATAACAATAATTATTCATAAAATGTATGCCTAAAATTCATATTCATTAATGACCTCAGATAAACCAAGCCACCACACACATGCACGCACACAGACGCAACACGACTTTAAACAATTCAATATTTATGACCATAGTGCAAGGGGAAGTGTTAATGATTTTGTTGGAAATTCAATTCAATTGAAATCCAAATAAGAACTTAATGCTTCTGTTCATTATTACTGTTAAAGTTGTTGTTATATTTGTTTTATTCAAATGGATTTTGCTTGTTTGTTCATAAACTTTATACACAATTTAATTTATACTTTTTTTTAATATGCTTCTTCTCTTAACTAATCAACTATAAATAAAACAAGTAAAAGTGCTATATTCGGCTGTGCCGAATCTTAAATACCCTTCACAGATGTAATTCTTCTTTCTTTCTTGCCAAAACAGAAAGTAGGTTTAATTAAAAAATCAAAATGATGTTATCGGTTACTTTTATATTTAAGAAAACGTTTAAATTTTTCGGCTAAGAAGCTAAATGTTTGGCTTTTCTTATTTCTAATACCTTTAAAAGTCTTTCAAAACTATTAAATATGTTTAATTTAAAAAAAACAAACAAAAACAGTAAAACTTCGTTTCATGTACCCAAAAAACTTCTAATTGTCCAACCGTAAAATCGTCTTGCAGATTTTTTTGGTTTTTAATACCAATTTAACTCTGCCCGAAGTATAAAAAAAAAAATTTCATCCAGAAAAACCCAAAATTAAGAACTTATATGGCTAATTTATTGTACTAAAAAATTTCGATTATCCAACCCTAGAACCGAATTTTTAGTTTTTAAAATTTTTAATACCAATTTAATTCTTAGCGACGTATAAAATATATTTAATTTACTGAAATAAAACCAAAAGTGGGAATTTATGTGGGTACTTACTTGTACCAAAAATTTCGATTTTCCAAACCTGGAACCGAATTTTTAATTTATTTTGGTTTTTTTTTACCAATGCAACTCTTAATGGGGCATGAAATAATTTTATTTAAGAAAAGCTTAATATTTGTAACCATTTTGGTCAGTTTCATGTACTACAAAATATTGCAGTTATCCAACCCTGAAATCCCAATTTTGATTTGATGATAAAAAATAGTTTTAATTAGTAAAAAACCGACGTCAGTTGCCTTTTTGGTTACTTTTATGTATAAAAATATTTCAATTTCCCAGCCCTGGAAGCGAAATTTTAATTTTTTTTACCAATGCTACTCTTCGTTCATTATAAAGTCGTTTTATTTAAGAAAAACTTAAAATTTGCAACCTTTTGGTCACTTTCATGAACTACAATATATTGCATGTACCAACAAAATTTAAACTTCCCAACCCTGGAAGAGAACTTTTAATTTTTTTTTTGTTTTTTTACCAATGTAGCTCTTCATGCGGTATAAAGTAGTATTATTTAAGAAAAATTTACAATTTTGAACCATTTTGGTCACCTGCATGAACTATAAAATATTGCACTTTTCCAACCCTGGATTCGAAATTTTGATTTTTTTTTGAAATTTTTGATACCAATTTTGTTCTTCCTAAGTTATAAAACAGTTTCAGTTAGCAAAAAAAAAACAACATCAGTTGCTTGTTTGATTACTTTCACGTATAAAACAATTCAATTTCCCACCCCTGGAAGCAAAATTTGAATTTAAAAAACATTTTTTTTGGCCAATGTAAATCTTCATGACGTATAAAGTGGTTTTGCTAAAGAAAAACTTAACATTTTTTATAGTTTTAGTTACTACATGTACTACAAAATACGGAATGAGCCGAAAAAAAATTTTTAATTTTGCATCCCTGGACAAATTTTTTTTATTTTTTTAATAGACCATTGAGGCTTCCCAAAGCACGAAACAGATTTAATTTACAAACATTAAACAAATTATTGATTTTTGGTATAAATCTTGCGTAGAGAAATACGTGTAAGCTTCCCAGCTCTGGAACCATATTTCGGATCTTTCTGAATTCTAATAGCACTCTATTTAAGTTCATTTCCAATCCAAGAACGAAGTCTCTAGCTCTTCTGGGGGCTTGGGAAAACCGATTTCACGTACAGACGGACGGACAGACGGACATCGCTCAATCGTCATCGCTATTCATAAGGATCCTGAATATATATACTTTATGGGGCCCCATGTTCATATCGACGAAATTACACACGGAATGACAAACCTATATGTACCCTTTCACTTTTTTGTGAAGGGTATAATGAATTTGTATCATTAACATTGCAATTGTTGGTATAGAGAAGCATATGAGATATACAATGGCTTGACAATATTTCAGGTCTTTAATTTATGCATTTTATAAACACCAGAAGAAGTTGTTTTTGACTTTTGCACTTTGATACGAAGTATTACAGGTCTACATGAAATTTCAAAATAAATGAACTTGATCGAAACTGTTTAATAAACTGCCCGAAGTAACCCGAAAAGCCTCCAAGGAACTCAATAAGAATCCGTCTTTGTGATTTAGATCTAATAATTTTTATATAGGGTTGTCTTTGGAAGAAGTTCCCTTTTTTTGGTCCTTTTCAGATCAGAAAATCAGATTTTTGTATCTCATTTTAATAAGTGCATAATATTTAATTTCCCATTACTTTTGTGGAGCTAAGAAATTGCAATTTATTTCGAATAAATATTTTTTCAAATTCTTCTGATTTTTTGACCTCTTTTTAATTATTATTATACTCCAATATTTTTAAGCTTAAGGTCTCTTTATTTTTATTTAAAATATTTTAGTTTTTAATATTTCGTTACTCCTTTGAGTGACTTCTTAAGGAAATTAATTATTTTATTTGATTTGAAAAAATTTGTGTGACTTCTTAAGGAAATTAATTATTTTATTTGATTTGAAAAAATTTTTGTTTGTATAAAAAATATATTTATTTTTAAAATATATTTTTATTTATAAAAAATAAATATTTTTATTGGAAATCACACTTTGCATTGTGAATTTAAATTTTATATAAATGTATATACATACATATATACCTTAGTTTTTTCTTTCATTCTCATTTAAACTTTTATTCAATGTAGTCAGAAATTTACTTTTATAAATTTGTTTTTATATAAATATTATTTTATATAACAAGACTCGTTTTAATAAATTGCAAAATTCATCAGGTTATGGGCCCAGATAACCAGAAGATTAGAAGACTGCAATAAGATTTAAACGTGGTATTTTAAAAATATTAAGAAGACAATTTTCGTAGAAGAAAAAAAATGAGTGCGCCGTTAATTCAAATTGAAAAATTGGATGCTACAAATTATGATAGCTGGTTCATACATATGAGAAGCGTTTTAATCCATGGAGGTGTTTGGAACATTGTCAATGGAGAATCGCAGATGCCTGATGGTGCGGAAAAAGCGAAGTGGGAATCAGACGATGAGAAGGCACTTGCTTCTATTTATTTGGGTGTAAAATCAACGCAATTGCTGTATATAAAGAACTGCACGTCTTCAAATGAAGCCTGGGTAAGATTACAACAAGTAGACATGCCAAAGGGACCATTACAAAAGGTTTCATTATATAAGAAGTTGGTAAATATGTCAATGCTTGAAGTTGGAGATGTGTCACATCATTTGAATGAATTTTCTGAGGTTGCTGAAAAATTAACAGAAATTGGTATTCAAATTCAAAATGAGCTGTTGGTGATAATGCTATTATCTAGTTTGCCAGATAATTTTGATAACTTTGTAATTGCAATGGAAACAAGAGATGAATTGCCGACATTCGCACAGTTGAAACAAAAACTGCTCGAAGAAGGTAAGCGTAGAAAAGAAAAGGTTAACAACGACAATGCAATATCAAGTTCAACACAACAAGCATTAATAGCAAAATCCACGCATTCATATAAAAAGAAAAATTGGAAAGAAAATAATTTGAAAGGAAAGTGTTTTTCGTGTGGTGTGTTTGGACATTACGCTAATACATGTGAGAAAAACCAAAAGAACAACAAATCTCAAGCAATGACGATGTTAGCTTCAGCGGATACAGGGTCATTAGATTTTCAGAATTGGTACGTCGATAGTGGAGCCACATCGCATATGTGCAATAACAAAGGCATGTTTATTAATTTTCAAGGCCATCACGAAGTTATTGCATTGGCTGGCAACAAATTTATTAATGCCAGCGGAAAATGTGACATTGTGATTTATAACAATAATTTTCAAATTTTGATTCAAAATGTTTTGTTTTCGTCGGAGTTACAAGCGAATTTTATTTCCGTTAATAAAGTCTTTGATTGCGGTTTAACTGTAGTTTTTACTAGCCAGGAAGCAGTTGTAAAAAGAGCAGACGGTGAAATTGTATTGAAAGCACATCGCAAACAAAATATGTTTGTTACTATTAGCGATCATGAAACACAAAGGGTTTGTTTTGCTAATAACAAAAATTAAATTTGGCACAATAGATATGGCCACTTAAACTTCAGAAGTCTACATGACTTAAGCATGTAAGTTTCCTAAAGAAAGTCTTACAAAAACCAATGAATTACTGGAAGTAGTTCCTTCAGAGGTTTGCGGGCCGTTTAGAGTAAATTCTGTAGGCGGAGCAAAATACTTCGTGACGTTCACTGATGACAAGTCAAGAAGAATTTTTGTCTATTTTATTAAACGAAAAAATGAAGTTTTTGAAAAATTTAAAATGTTGAAAAAATATGTTGAGAATCAAACAGGTAACAAAATAAAAGCATTTCGTTCAGACAATGGCCAAGAGTACGTAAACTCACAGTTTGACCCGTTTTTGTCCGCGGAGGGTATTAGCAGGCAGTTAACAGATCCTTATTCCCCTCAGCAGAATGGTGTAGCAGAAAGAGTCAACCGTAAGCTTATTGAAATGTCTAGGTCAATGATGGTACATGCTGGCGTTTATGAAAGCTTGTGGGCGGAAGCTATAAATACTGCAGCTTACATCAGAAATAGATGCCCATCGAAGCAATTACAAAACAAAAATCGCATGAAATATAGTTCGGTAGGAAACCGCATGTTCAACATTTGGTGCATATGCTGTTGACTTAAACAAATCCCGAAATACTTCCAGTAAGTTTGAAACCAAAGGCATCTCATACATAATGGTTAGATACTCAAGTACGTCAAAAGCGTATCGTCTTTTTAATACTGTTTTTAATGCTGTTGGCTGAAGTAGTAGAACACGAGACTATGAAGCGGAGGGTCGTGAGTTCGAGCCCCCGCTGAGTCATGAAATATTGTGTTTAATTCTTCTGATCAGCATTAGTGCGTGGTTGTGTTAGTTGTTGTCAGCCTGTTTCAGTGATGAAGGCATAGTCACTGGTCACTGAACATAATTGGCAGCGACTGACACTATCGTGTACTAAAAAGCAGAGTAACAGCACCCGCCTTCGTCGGCCCTGTAGCAAAAATTAGCCGGCGAAGTAAAAAAGATTGAAATTGAAAGGGTTGGGAAGTTTAAAGTTTTTTTGGTACATGCAATATATTGTAGTACATGAAAATTACCAAAATGGTTGCAAATTTTAAGTTTTTCTTAAATAAAACGACTTTATACCTAATGAAGACTAGGATTGGTAAAAAAAATTTTAATTTCGCTTCAAGGGATGGGAAACTGAAATTTTTCTTATACATAAAAGTAACCAAATAGGCAACTATTGTCGGTTTTTTACTAATTAAAACTATTTTTTGGTTCAGGAACAACATAATTGGTATCAAAAATTAAAATAAAAATCAAAATTTAGATGCCAGAGTTGGATAACTGCAAAATTTTGTAGTACATGATAGTGACCAAAATGGTTACAAATATTAAGTTTTTCTTAAATAAAACTATTTCATGCCTCATTAAGAGTTGCATTGGTACTAAAATTTCAATTTCGTTTCCAGGGTTGGGAAATTTAAATATATAAAAGTAACCAAATAGACAATTGACGTTGTTGTTTTTGCTATTTAAAACTATTTTATAATTCAGGAAGAACAAAATTGGTATTAAAATCTTAAAAAATCAAATTACGACTCCAGGGTTGAACAAATAATATATTTTATGGTACATGAAAGTGACCAAAAAGTTTAAAAATTTAAATTTTTTTGTCAAGTAACGCTATGTTACATCCTTTAATTAAACCTACTTCCTGTTTTAGCAAGAAAGAAAGAAGAATTACATCTGTGAAGGGTATTTAAGTTTCGGCACAGCCGAATATAGAACTTTTACTTGTTGCATATAATAACGGCCGCTAAAGGGGGCGGGGTCCAATTTTTTTATACTTTATGACTCCAAGTTTAACGCGTTGGACTTTCTTTGACATAAAAATATATCATTTGCTTAGCAAAATTACAAAAAAACTTTAAAAATTATGTTGTTTTTTAGAGGTTGGTCCGGACGGACGGACATGTTCAGATCGTCTCAGATTTAATCACTGATCAAGAATATATATACTTTATGGGGTCTCAGATGGATATTTCGCTGCGTTACAAACGGAATGACAAAGTGAATATACAGTCCATATTCTTTTTTCGAGGGTAAACAAATAATTTGCAGTTTCGCTGATTTGAACTTATAGCCTGTTGAGAAAATTAACATCCTGTAATACAATTTACATAAATAAAGTTTACTATTAAAATAGAAATCCATACATAATAAAAATTTTGAATTTTTAGTTGTCATAATCGTACGTTTTGAATTGACTAAATTTTGCATCTGCGAACAGGAAGACAATGACGTCAATTAAGTGAATATTGACTTAATTAAAAATGCGTATCTGAACACCAAAAGGTTTCCATAGTTGCTTTTAGATATCAGAATTTTTTTGTGAACACTCAACCATTAACTTGTTTGTTTTACCACAATTTTAATTTATATTTACATCTCTGGTTATAAGCATACTTTTGTGGGATGAATTCCAACACATCAAAATACTTTGCAGTGATGCCAAGTTACATTGGTTGCAAAAACAAAACACATGAGACTTTGCATCACTGCAATGTATATTGATGTTTAGGAACTCACCCATGTTATGTAAGCATATGCTGTGACAACAACATCAGTTTTACATATATGTGATTAACATAAAACTGGAAATAATAATATTATTATTATTACTAGACTAAAAGAATATTTCTCTTCCGGCTGATTAATAGTCTAAGTTGTTGCAAATGGGTTTAATTTCAGACTTCTGTAGACTTCTTAGTAGTAATTTTAATTATTTTGTTGCATCGTCTGTGTGTAATTGACTTATACTTTTTGTTGTAATGCTTTTATGCAGTTATTGTCAATGGGACTGTAAACTGGTGTTTAATTAATGTCTTTTGAGTGTTTGGCAAATAAATACAAAATGCTATTGCAAAACAAATAAATATTAATTTATCCAATTAGAACTTTAAATTAATACAGTTAATTTGGTTAATAATTCACAAATTATTATTTGTATTTATTAAGGAGTTAGCTGTTAGTGCTCACTTATTTATAACCAAAGTGTTTATTTGAAATTTTTTTATACCCTTCACAAAAAAGTGAATGGATATATATAGGTTTGTCATTCCCTGTGTAATTTCTTCCATATGCACATGGGACCCCATAAAGTATATATATTCTGGATCCTTATAAATAGCGAAGACGATTGGGCGATGTCCTTCTGTCCGTCCGTCTGTACGTGAAATCAGTTTTCCCAAGCCCCCGAGAGCTAGAGACTTCGTTCTTGGACCGTTGGATTGGAAATGATCTTAAATAGAGAAAAATCAGAAGTATGGTTCCAGAGCTGGGAAGCTTACACTAATTTCTCGACGCAAAATTTATACCAAAAATCAATTATTTGTTTTAATATTTGAAAATTACACCTATTTCTTGCTTTGGGAAGCCTCAACGGTCAATTGAATATTAAAAAAATAATTTTTTTTCCAGGGATGGGAAATTAAAATTTTTTTTCGGCCTATTCCGTATGTTGTAGTACATGTGGTAACTGAAATTGTTAAAAATTTCAAGTTTTTCTTTAACAAAACATCTTTATACGTCATGAAGATTTGCATTGGCAAAAAAAAAAAATTAAATTCAAATTTTGCTTCTAGGGGTGGGAAATTGAATTTTTTTTATACATGAAAGTAATCAAACAGGCAACTGTTTTTTTTCCTGTCTAAAACTGTCGTATAATTTAGGAAGAACAAAAATTCAAAAATAAAAAGTAAAATTTCGAATCCAGGGATGGACAAGTGCAATATTTTATGGTACATGAAAGTTACCAAAATGGTAAAAAATTTGCAATATTTCTTAAATAAAACTACTTTATACCTCAAGAAGCGTTGCACTGATAAAAAAACAACACAAATTAAAATTTCGTTTCCAGGTTTAGAAAAATTAAAGTTGTTTTGGTACGTGCAATATTTTGTAGTACATGTAATAACCAAAATGGTTTAAAAATTCGAATTTTTTTTTAACAAAACTTCTTTATACCTCATGAAGATTTGCATTGATAAAGAAAATTTTTTAATGTAGTAAGAATTTTAACGAACATTTTATATTGCTATATTAAATTGAATTAAGATTCTTTAGGCTAATTGTTCGAAATTTTTAATATAAATCTCAGAAAGACATGATAAATATTCCAAGGCACAAAGGCAAGTCAACATCAGTTTTTGTTATTCAACTTACACAGCAGAGCAGAACAGCTGTTTTTGAAAGACGCAACCCTTTCATCATCAGTGCTCATGTGTATTGTGTTTGTCACCACTTATTAGGTGGCTTAGTTGAATGTGATAACAGTTCCTATTTACACAAATTTTATTGTGAAAAAGAATACGAGAACTGTATTAAGCTGATGTTAACATGTTATTGTTATAATACCCGTGTTACCGTTTGATTATTTTTCTTCATGTCCCATTTTTCTGAATTTTTTGTTCCATCATACCTAAGTCAAACTTTTTTGGTTTGAATTTTATACTTAAGTACATGTGAACGTTTTTCCAATTTATTATTGGTAGCTCAAGCCATAGCTTAAATTTGTATGTAGTAAGAATTTTAACGAACATTTTATATTGCTATATTAAATTGAATTAAGATTCTATAAGCTAATTGTTCGAAATTTTTAATTTAAATCTCAGAAAGACACGATAAATATTCCAAGGCAATACACATGAGCACTGATGATGAAAGGGTTGCGTCTTTCGAAAACAGCTGTTCTGCTCTGCTGTGTAAGTTGAATAACAAAAACTGATGTTGACTTGCCTTTGTGCCTTGGAATATTTATCATGTCTTTCTGAGATTTAAATTAAAAATTTCGAACAATTAGCCTATAGAATCTTAATTCAATTTAATATAGAAAATTTTTTTATTTAAATTTCGCTTCCAGGGTTGGGAAATTGAAATTTTTTTTTATACATAAAAGGAACCAAAAAGGCAATTGGCGTTATTTTTTTACTAATTAAAACAATTTTTTAGTTCAGGAAAAACAATATTGGCATCAAAAATTAAAAAAAGAAACAAAATTTAGATTCCAGAGTTGGATAACTGCAATATTTTGTGGTACATAAAATTTACCTAAATGGTTACAAATATTAAGTTTTTCTTAAATAAGACTATTTCAGGCCGCATTAAGAGTTGCATTGGTAAAAAAAATTTAAATTTCGTTTCCAGGGTTGGGAAATTGAAATATTTATTCTGCATAAAAGTAACCAAATAGGCAATTGACGTTGTTGTTTTTGCTAATTAAAACTTTTTTTTAATTCAGGAAGAACAAAATTGGTATTAAAATCTTAAAAAAATTAAAATTTCGACTCTAGGGTTGAACATATAATATATTTTATGGTACATGAAAGTGACCAAAAAGTTAAAAACTATGATACACCTCACTAAGAATTGCATTGGTAAAAAATAAAAATTCGCTTCCAGAGTTGGAAAATCGAAATATTTTTCGTACATAAAAGTACATTCATATATTCAAATGTTGTGCTTTTAGTGAATTAAACCTATTAGATATTTCGGAAAAAATTAAACTAGTATAAAAAAATTATAAATTCGGTTCCAGGGTTGGAAAATCGAAATTTTTTGGTACATAAAAGTAACCATATATATTCCCAATTTTGGTTTTTTTCAGTGACTTAAACTTATTTTGTACTTCGCTAAGAATTAAATTCGTATTAAAAATTTTAAAAACTAAAAATTCGGTTACAGGGTTGGAAAATCGAAATATTTTTGATACATAAAATAACATACATAAATTCCAAATTTTGTGTTTTTAGTGAATTAAACCTATTTTATACATCAGAAAAAATGAAATTAGTATTAAAAAATTAAAAATTCGGTTCCAGGGTTGGAAAATCTACATTTTCTGATTCATAAAAGCAGCCATTTTATTTGCTATTTTTAATTTTTATGATGAATTATACCTACTTTATATATCAGAAAGAAGCAAACTGGTATTAAAAACCAACAAAATCTAAAAGACGATTCTACGGTTGGACAATTAGAACTTTTTGGGGTACATGAAACGGATTTTTTGTTTTGTTTGTAAATTAAATATATATAATATTTTCGAAAGACGTTCATAGGTATTAGATATAAGAAAAGCCAAACATTTAGCTTCCTAGCCGAAAAATTTAAACGTTTTCTTAAGTATAAAAGTAACCGATAACATCATTTTGATTTTTTAATTAAACCTACTTTCTGTTTTGGCAAGAACGAAAGAAAGAAGAATTACATCTGTGAAGGGTATTTAAGATTCGGCACAGCCGAATATAGCACTTTTACTTGTTAATTGCCAAAAGATAAATTTGAAAAATATATGAACCTAAAAAGGAATTCAGAAAAATTAAAAATATGGTTCCAGAGCTAGAAAGCTTACACCTATTTGCGGCCACAAAATTAAGTAGCAACAACTAATTATTTTTTTAATTTTTGTTAATTAAACTTAAGAACTAAGTTTGTATTAAAAATAAACAAATTAAAATGTCGATTCCGGGGTTGGGAAATTGATTTTTTTTGTACATAAAAGTAACCAAATATACTAATTAGAACTCTTTTATAATTTAAAAAGAATAAAATTCGAATTAAAAATTAAAAAAAACATATAAAGTTCGATTTCAGGGCCAGGAATTTGAAATATTTTTTGGTATATGAAAGTAATCAAAAAGGTTTTAAATTTTAATATATAAAATTTAGTTAAATAAAACTATTTTGTGTCTCATTAAGAATTGGATTTGTGTCTATGTATACATATATGTATATATATATATATATATATATATATATATATATATAAATTAGTCCGTGTCTGTCTGTTTTTTTGTGAGATTGTTATTTATTGGCGTCTTAACTAGAAAGCCGATTTTTCTGAAATTTTGGCAGTACTTGAGGATAAAATAGGCCAATTTTATTTTTGATATCTCAAGTGGGTGCGGCACACAGTGGGATTTCTTCATACATCCCATGATAATTTATGGCAAAATGTATAACGAGAGTTCGTAGAACGTTGAAATTTTGCACAGATCCTTTGATCAACTCAGTCAAGAAATTTTTTAAGTTTTATCAAACATGACCACGCCCATATAACTTGAAAATATTTGGGTAAGAAACCAAATGTTTGTTCGTTCACCAAAAGATACGAAACTTGGCACAAGTTATCAGTATTATGAAGTTGACATATTAAGAAAGTATCAGAGAAATAGGCCATGCCCATCGCACCGCGCCCATATAACCCGAAAATATTTTTGAGTCCTAAATTTGTGTTTCTTTACCAAAAGTTACGAAACTTGGCATAATTTACCAGTTTTATAAAATTGAAATATTTGGAAAGTTTAATGGAAATCCGCCGCGTTCATCTCCCCCCGCCCTTATAACCCGAAAATATTTTTTGGTCCCAAATTTTAGTTTCTGCACCAAAAACTATGAAACTTTGCAAATGTTATGAGTGTTATGAAATTGGAACATTAGGAAAGTTTTATAGATATTTGCCACGCCCATCGTCCCCCGCTGAGTGCAAAACATTAAATGAAAATCTTTTGTACAAAGTCGAATAGTTGGGGAGCCCGGGTAACGCCGGGTCCAAGCATCAAGTTGAAAATAAAAATACAAAAATAAAAAATTCGATTCCAGCTCTTCAAAATCGAATTTTTTTTTGGTACATAAAAGTGATCAAAGAGCCAACACAGTTTTTTTCAGACGGAATAATATTTGTATTAAAACAAAAAAGTGATAATTCGATTCAATTCTTGGGAAATTGAAATTTTTTGAACATAAAAGTGACCACAACGGCTGACAACTGACTTTTTTTCTTACCAGTTAAAACTATTTTGTAATTCAGGAAGAACAGAATTGATATTAAAAATTATAACAAAAATAAATAAAAAAACGATTCCTAGGTTGGACAATTGAATATTTTTTAAAGTACATAAAGGTAACCAACTAAAACAAATATATTCCTTTTGCTTGTAAATTAAGCATATTTGATATTTTTAAAAGAAGTTCAATGGCATAAGAAATCAGAAAGGAGAAAAGGACACCTTCAGATCTACAAATTTGTTAATAAAACATATTTTCTATTTTAGAAAGGAATAAATCTGTATTGAAAACAAAAAAGATAGAAAAGAGCCGTGCGTCGGCGAACTTTTTAAATTGCAATTTTTTTTTCATAATATTTTAAGGCTCAGCATTTGAATTTTAAATTTAATAACTTATAAACGGCCAAAATTACTGACTTCTTCCTAAAAAGGAAACGCCTGATAGATTTAAAACAAAAACAAATCAAATTGAAACATATGAGAAATTGCTTTCGGCTTATTTTCCTAAGAACTTGTTTTTGTCAGTTTTTATTTTTTGCCTTTTTTAGTGAAAAAAGGAAACTTTTTTAGGTATTTATATTACCTAGGGAAACATTTTTTTAGAAAAACAAATAAATATATCATACAAATACTTGCGGCAAAAATATTTCAAAAGCAGTTTTTGATGTTATTGAACAGAAAAAACTAAAATGTTTAAAACAAATTCTACTAAAAAAAAACTTACAAGTAATTTCGTAGACACATCGCAAGTAAAATAAGGATGGGTTTTATACAAGAATTTTAAATAAATAAAAAATATATGGCAATCAAAATAATTGTTAGGGGATAAATAACATGAAACTAAATTGTGCTGATAAAATCTATTTTCGGTCTATTAAGTTTACGTAAATCATCTCACCCAATTATAGCAGTTTTTATTTTTTGTTTTAAATAATACCATTTTACACTTCAGAAAGAATCAAGTTGGCATTGAAAACTAAAAATTAAATTGGTATTAATAATAAAAAAACGATTTCTGAGTTGGACAATTGAATCTTTTCTTATTTACAAAAGTAACCAAATTTTGGGTTATTTGTGAATTAAACCTGTTTCATACTTCAACAAGTAAAAATGTTATATTCGACCGGGTCGAATCTTAAATACCCTCCAAATATTTAATAAGTAAATTTAAAATATTTAACTTGGTGGGACAGAGTCCCATTAAGGCATCTACCCAATTTTAAATCCCTATTTTAACAGTCATTTCAGGAAGGGCCGTATGGGAGACGTTTCAGCTCTGCAAGATCGGAGAGAATCTCAACTTCTTATAGGCTTAAGAAATACAAGTTGTTCAATATTTACACTATTTTTGTATATAATATCGTACGTCCCACTAAAGGGGGCGGGACCCAAAAATAGACTACATCATATTTTCCACAGACGAACGTATTGGTATTGCTGGATCGTCTTAGACTTCATCACTGATCAAGAATATATATTCTTTATGGAGTCCAATCCTTTTTGGAGAGTATTAAAATGTTATTCTGTCCGGGTCTCTCTGGCAAGGGTCGTGGGGGAGACATTTCACCTTTGCCATAAAACTCTAAAAATAAATGTTTGGGGTAATTAAGTGTAAAATTTATTTTAAATTTTTTTATAGGGTCATTTAGGTGGCAAAGGGGGTAGGGGGTAGGGTAGAGGAGTACCCTCAGTTTCGTCATTAAAGCTTAAAAATGTTATTTTTAAGGAATGTTCTTTTTTGGAGGGTATAACAACAATAAAGTTGGTATTAAAATTCCACAAGAAAAGAAAATCAAAAAGACGATTTCCGGGTTGGACAATTGAAAGTCTTTTGGCACATAAAAGTAACCAACTGTAACTATTATTTTTTTTTTTAATATTTAATATATTTGAAAAAAGATCATTGTTATTAAAAATCAGAAAAGCGAAAAAGGCAGCTTTAGAACTAGAAAATTTAAGCTTTTAATGAAAAACGTAAGCAATTAAATAGTACAAATTTGTTTTATCGGTAATCAAATACCTTTTATTTTTTAGAAAGAAATAAATTTGCATAGAAAATCAAAAAGATCAAACAGATCGTTCTAATGAATCGTTCTTGGAATGAATGTTTGTAAATACCTCAGAGGTACTTTGATGTAGGGTATATAAGATGTGTCATAGTCGAATATATCACATGTACTTATTTAATTTCTCTTTAAGTCTTTAACAGCGACAATTTGAAGTTATTCAGTATGTTTCAGTATTATTAAAGAAATGCAATTGCATATAAATTGGGAAAGGTCGCCACGGTACCCGGTTTTGACCGTAGGATTAAGCTTACGGTCATATGTTTTTCTTCAGTTTGCAAAACATTGTGTGTTTTATACATGATTATACACGTCGCTTGTCTACAAAGCAAGTTTTGGGATAGAAATTTAGAGTAATATGGAATAGACATTACAGTGGGGATGGCTCGAAATTTCGGGAACGAACGAACTTCCTTCATAAAAGAACTGAAAACCAAAATTTACTTCAGTCTGCCTGATCATTATATGGTCTTCCAGGACGTAGCTCGTACGATCACTGAGGTCTTAAGGCATCTTTAAGGACCAATTAGGGACCATTTTGGATCACCAGAATATGATTAAAGATTACGCAGTACGAGTCAGAATTCGCCTTGAGTGGGTGCCAGCCTACCATGGCGTAATCTGCAATGAACGTGCGAATTGTCTGGTGAAGAAAGTCAGAAATTCGATAAGCCTTTCAAGGCAGCGATGATTGAATTACAGGGCACGATGGAGCAGTGATACTGTGGATAATATAACCGAGATCCTGTGAGGCAACCCAGAAGAAGGAAAATAAAGAGGACTGATTTAACTTGTTTGGGCCGAAACTAAGGAAGTTAATCAGTGCCTCGACGGGGTTGAGAGGACATTTGCAATGAATTGGGGTCGTGGATGATAATGAATGTAGGGTATTCAGGGAAGAGACAGAGACGGTGGAGCACTTTCTTTGTCACTGTCCCACTTTCGTCCAACTGCGATGCCGAATTTTTGTAGATGACATTCTACTATACATTACCCGGCTTAGAGATATTGCCTGGAAGAAATTGAGGGCTACGTCAATGAGACGGAATTTCTAGGGGGTTTTCATCTATTTGAGAACGCGTAACAGGTCTTTACTGTCTTAGATGTTTGGCCACGACATGAGTATACCTAATCTAATAATATAATTATTGAGGAGTCAAATGTGAAACTGCCCCAAATGGCTCGGCGAAGGAGTTGTACTTTCGTCTGTGCTCCTAAGGAGGCAACAAAAGTACATCCTGTTCTATTGCTACTGGTATATCCGCTTAGGTAAGAAAGCTTTATAAAGGGTGTTATTTTATGAAGTTTTTTTTATACGAATCACTCTGTTGTCTGACAGCTGTTTTGACAGTTTAAAGTGACGTCTCTATTCAGTATTGTTTGGCAAATCATCATGAACAGGTTAACTCCAGAACAACGCTTCCAAATCGCAGAAATTTATTTTCAAAAACAGTGTTCAATTAAAAATGTTTATCCGTTTTTTTACCGCAAAATTCTCTTCAGTGATGAGGCGCATTTTTGGTTGAATGGATAGTATCAACAAGCAAAATTGCCGTATGTGGAGCAAAGATAATCAACACGCTGGTGGAATCATCGGTCCTTATTTCTTTAAAAATGAGGGAGGACGACGCCTTACCGTGAATGGAAATCAATACAGAATCATGATCAATGAATTTTTGGTGCCAAAACTTCAAGATATGGATGTAAACGAAATGTGGTTTCAACAGGATGGTGCCACTTGTCATACTGCGGGCGAAACGATGGGCTTATTGAAAGAACATTTCAACGACAACATTATTTCGAGAAATGGACCGGTGAATTGGCCTCCGCGTTCGTGTGATTTGACGCCACTCGATTATTTTTTGTGGGGATACCTGAAATCATTGGTTTACGTGGATAAGCCAGCAACGATTGACGCTTTGGAAACCAGTATTCAACGTGTCATTGCTGAAATACGCCCTCAAATGCTTGAAAAGGTGGTCGAAAATTGGACCTCCAGAATGAGATTTGTGCAAAATAGTCGTGGTGGCCATATGCCCGAAATTATATTTAAATGTTAAATGACAAGAAATTATCTACCAAATAAAAAATTTTTTTGTTAATAAATATTACGCTACTCTCAAAACAGTCACCGCAATTAATAAATCATTTAACCAACATATCACACTTCCTATTTTATTATACAGCAAACGAGTTTCGATAAAACAATTTCTTCAAAATGCTATAAATCTTAAGCATGAGTTTAACTTACGAGAGTAAACAATGTACGAGTAAAAACTTTAGTAAACAAAGAAAACACAAACAACCAGGATGCAGGCATGATTTTTCATGACTCTTTTTTTTAATATAAAAGTCGAAAACTAGACTGCGCATGTTCGCAACTAACTTCAAGTGTCCTCTTCTGCCGGGTACTCTTAAATTTTGGATTTACTATTTATTTTGTTTGTCTTGAATTGTTGAAAATTGCAAAAGTATTTAATATTTTATGTGATTTTCACGTTTTGCTTGTGTGACTGCATGTGTGTGCGTGCGAAAAAGTAGAGCATTGTGTCAAAGGTCGTATTGTTATAAACTATGTACGAGTATGTACGTAAGTTGTTAAGTGCAAGTTCATAATGTTTACGATAACGGTAACCAACCGATGATGTCGATTACGACGACAGCGACAACACTAGCTCACATTGTGGGAATGTGTATGAGTAGATTGTAAGCGATGCTGTTGTTTTTGTTGTTGACAGGCCCACAAATTCAGAGATTTAACTTTTTATTTCCTTGACTTGTCTTAATGTGATATAAACATTAACTCACACTCATAGTACTGGATTTTAAGTAAATGTTTTGCCCCTCCTTCAAGCAGCTTTTATTTTATTATGAGTGGCAAGAATATTTGCATACTTATACATTTAGTGTGCACTTTGGGATAACCGCAAAAATTCATACAACCAATTTCATTTTATAGATACAACACATTGAGAAGTTGATATTTTTTCTTTATACGGCATTATAGTTGTTGGTCATTTCCATGGCCAGATAAGTGACAATTGTTGTATGAAAATGTTAATTTGTATTTTAGTTTTATATTCGTACACAAGCATGTAAAAGCTGTTTTTAGAGTGTCGCAACACCAGAGCAACGCATGCAAATTGTTGAAATTTTTAATCAAAATAATTGTTCTATTCGTCAAACTCATGGTGCGCTTTTTCCATTTTATGGCGTACATAATCGTCCTTCAGAGCGGCTAGTTCGAAGAACAATAGATCGTTTTCGGACCTCATTTACTGTTACTGATAATGTGCGTCCCCTGAAGCGCCGAACAGTGCGCACTGAAGAAGCTGTAGCCACTGTACAGGAAATCATTGATGATCCTAATCAATCAGTTCGTCGCCGTTCTCAGCAACTAGAGTTGTGTCCTTCCACTTTATGGACGATTTTTTTAGTTGTTGAAAGTTGGTGTTCCAGATTGTGCTTTCTACGCGCCAGCCGTGGCGTCCACATGGCAGAAATTATATTGATATATTAATTTCATAAAGTTTTCTTTCCAATAAAGCCCATTTCATGATATTGAATATATATTTCCTTGTTTTATTATGATTTAAACTTGTGTCACTCCATAAAAAACACCCTATACAAGAACTTAATTAAATTCAATAGTTCGGTTAAAACAAAACAACATGGTTATAGAATTAACAAAGACCTGATACGTATATATACGGAACATACATTAACCCTTTTGACCCTTATGGTGAATGTAAGCCCCACTTAAAGTTTAACTATGCCCAAAAGCTTAAAATGTAATATGGTACACTTACTTGCCATTAGCCCGATACCTATGACATCCTATTTGTTTCCCTAAAAAACAAATCCCAAGAAAAAAAAAATATTAAACAATTTATAATATTCAAAAACAGTTTAAATATTGCTGCTCTAAAGTTCTCTTTTTGGTTTTGCTGATTTCTAATGATAATAAACCTCTTTCAAGAATATGAAATATTAATAAAAAAAAAAATATATATATATATATATATATATATATATGTATATATATATATATATATATATATATATATATACATATATATATATATATATATATATATATATATACTCTATATATATATATATATATATATATATATATATATATATATATATATGTATGTATATATATACATATATATATATATATATATATATATATATATACATATATATATATATATATATATATATATATATATGTATATATATATATATATATATATATATATCCTGGATCCTTTTCAATAGAGAATTCGGATAAGCGATATCCGTCTATCCATGTGTATGTACGTGAAATCGAGCTTCTGAATCCCCCTGAAGAGCTAGAGATGATGGATTGGAAACTAACCTAATCAGAGTGCCATTGAAATTCAGGATAATCCAAAATACGGTTCCAGAGCTGGGCAGCTATTTGTGCCCTCAAAATCAAATAACAAAAACTAATTATTTTTTATTTATTTATTTATTTTTGCTAATTAATCCTATTTTATACTTCAGGAAGAATTAAATTTCTATTAAAAATTAAAAACACGATTCCAGGGTTTGAAAATCTATTTTTTTTGTACATAAAAGTATCCAAAATGGTTACTAATTTTGTAACAGTTTTGTTTTGGAACTATTTAATGCTTCGGAGAGAATAAAATTGTTAGTAAAAGTAAAACAAAAAGTCGTTTGCAGGGCTACACAATTGACACTATTTTTTTGCACAAAAAAGTAACCAAATTAGTTACTAATTTTGTTTTTTTGCGAGTTAGACCTTTCTTACACTTTTGTATTAAAAATCCAAAAAAAATATATATAAAACGCTTTCAGGTTTGGACAATTGAAAATATTTTGTAACCACTTAGTTTACAAATTTTTTTCTTTTGTACATTAAACCTATTTTATACTTCAGGTAGAATAAAATTGATATTAAAAATAAAAAAAAAACCCCGAAAAGACGATTCCAGGGTTGGACAATTTCTTCTTGTCTTAGTACCTTAAATTAACCAAGTGAATTTTTTTGTTTTTTTATACCCCTCACAAACAAGTGAACGGGTATATTTAAGTTTGTCATTTTGTGTGTAATTTCTTCGATATTCACATGGGACCCCCTAAAGTACATGTATTCTGGATCCTTATGACTAGCGATGGCGATTGAGCAATGTCCGTCTGTCTGTACGTGAAATCGGTTTTCCCAAGCCCCCAAAAGAGCTAGAGACTTCGTTCTTGGATCGTTGGATTGGAAATAAAAGAATTAAATTGGTATTAAACATTTTAAAACTAAAAATTCGGTTTCAGGGTTGGAAAATCTAAGTTTTTTGGTACATAAAAGGAACCATATAAATTCCCACTTTTGGTTTTTTCAGTGAATTAAACCTATTTTATACTTCGCTAAGAATTAAATTGGTATAAAAAAATTTGGTACAAAAAAAAGTAGACATACAAGTTCCTAATTTTGGTTTTTTGTGAATGAAATCTTTTTTATACTTCGGGAAGACTTAAATTGGCACTAAAAACTAAAATAATTAAAAATTCAATATCAGGGTTGGATGCCAGAGCGACGCCGACAAAATACATTCTTTTATACGATCCAAAAAGGAATTGCACTCCAAAGTATATATGTATATTATTTATCAGTGATGAAATCTAGGACGATCTACCAATGTCCATCCGTCCGCTTGTGGAAAACCCGATACAGTCCATTTTTTGGATCCCGCCCCCTTTAGTGGACGTTGAAGTTACATATTACATGGAAAATTAGTGTAAATGTTTAACAACAGGCATTACTTAAGCCTACATTCCTTATAAATTAAATTTATAAGCTTTTTCCACGAAGGTAAGATTTTCTCTGATCTTCCCCTGACCTTCACCTCCACTCACCTTTGCCCAATAAATGACCTTATAAAAAACTTTTTCTATATTCTTAACTATTCTGAAAATTTACTTTTAAAGTTTTCACAACAAAGGTGAGGTGTCTACCCCACGGGCTTCCTCGGAGTGATCCTGTATAGAGTTTAAAATTGGGCACAGAAATGTCTTAAAGGAATTCTGACCCAGCAGGGTAAGCATTTCTAATTTGTCTCCGTCCCTTTATGCGCGTTGATATAAAATGTTAATGTGTAAAGTGCCTTTATGCTGATGGAAAGGTGTCCCAACCAATTGGAAATGAACTTATTAAAATACATTTTTTTCTTGTTTACTTAAGCCAAATCAAATAAAAATTTTAATTTTATTAGGAACAAAAATAGACTTTTCATTTACTAAATATTTGGAGATTATTTAACATTCGATCCTGTCGAAAATAATGTTCTTATTTGTTTTCTTATAGAAATTTTACATATGTTTGTCCTTCAGGATGAGCTTCTCCCCTCTGAACTATGTAACTTTTCTATGATCAAATTCACACATTGGAACCAGATATTTACTAGTTCATTTCAATAATTATAGTATACAGTTTAGATTTCCGTACTCTAGTGTCCTTATCACATTTATTTACCAGGTGATTTTGTGGATGTTAAATTTAGTTTTAACTCAGTTATTTAGAAACTGGTTTGTTTGTGTAATATTTTAATAAAAAAGGACAAGTTAAATTAAATATCAAACTGGCAGCTTAAATTAAAATTTGGCAATTATTTCATTAATTCCCGGTAATTTTATTTCTTGCACTCTGATTGAAAATTATAAAAAAAAGTTGTGTACATTTCTATATATATATGTTTTTTATATTTCTTCTCACACTACTTTCGCAAGCAAGATTTAATATTGCTATACATATTTTCTATTCTACGGATTTGTTAAGTAACAGTCTGTTCTTTTTTACTCGTAGATTGTGTAAAGGACCATAAGGATAATGTTCTTTATATCTAATCATACATTGTAGATCATTGGAAAAGTATTCTGTATGGCTTTTGGACGACTTATTGGTACTGGCAAGAGCTCCATTGCTTACGTGAAGAACAATTTAAAAACAAAAATTTTAAATTTAACGTTTTACAAATTAATATGTGAACATGCCATTTGTATGAATTAAATTATTATATTAAATTCAATTAAAATGCATAACCTAATTTTTCGAAAATATGTTTTAAGTCCAGTAAATATTCCAAGGGACAAAAGAAAGTCAACAGCAGTTTTTAATTATTCAACTTACACAGCAGAGCACAACAGCTGTTTTCGAAGGCCGATACAATTTCATCATCAATGCTCATGTGTGTTGTGTTTGTCACCATTTATTAGGTGGATTAGTTGAATATGATATCTAAAGTTTTTATTTATAAAAATTTCATTAGGAAATTGCATACGAGAACTGTAACAAAGTGATGGTAACACATTTTCATTTATTTTCTGCATGTCCCATTTTTCGGAATTTGTTGTTACATTATACCTAAGCCAAACTGTTTTGCTTTGAATTCTTTTATTTCAAATTATTGTTATTTTATTTTAATAAAACGTTTTTTTTATAAATAAGAAATATATATATATATATATATATATATATATATACACATATATACATATATATATATATATATATATATATATATATATATATATATATATATATATATATATATATATATGTATATATATACGTTACTATATAATAATAATATTAAAAAATATATATTTTTCCAACAACTAGTTTGGAGTAGTACTGCTTAATATGAAAACGTTATTCATTAACATTTTTATGGTAAACAATTTGTAGGTCCTTTTAATTTTTGTGTCAACTGCTTAAAATATATAAAAAGCCGGTTTGAAGTGAAGATAGTTTGAAGAATTAGCTAATTATTTCAAGAAAAATAAAAAGTGTTGAAGAGAAATTTTGTATCCCACTGAAGCCGTTTTCCTCATTCGCCACAGCTGACGAAAGAACGAAACTAAGAAACTTAAATCGGCTGTTTGATTCGAACTCGAACGCAACTACCTAAAAAAGGGTTTTGTAACAAATTCTCTTAACCCACAAAAACAATCCACTCACTAGTATGAAGTTGCAACATAAACATTTTGTTGCTGCAAGCAAAACACATACATATGTGGAGTAGTAACTAGACTTGTGTCCAACTAGCTCATTCGCTCAGTTTTGACAAGAACCTCTGATCAAACCCATTTAAATTACATACGTTTGATTAAAGGTTCTTGTCAAAACTGAGCGAATGAGCTAGTTGGACCCAAGTCTAGTAGTAACGTTTCAAAGCTGAACCGAAAAATGTTTGGCATAAAACAAAAATCGTACAAACAAGTCAGCCAACCTCAACCATGTTCCGACTACTATAACTAACTGTATTGCCGAACTAGTTCATGAACTAAAAGAACTTTGCCAAAGCTCAATGATAAATATGTTGTGTTGCAAGTTGTTCTGCTGGTAGTGTTTGATGGCCCCCCTTTTTATGCTGCTACAACAGAAGTAATCGCTGGTGTTGGCAATGCGTATAGATTTCTTCTTACTGCTTCGTATTTTGTTGTTTTTGGTCGCTTACATTTATCAACAGCTTCACGATAATAATCGAATTCAGTACACAACGTCAATTCAAAGCGTACGGTACACGGAAAAGGGACGTTTTAAACGATCGATCGAACGCAATAGCGAGAACAATAAGCGTTAATATTAAAACGAAAATTGATTTTGGGATATAAAAAAGGATTTGAGAATAAAAAGTACGAGATATAAATAAATAACAAAAAACCCAGAAAAAGAATTATTGAATTTTTTTTTTTAAGAAAATATATTGTATGAAATTAAATAAAGCCGTGCTTTCTGCTGCAACTTAAGAACAAACTAAAGTGTTTGGATATGTTTTTGGCATGATGTGATTGTTTGATTTATGTGAGCGATGGATAATATTTTCACTCCTTATTTTTTAGACTGAAGTTTTCAATCAGAACTAATTAATAGTAGTGAACGAAACTGCGTTTAGTGGTCTTCTTTTTTTTCGGTATAATTTATTTCAAACACTCTTTAGTGCATCGTTCATAAGATAATATAGACAGCGGAAATACGATAGAAGTTCTAGTTGAACTTTTTGCAAACAATGTTTTGGGAATATATTGTGACACTTCTAAAATGTACCTAAAATAGATCTTCGAATTCTTGGCCTTCGTTCCATCAACGCCGTTGCCAAGAATATCTGAATAAGATATAGCAAAATAACAATAGGTTTAAACTTTTTGTTTAGACCATTTTTTTTCTCAAAAATGATATATTGTAAGGCATTTGTGAAACTTAGGAATTAATTATTTGCTTGAAACGAAAGTTAGCAAAGCAGTAGTGGAGAAAACATCTATTGAAAGAATGTCTAAAACATCACAATTTTAAAACCTTCGCGATTAACGCCATTAATTAGCTCAATTAAACATATCAAACTTTCAATTAAGTAATAGCTCAATTAGCACTTAATTGCTATAATATTGAGTACTATTACACTGCTAAAAGGTGTGTTTAGTCAACGAAACGCAACTCACTGAACAAAATTAGTCTAAGTCTCCACTAAAATGTGGAAAAAGTAGAAAAAAAACATAAACAATATATCTACGTCGAGTCATGCTGAAGTTGTATTATTGATATTAAACTTACTATTAATTATAAAATAAAAAAATTAAAAATTAAGATCGCAGATTTGAACTTGCGGTTCTCATGAATATAAAAAAAATAATTTTTAGCTGCCATACGTTAAATGAATTAACTAAGTTTTGTGTATGCGAACAGGAAGATAATTATGGCAATCGAATATAAATTGACCCAATTAAAAATGCACTTCGGAACAATATGTTTTTGTATTATAAATGGATCGTGTGATGATTATAAGTCCATTAAAGTGTGCAAATTATTTGTCGTGGATATGCCATTATTTTTTTTTTAATATTACACATTTAACAGTCATGCTGACTTTCTGATCTTCGCCCTGTTATTTGACAATCTTTCAAAATAAATTCAAATAAGATTAGACATTTACTTATGTATATCAGTTTTTGTACTAAAACTCTTGTACTAAAAGTTTAAAAGATTAATTTTGACTTGTTTAATTTTTTGAGCTGCTGCATTCTTTATTTGTAATCAAATATTCCATATTATTGGCAGTGGGATATTGTAGGAAGAAATGTTATGTTACTTTAAATGAATCCTACTTATGCAATATTGTGTATAGGAACTGTAAAAGGAGTAGATGATGTTTAGAAGAAAAGAAGAGAAATGATAGAGAATTTGTTGTAAACATTTCATTACTTATTCAGCCGGCGAATTTTCACTACAGTACCGATGAGGATAGCTGTACCGCCCCTCAATAGGAACACGTTAAATCATATGTACCTGGTGCAGCCGACAATTGTTTTTACACAATGTGAAAATACTTGGATATATGTAGAAAGCAAATGATATCTGTAGTTGTAATGAAAAATTTAATAGAACAAAAAAATTAAAAATATAATAAAAATAGCATTAACAAAAATAAAATTAAAATAAATTATCAAAAAAAAAAAAGGATATTGTTGAAATTAGACTTGTGTCCAACTAGCTCATTCGCTCAGTTTTGACAAGAACCTTCAATCAAACCAATGCAATTTGAATGGGTTTGGTCATAGGTTCTTGTCAAAAACGAGCAAATGAACGAGTTCGATTCAAATCTAGCCACAACCGTGCACTTATAAAGATCAGAAAACACATTGAATATTTCACCCTGCAGATCAAAATATTTGGAGCCTAGATGGCAAATAAACTCAACAAAACGAATTTTATGTATGAAGAAGTTATAATAAATATATAGCAGCTCATTCAGTCACTGCATTTCTTATAAAACTTTTAATAATTTTATGAGAAAGCAAGAATAAAATTTTAAAATGTTGAAATATTAAACAATGTGATCTGTTTGTTGTGGGTTAAGTACGTCTGTCTATGTGCCTGGCTCTTCACTAAATTTGTAATTTTGTTGGATTGGCGTACGAAAATTTAATCCACAATAAATAAAATGCATGAACTAAATTAATTAAAACCAATACTCGTTATCCTTTTGTGAAGGTATTTACGCAATTATATGCTAAATATGCTTTTCTTAACAAACCGGTTTCAATCAAAACGTAATATTCCTTATGAGTTATGTAAAATATATTCTACTTCGTTTTCACAAAATAAAAAAACTCAATAAAATTACCTCTTGAAGCTGTAGCTCAGCATGTCCTTAAATTTGCAAATACCCATAAATATGTCAAACTCCTAAGACAATTCCAAAATTGCAACAAAAATCTATGAGAAAAAACTCTCAGAATATTGATTGATATGTTACCGAAATAAATTTAGCAAATTTTATATGCATCCACACATACAGGTAAACGTGCATCAACACACATATACATATGTACATTTGTCGGTATGGTGTGCATTGCATACGATTATTTTCATGAAATAATTTCATTGTGGTTTAGAGTGACGTCCTGAAGAATTAGTTTTTAAAAATTGTTGAAATAAAATTGGTATGAATTGTTAAAAAAATGTGTTTGAAACATCTAATTGTATAGATCAGGTTAAGAAAATCAAAACTGTATGGAAAGCAAAACTAAATTAAATTCTTTTTATATATTTCCTAACAATTCTTAATTGAACTCTAGACGTGCCAAATTCGTTCATCCCATCGTTTTTGACAAGAAGCTATGGTCAAACCTATGTAATTTAAATTGGTTTGATCACAGGTTCTTGTCAAAAACGATCAGATGAACGAGTTCGACACAAGTGTACTAAAAATATATACGTTGGATATTTCTACAACAAACCCAAACCAAAAATGGTAATAGGTTTGCCATTCCGGCTGTAATTTTCACAATATTAATATGCGATCTGATCACATATTTTGCGTCTGTGTGTTCCTGGGCCTTATGAATAGGAAAGTCGAATAAGCGATGTCCACCTGCCCGTTGATCGGTACGTGAAAAAATAGACACTTGGGTCTTGGCTGGATGTATTGTAAACAACCTGAGATAGATTTTTATTCAAGATCAGAAAAATCTACAATACGACTACAGAGCCAAAAAATTTTTTGGTATATAAAAATAACTACCTATTTAAAATATTTTTTTTTTTGTAAATTAAACTTATTTTAAGTTGGTATTAAAAATCAAACAAAATAAAAAATTCAGGGATGGATAATTTAAGCTTTTTTTGGTACATAAAATTAACTAAATATGTTATTAATTTTAGTTAAGTTATAAAATTGGTATTCAAATTCCGAATAAAAACCACAAAGATTTTTCCAGGGTTGGACAACCGTAATTTTTTAAATTCAATTCAACTTATTAATTTCTGTATTTTTATTTATTTATTTTTTTTTGTTTTAAACCTATTTGATACAACAGGAAGAATAAATTTGTATTATTTAAAAGTCTATAAATTAAAAACACGATTTCAGGGTTGGCCAACTGATTTTTTTGGTACAAAAAAGTCACTAGATAGGTTACTAATTTTTTATTTCCGGAAGAATAAAAGTGAAATTAGAAATAAAAAATAAAAAATTAAAAAGTTGATTTCAGGGTTGGGCAATTGAAATTATTTTTGGGTACATAAAAGTAACCAATTGAAAAATTTTTTTTCTTTTTATTTGGAGCTTTTAAAACAAATCTATTGGTTTTAAAAATCTGAAACGCCAATTAGACAACTGAAGAGGTGGGAAATTCAAACTTTTTTTGGAATATTAAAGTAGTTGTATAAAACTGCTCAATCAAATTGTATATATTGGAAGGAAAGTAATTAGTAAAGGAAATGAGAAACATCAAAGAAATGATTCCAGAGTTGGAACGAATATATATCGCTGGAGGGTATATAAGATTCTTCTCAACGGAGTATAGCAGTTTTCCTATTTAATTTGGGATTGTTTCCAAAATAGTGTTATAGCTTACTGTATTGCTAGTCCTATGCCAGTGTAGCCAATTTCGTCCATGGGTTTTAAAAACTAGTACAACACCAATTCATTTAGATCTGCAACACAACCTACTCCAAATACGGGCATTGTTTGCTTTCAACATACTTTATAATCTGATGTGCAATATAGAAAATAAAATATATTTTATGCTTATAAATTTCTAATTTGAGAAATTTCTTTACCAAAACTATGAGGGAAGAAGCTTATATATAAAATAGTTTTTATGAATTAGGCCTTCCAAATTTTGTCATGTTTGTCCATATAAATTTGACTTTTTTGACGATTTTACACAAGAAACAACATTTTGAAGAAAGTAAATTATAATAATAAAAAATGAGTATACAAAATACATACAATATATTTCTAAGTTATATAAATAATAATTTAAAGGACATAGCCACCTTTAGGAGGGGGACATGTTTATTTTTAAAATCTAGAGATCATTTCGATTCATTTGATTTGAATATAAAATGTTCAATATTTACTTTATTAGTAAAATGTTTAAATTCTCTTGAAATTCTAAAAAAAGTACAAGACCACAAGAAATAAAAAACTGTGTAAGCAATTTTGCTGTATTTGTGCTGTAGATTAATTTTTATATTGAATTATTCATGCCGAAATAATTCTGTATCCTGTTCTTACATACAATTTTGTTTATTACGAGTAAATGAAGTTGTGTAATGGAAAGAGGAAAACATTTTTTTTTTATATGTATATGCACAGCAAAGAATTTAAAATGAGAGAAGTTAAAATCTTTGTTATCAGTTCATTTAATATTTCCCACAGTTCATGTTCATTTACAATCACTTTATGAAATTCGCTGAGGTATTTGAAGGGGAAGTTGTTCTTTTGTTAAAAGGTGTTGTGTTTATGCTGCGAATGGATATCAATACCGATACTGAAAGAGAAATATTGGCGATACCGATACGTATATCGAATTTGAGTTGGATTTGAAATTAACAAATTTTCAATAAAAATTAAAAAATAATAATAATTAGCTGATTGCAGATTTGAACTTGAGTCTGAATAAAAATTCTTAAGTTACAATTTTTTTTCTGTAAACAAAATATTGTTTTTTTTTGAAGAGCTGATGGGGTGACCATATGAAAAAGTAGGAAATAGAAAGAAATACTCTATTAAACGAAATTTTAAAAATTAAAAAAATACGCCCGAGAATCAAATTTCTGTGGGTTGGTGAAGGAATTTTTATTACGCTCTGAAAATTTTTCGAATATCTTTTGCCACAAAAAAAAGCAGTTTGACTATATGTAAAACATGGTCACCTGGATTAAGAAATGCAAATAAATCTATTGCATAGTTCGCAGCGCATGACGAATTTCGTCCAACGCCGTTGTTGTGTGTATTTTCCCGTTTATAAGTGAATGTTATTTTAAACGGCGAATATTCGTTACGAAAAATTCGTCGTTCATCCCATTTATTCTTATCGCATTAGGCTGTTAGTTTACTATAGAAACAACACTTAACTTAAGGTTTCATAAAACTTACCATAAACATATGAGTGACTCCTTTGCTTCCAAGGGCTTAAAGAGCCATGTATTTTCCAATTGATCATAAGGCCATTCATTCACTCCTATGAAACAAAAAGTAAAAATTTCAAATTTTCATTTTCTTTATTATTCGTGTCAAGGAGATTTATCAATGCAATCACTTATTAAAATAGAATTTTCACAAAATAACCATTTTTATGTATACAAAAATACAGAAAATCATTACGTTAATGAAAATCGTCAAACATGATGAAGAATGCATGTTTTGTTGTTACAGACTCTTTTTTAATGTATAAAAAATATATTTTTTATGATAAAAATACAGCGTGATAAGTTTTTATGCAACTTTAAAAAGAAGCAATCAAGAGGTGTAATACATGCCCCACTTCATCTCATCCTTTTCCTCTCTACAAAATATGAAAATCTACTTTGAAGTTAGTCGAGTTTATACAGAAAAATGTAAAAAGCTCACACCTTTTAATTGAAGTTGCACCTTTTTGTGGTCGTTTGATGAAGGACTATAGTCTAGAGGTCCTTCTTTGCATATAGAGTGTGAGAAAGTTTAAATAAAATATTTATAAATACTAATGCCATAACCAATTTGTCTAGTTCCAATAGCAGAAGGAAAGGTCATTCTTAAGGGCCGATGCAATGAAAAAATGCTTCATCAGTAATTAACTTTTATATATATTTAAATAGAGCTTAAAAATAGTTTCTACGTCTAGCAACTTAATTCAGCCAGTCAGAATTTATATCTCTGTTACTCTGTCTATCCGTTTAGCTAAAAAGGTTAGTCGTTGTTAAGTTGTCAGCAGATAGAGCGATATTTTCAAGAAAATGCTATGAATCGGGATGTAGTAGAAACTAAAAAAAAAGAATTATTAAATGTAACTTTCGTAGTTAACAATTAAAGTTTTTTTTTTATTTCAGTAACTTTTTCCTTTCTTGGTAAGGAAACCATTTATATGACTCAACCATGTTATTTGAATACCAAACAAACACACACGAGTATCATTGTTAATTTTATTACCAGAGCCATAATTGACTTTATGAAATAAAAGAATAACGGATATACTTATTGGGGGCAATATAAATGTATTTGTATATTTGTATACTCGTGTGAAGCACCGATTGTAAACAGCTGTAAGCAATACAAAATCAAGCAGCAGCAGCATCATCAACAACAATAGCAGTGAAATAAATAGCAACAACAAAATCTACAGCCGCAGTAAACAACAAAACAAAAGGATACATTTACATTAATGAAAATGGTTCCATAAAAAATATTTTATTTGTGTATTTCGTAATATTACCGTAACACCAGCTCTTTAATTTCCGCTTTTATATACAAGGATTCTTGCGAAACGTGTGTGCGTAGACGAGTGTTACTGTGTGTGAATGCGTGCAATTTGTAATACAACATCATGTGTGTGCTTGTTTGTTCAACATCAGCCGCATTTATTTGTTAACTTTTGTGTTAAATAACAAAAAATAAAAGAAAATAAAAAAAACAACGCCAACAGCATTAACAAAAACTTCATGAGTTGGCTTTTTAAAGTAGCCTGCAGTATGCCGTAATGGAATAATTTTAAAAGTTTTTTGTTCTAATAACAATTAATATTCAAAAAAGAAAAGTGCTCCGCCGCCGATTCGTTGGAAGTAATTGAGTAAAGAAAACAGCTTTAAAACAATAATAGTGATTTAATTTTATATAAATAATTAAGCAAATTCAAAGAAAAAAGAAAAATTCTGAACCAAATGTAAATAATATTTGTGACAGTGAAATTATTTTTCAAATACGGAATTTCGGAATTGCTAAACTAATTTATGTGACTTCAATAATCAAGGTGAGTTGGCGCAAATTTATTCATTTCGTTATATTTATACCTAAACTGTACACAGCCACATATTAAAAACTTTTCCGGAATATTTTTTTAATTATTATTAACATCTTCCATAATATGAGTTTGTTCATTAATTGCCCCACATTCAAAGCATCCAAGTACGTTCGCAGAGTACTAGAAATATTTTTTGTTTCTCTTTTGTGTATAATTTTATGTATTTTTATCGAAACGAATAATAATATTTGACTGTTTTGTTGCCTAAATGATTAAATTCATTATTGGAGTATTGAACGATTATTAGCAAGACAATTAAATAGAACATTTTATGTTAATAAAGTTTTCGACGCCTTGTATAGACGTTATATCGTTCTTTAATTGCAACATAATTATATCTCGAAAAATTAGAATTTTTATTTATTTAAACAAACGTGATCTTTTACAACATCTAAATATATTATAAAAAAATTCAACTGAATCGAAGTTATATCAAAATATATTTTGTGCAGTTGTATCTGAAAGCGTACATTTTAAAAACTTTAATAGCATTTTTCTCGGTTTGATCTTTTTTGAGATATGACTACTGTGCAATAAACGTATTGCGAAATGTATATACATTTTAATTCATCACTAGAAGGATGTACTTTAAGTGATAGGTGAGGTTAGGTTGGAAAGAGGGGCATAAGCATCTCAATCCGTCCTGAATTTTACTTAGGCCTGTTGTGCGCTTTATACTAAGGAGTTCCCATTCCACTGTAGGGAGCCTCCACCGATACCATGGAAACCTCTGAGTTTGATTACGTCAAGAACCTAGTTTCTTCAATGTACTTCCTTAAGTCTTTCCAATCAGAGCCCCTAAGGAATTCCATCTCCTGTACAATCTCCTGATTAAATGTTTGTCTACTGACTTGGCTAAAAGCGGGACAGTAGCACAAGTAGTGCTCCAGTGTCTGGTCCTCTTCCTGGCAGATCCTGCATGTTATATCGCCAACGATTTCCATTCGTGCCAGGTGAGTCCTTAACTCTGTATGTCCTGTTATTAAATAAACCAACTTCCGTAGTGTTGGCCTACTCAATGTTAGGACCTCCTTTGTCCTACTACCATCTGGGTCCCCCCATAGAATTCTAGTCACCCTACTTAAGGTAGAGTGCTGCCAATCTCTTGTATGCAATTCTATAGCCCATCGCATTAGTTCGTTCTTAAAAACCTAAAATGGCTTCGGATTATCTAGTGTGATGTTCGCCATTAATGCTCCCATCTTTGCTAGCCTATCTGCCTTAATATTTCCAGCTATACCTTGATGTCCTGGAATCCATATTATCTTTATGCTTCCGCAATGCGTGTATGAGTTAATCTCATCCTTGCACTGTAGTACACACCGAGATTGAACCACATGATTTCTCAGGGCCTCGATGACCTTCCTACTATCCGTGAATATACGAACCGGCAGTCTGTTATCGGTTTCCTTTAACCATTTTATCCCTTCCGCAATAGCCACAAGTGGTAACAAATACAACTCTTATGTATGGGCCGGTGCTTTACTCGACCGCTTGCAAGGAGAGGGCGATGAAACTCATCCGAGACAGTAGGGTATTGACTCTTTTGCGCATCGTCGCAATATAGTGTGTGTTGCATTGTTTTATCGCTACTATAATGGGATGTGTTGTGATGAAATCAGGTAATTTTTTCCCGAAGCCCATTCTGTTTTACGTTCAACGCGTTTGTCATCAAGTGCTCGTGGATTTGTGATCGCATCACCCGACACATTACAGAGGGAATTTGTTTTTTTTTTTTTGCCATAAAATACGTATGTGGAACAAACTACCAGTAAAACTTTAAAAATTACGTCCATCAGAACTATTCGAGTTACGTATGGAACCATCTATTGAACTTCTTTTAATTCTGACAAACACTCAGGGAATGACCTCTACATATGCTGAGCATTGCGCCGGAACTAGAAAGGAGGAGATAGTATTAAGGGGACAGTTGCCGAGAGATGATAAGATATACAATTTGTTTGTAGCTATTTTAACCTTTTACTTTGTCGGCTAGTGTTTTGCTACAGTTCCGACGAAGTCTGCCAGTGATGTTAAGTAACCAGTGCAATGCCTTCATCACTAAAAACAGGGTGCAATAACTAGCAGAACCATGCACTAGTGCTGATCAGAAGAATTCGACACAATATTCATGATTGAGCGCGGAGTCGAATTCGGGATATTAAAAAAAAAAACGATATCAGGGCTGGACAATTTGGGGGTTTTTGCTACATACAAGTAAACCACTGAAAAAAAATTTGTCTACTCGTCAACAAGTTAAACATATTTGATGTTTTAGAAGTCAGAAATGCCAAAAAGACAGCTTCAGAGCTACAAAATTATAACTTTTTTGGAATATTAAAGTAAGTAAATAAAACTACACTCAGATCTCGTTTTATGCGAAAGATGCGTTCCAAAAAAAAATCGCATAAATCAAATTCGCATAAAACGATACTTTAGCTTAATTAATTAATAATTCGTTCCAAAATTATGGAAAATCGCATAAATTCAAATTTTATTTAAAAAATCAGAACAAAATCGCATAAAAAAAATCAACAAAAATTTATCTATTTTACAAAATGAAATTTATTTGTTGGGTGGTTAAGCAATTTTCTATATGCATTTCATTGGCGCTTTACCAAATCGTCAGTAGACTTCAACCACAGTTGTAAATAGTCTCAAACCTCTTATCTTGTGTAAAGACTTTTAAAAACCATTTGAGAACTCACAAATGAAAATGATTTTCAAAAATCATAAAATAGATTCATATTGAATATTATTCACTTGTTTGATTTTGTTTATATGAGTTTCATAGCCTACTATGCTTATAATATAAAGAATTCTCACAACACGCATGCGTATCAGCTATGCGCAGAAAAAACACTGCAAAGTGATTACAAAAACACCAGTTTGTTCTTTCAATAATAGCACACACAACAATCGTACAGACTCGTACGTATCGTCGGCGCATAGAAAAAAAAAACACAAAATAAAACAAATTGTAACGACTTTATAAGTGATGCAAACTTGTCTCAATTTAAACACAGTCAAAAAGCCTAAAAACATCTAAAATTTCAAAGCCTGTTAAAGTTCTAAAAAAAAATCGTTCATTTAAAAATCACATAAATTCGTATCCGCATAAAACGAAACCCGAGTGTAGTCTACTAACAGGTGGTATTTGATAGGAACGGTGTTGCATTTCATATAACTACGAAGGAAGTTCGAAAAGTTCCGGACTTATTGATCCGCTCCCAAAAATGGGCTGAAACGGACTAGAGGGAAAAAATTTTCCCTAAGAAAAACTAAACAAACCTCTAAAAAACACCACAATTTGTAAGGTTTTTTTTTGTAATTTTGTTAAGCAAATGATATATTTTTATATCAAAGAATGTCCATATCGTTGAACTTGGAACCAAAAAATCAGAAAAATCCCTTTTTGGACCCCGGCTTCCTCAGTGGGCGTTGAAGTAATATATTACATTAAAATATAGTGTAAACATTTAACGAATTGTATTCCTTAAGCTTTTACGATGAAGGTAAGATGTTGTCTCATCTTCCCCTGCACTGCCCATCCACCCACCTTTGAACCTAAAGTGACCATAACAATTTAAATTTGAATAAGAGTAAGATTAGGAGGCCGATTCTTCTAAATGTTTAATTTTTGAAGTTTATAGCTCCATTTCAATGGATTCATACGTAACATAGTTATTATATAATTAAATGAAGATATTTCAATTAATTTATGGTGATTTTCCAAAACGTACTCGTATATTACAAAGAATTTTTTTTTTAAATTGTATATCAAATTACGTACGTATTATACATATATGTATATTGGACTTCATAGATAGAAGACGATGGAAAATTATTAAGAGATACAAGCAACAATAAAAATATAGTTTTTATTTACGAAAAATTTGCAGATAATTTCTTATTGTTTTTTTAATGTTTTAGTTTTAAATAAACACGAGCCATTAACATCAATTGCAATATTATTGGGATTTTTAATTACAATAGCAAAAAAGATTTTTTACAATATCACATAAATATTTGTGGCTTATTAAAAATGCTAACAATCAAATTATTGATCCAATTATATTGATTTACACACGCTGTATAAAAGTTTCTGCTTTTTTTCCTTAGGAAATTTTATTTATTTTTTGTAAGTGTTTAGGAATACAATAATAAATAAAACAAAACTTCAGTCATAATTCCGTTATAAATTTAATCAAATTTAACACAATTTTGGAACACAAAAACTCCTTGCATCCCTTTAAAACTTCTTTAATAATAATTGGAAAAAAATCAATAATTTCCATAACATTAACTTGTTAATACACCAAAATTCTATTAAAACTTTGTCTGGATAAACTTCTATGATAAATATGAATTTAAAAACAAACACCAAAAAAAAAACATTTTAATGTTCCATAAAAATGTTATTTTATTTTAGCACGTAACAACAATTATTTTTTTTATTACATCCGCTCTTTTTTCTTTGTAACTGTCTCCGAATAAATATTTGCTTTCGCATAAATGGCATTTGTGTAATTGCCTGTGTGACTGCTTTTGGCCTTATCTTAACCTGTATAACGTTGCTGTTGCTGTTGTTGTTGTTTTATACAAACAACAAATGGAAAACAACTTTAATTGCTAATACTCACAAAAAGGAAAAGCTTTTTGCTTTAAAAAATCAAATATTTTTATATAAATAAATATATAAAATTAATTGGCATACTTTTAGGGCTGTTAGGCTTCACAAAATAAAACGATTTAATTAGTGTGACGGTAAACGTAACAAAACAAACTGTTTTAGATCTTAACTGTAATTTAATGTTTACAATATCCTTAATGGGACAATAATTGCAAAAATTACGAACCGAATTATTTTTTAGGTCTATATAGCAGTTACATTCAGAAAGTACAACATTTCACTATATTATTTCAGTTCTTTTTCAGAGAGTCAATTCATTGACTCCAAAACAAAGTGTTTGTTATATAAAATTTCTTAAATTCTTCTGGTTTCTTGACCTCTTTTTAATTATTATTATATTTTGATATTTTTAAGCTTAAGGTCTCTTTATTTTAGTTTTATTTCTTAATTTCAATATTTCGTTACTCCTTTGTGTGACTTCTTCAGGAAATTAATTATTTTGGCCCAATTAATTTCCTGAAGAAGTCACACAAAGGAGTGATGAAATATTGAAATTAAGAAATAAAATTAAAATAAAGACACCTTAAGCTTAAAAATATCAGAATATAATTATATTAAATTTAATTAAGATTCTTCGAAAATTTTGTGTAAATTCAGAAACACATGATACACGTATTCCAAGGCCAAAAGAAATTCAACATCAGTTTTAACTTATTCAACTTAAACAGCAGATCAGAACAGTTGTTTTCGAAAGCCACTACACTAACACAGCAGTAGTTGATTCAAAAGCATTGGTTTTAGTGCAACTGACTGACTTTCAAGCTATAACATGCCATCAATCGATCACTTATACATCTTTCACTTATTCATTTGTCCATGGAAGAGAATAATTTCTATATTAAATAATCGTTGACTAGAATTACATACATTATGAAAAAACACGTATAACAAAATCTTTGCAAGATTTCACAATCATTCATAAAAAATATTTGATGTTAATATAGTGTTTTCATACCGACGTGGTTTTAATCAATTCTGGTTTTAACGTTAACTGTCGAATTGGCTTTAAGTAGGTTTTATGAACTGCAACTTTATTTATGCCTGTTTTTGGCTGCACTAAGTTGAGTGCTGCCAAGTTATTTATGGAAAACAGCTGGTATTGTTTATGGTAATAAGAATATATACTGACGCTTGAAATATTATGAAAACAGTGTCATTGGATGCAGCTACAAGAAGAACTAAAAATAGCAGATAAAAAGGAAATTATGGACGAAGAATAATGAAAATATTTTCATTAATGTGGGAGGGAAAAATAAAAAACTTCTGTTGTACAGGTTGTCAATTAAGTGTTGTAAAATTAGAGAACAAGTACAGCAACAAATTCACAGATTTTTATAACCGATTCAAGTTATTTTGAACAAAATTAATTAAACAGGCTGTTTGTTAAATCCCCAATTTGCAGAGCGAACTCAAAAACAGCTGGTTATGGTTTCAACGCTAAAACCAGGTTTTAAATTTCAGTGTGAAAACACTATTATGGGTCATTTTGACAAATTTAACATTTTTTTTAAAACAAGCAGTTAGTAAGCATAACACAAGTTTACTGTACATCGCGTTTTATAAAATGTTATCCTTCACCGATTACATATGGTATGCAGATTTGAGATATATAATTACAATTTTTATATCAAGCTCTTATGTTAACGATGAAGGCATTTGTAGGGCATGTATTCATATCATAACTTGAGAAGGCTATGCTGTATTCAGTTAAGTAAAAATTCAAAATTCGGCAATAAAATTATGTTTAAGTCGATCAAACACAAATCCACACAGCAGTTTCGGCGATATTGTAAAAGTTTGAGCAAAAGAAAAATTTTTTTTACATATAATAAAATAAAAAATATATACTTTTTTTTATCTTGGACCAGCACTCAGGGAATGACCCCTATATATGCAATGCATTGCGCCGGAACTGAAAACGAGGGGATAGTATGGAGGGGACAGATTAGGAAAGATGAGAAGATATACAGTTTTTTTGTAGCTATTCCAACCTTTTTTACTTCGCCGGCTAATTTTTGCTACTTCATAACCAAATATAGCTACAACAAGGAGTCTGGTTTTTACTCAGTACGAGTAGCATGCAGCTAAACATATTCTAAATATATTGGGCTGCTTTTCCATTGAAATTTATTAACTTTTTATTCACAATTAGTGACAGAACAAAACTGATTGAAATTTCCATATAACTGTGCCACACATGCAAACACAAATTCAAAAGTTTTATTGTATATCTGTTGCCTCTCAGTTCTCTTTTGCGAATAACATCAAAAGTTGTGCACCAATTTCTGTGAAAAAGGACTCCATTGTATCGGAATACATTTGGCTGCAAGCTACTAAATCAAATATAAGCTTGTTGTTGTATTTTTATTTTCTATGCCTTCTTAAAAGCAATAAAATCAAAAAGTTTTATATTTTTTATGTCAATTTTTATGCCCTTCACAAAAAAGTGAAAGGGTATATATACATAGGTTTGTCATTCCGTGTGTAATTTCTTCGATATGCACATGGGACCCCATAAAGTATAGATATTCTGGATCCTTATGAATAGCGATGACGATTGAACGATGTCCGTCTGTCCGTCCGTCTGTACGTGAAATCGGGTTTCCCAAGCCCGCAGAATAGCTAGAGACTTCGTTCTTGTACCGTTGGATTGGAAATGAACTTAAATAGAGCGCTATTGAAATCCAGAAAGATCCGAAGTATGGTTCCAGATCTGGGAACTGTAAGCTTCTATTTCTCGCCGCAAAATTTATACCAAAAATCAATTATTTTTTTAATGTTTGTAAATTAAACTTATTTCTTTGGGGAGCCCTCTATGGTCTATTAAAAACTAAAGAAATAAAATTGTTTTTCCAGGGATGGGAAATTAAAAATTTTTTTTCGTCCTATTACGTATTTTGTAGTACATGTAGTAACTAAAATTATTAAAAATTTTAATTTTTTCTTTACCAAAGCCTCTTTATACGTCATGAAGATTTGCATTGGCCAAAAAAATTTTTTTATTAAAATTTTGCTTCCAGGGGTGGGAAATTGAATTTTTTTATACGTGAAAGTAATCAAACAGGCAACTGATGTTACTTTTTTTCAAACTAAAACTGTCTTATAATTTAGGTAATTTAGGAAGAGCAAAATTGGTATCAAAAATTCAAAAATAAAAAGTGAAATTTCGAATTCAGGGATGGACAAGTGCAATATTTTATGGTACATGAAAGTTAAAAAAATGGTAAAAAATTTGCAATTTTTCTTAAATAAAACTACTTTATACATCAAGAAGCGTTGCAATGATAAAAAAACAAAAAAAAAATTTAAATTTCGTTCCCAGGGTTGGAAAAATTAATTTTTGTTTTGGTACATGCAATATTTTGTAGTACATGTATTAACTAAAATAGTTTCAAAATTCGAGTTTTTCTTAAACAAAACTACTTTATACCTCATGAAGATTTGCATTGATAAGGAAAATTTTTAAAAATTAAAATTTCACTTCCAGCGTTGGGAAATTGAAATTTTTTTATACATAAAAGTAACCAAATAGGCAATTGACGTTTGTTTTTTTACTAATTAAAACTATTTTTTAGTTCAGGAAAAACAAAAGTGGTATAAAAAATGTAAAAAAAATCAAAATTTAGATTCCAGAGTTGGATGACTACAATATTTTGTGGTACATAAAAATTACCTAAATGGTTACAAATATTAAGTTTTTCTTAAATAACACTATTTAATGCCTCATTAAGATTTGCATTGGTAAAAAAAATTTAATTTCCAGGGTTAGGAAATTGAAATATTTATTCTGCATATAAGTAACTTAAAGGGCAATTGACGTTGTTTCTTTTTGCTAATTAAAGCTGTTTTATAATTCAGGAAGAACAAAATTGGTATTAAAATCTTAAAAAAACAAAATTTCGACTCCAGGGTTGGACAAATGAAATATTTTATGGTACGTGAAAGTGACCAAAAAGTTTAAAAATTTTAATATTTTTGTCAAGTAAAACTATGTAACACCTCACCAAGAATTGCATTGAAAAAAAAATAAAAATTCGCTCTCAGAGTTGGAAATTCGAAATATTTTTCGTACATAATAGTACATACATAAATTCCAAATTATGTGCTTTTAGTGAATTAAACCTATTAGATATTTCAGAAAATATTAAACAAGTATCAAAAAATTATAAATTCGGTTCCAGGGTTGGAAAATCGAAATATTTTTCGTACATAAAAGTTACCATATAAGTACCCAATTTTGGTTTTTTTCAGTGACTTAAACCTATTTTATACTTCGCTAAGAATTAAATTTGGTGTTAAAAATTTTAAAAACTAAAAATTCGGTTCCAGGGTTGGAAAATCGACATTTTCTGATTCATAAAAGCAGCCATTTTATTTGTTATTTTTGATTTTTATGATGAATTTTACCAACTTTATATATCAGGAAGAAATAAATTGGTATTGAAAACCAACAAAATCTAAAAGACGATTCTATGGTTGGACAATTAGAACTTTTTGGGGTACATGAAACGAATCTTTTCTTTTTGTTTGTAAATTAAACATATTTAATTTTTTTGAAAGACGTTCATAGGTATTAGATATAAGAAAAGCCAAACATTTAGCTTCCTAGCCGCAAAATTTAAACGTTTTTTTAAATATAATAGTAACCGATAACATCATTTTGATTTTTTAATTAAACCTACTTTCTGTTTTGGCAGGACAGAAAGAAAGAGGAATTACATCTGTGAAGGGTATTTAAGATTCGGCACAGCCGAATATAGCACTTTTACTTGTTAAAATATAATTTGGGAGTCTAATGGGAATCGAAAAACTACAGCGATCGCCATTAATCAAGTGGGAATCGGCTGATTGATCCCGAAGGTTGAAAATGAAATGAATAGGGTTTTATCAAACTCGTATGGGACTTTTAAACCCGAAGAGCTTAAAAGCGGAGATGTGCACATATCGTGATTCACGAGTGATTTAAAGTCACGTGTACGTACGTGAGTGATTAAAAATTTAATACCGTATGTGATGTTTAATACGTATAATATTCACGCACTCAAAATAGAAGATACGTTTTTTTTTCTTTTGAATTGTTATTCTTACTAAAGAAAATATGTACACGCACGGGAATAATTTTACTGTGAGTGTAAGCGATTTCGCGATATTGTTACCATCGAGCGTGAACGTACGCAATTAAAACTGATGCGTTTATGAACGTGCGTGATCGTGAGCACCTTAAATCTTATTGTGCATGAAGAAATTTTGTTTCGTGATCGTGCGTGATCCTGAGCTTAATTTTACTCACGCGCACATCTCACGATATCTTTGTGGTTAAAATTAGCAAGAAGTATGGCTTTAGGGTTAACCGCTTTCAAAATTTGATTTATAAAGTGATTTTCAACAAGAACTTCGTTTTCTGAAACAAAATAAAATGCATTTAGATGATTGACCGTTACCACTTCTCCAGCCTCCAGACCACATAGCGTGCCATACAGTGACACGTTAGCAGGCAATGGCTTCTCAATAATCGCTCTAGGATTTTTATAAGCCCAAATGCGGCAATTTGGTTTGTTGACAGAAGGTCTCAGAAAGGCGATTATGTTGTCCGAAAATACCACGAATTTCACGAAATTTAACTTTAATAGAACCACCATTTTCATGGATGGAGTGAATTTTAATTATTTTAATGCGATGTTCGGTCGAAATTGAATTCACAGTAACAATTGCCAATGCATCTACTACGAATACGTCAAAAGTCTAATGCATTAAACACATTCACGACAGCAGGCTACCGACTACAACCTGTCAGAAATAGAATACACGTGCTTATATGGGAATGATTATTTTAACGGCTACACGGCAGGTTGTTGTCCGTGCTACTTTTGTGGTTGGAGTCAAATTGAACTAATTTCTATTTTAAATTAGTGCTGCCAACACAATGAAACATCTTAAATAAATAAGCGTTTGAAAATATTTTCAAACTGGTTAAGAATATAAAAATAGCCCTTTCAAGAATAAAAATTATTTTGTAATTTTTATTTATTTTTTTTTTGCGTTCTCTCTCGCCTTTTATTTTTATATAGGCCCCATATACACGATATGGGTATCATTTCAAAGTACTCCAAATGTCTTTCTATTGTTAGGCATATTTTTCAAATTTGTTCACATATTGGAAGTATTATTAAATTTTGAAATTTTGTATCCGACTTATCAAGTCCATTATTTTGAATACGCTAATTTTGTATATATTTGATAGCCGTTATCGATAAAAGACGTTAGTTAGATCACAAATGAATCAACTCATAAACTCATTTTCATAGTGCCATAACAAAAAAAGGACACCAAAATGTATTTATTACACATGCAAAAACAATAAGATCTGTAAACAAATAAAGTGTTTTTATTATTAATTTTGTTTCGGTCTATAAATAGATTTAGAATACGCGCTTTTTTACATATGAAAGTGGCACCATTAAAATCAGGTGTTGACAATGTAGCTGCCGTCTCAAAAATAATTAAGTGGCTGACTACGATGCGACCATTGTAGCCAACGGCTTTTGTAGTCGTGTCTTCGTGTAGCTTGCTGTCTCGAATGTGTTTAATGCATAAATGCCAGGACTATCATCTAGTAGCTGTTGCCACAATTGAAAAAGTCGTGTTCAAAAACCCTTTAAAAGGTTAATTTCTTCTCAAGTCATATATTAGGTGATCTTAGATGATTAGAAGTGCTTTAAGGAAGTCATAATATGACTGACACGTTTACTTTTACCTCTATGGATTACACTGCGCGTAAAAGACCTGCTGCTTAAAAAATACTTTTGGTTTAAGATTCATAGGCTAATTGTTAGAAAATTGTTTTTAAATCTCAGAAAGACATGATAAATATTCCAAGGCACAAAGGAAAGTCAGCATCAGTTTTATTCAACTTACACAGCAGAGCGGAACAGCTGTTTTCGAAAGCCGCAACACCTTCGTCATCAGTGCTCATGTGTATTGTGTTTATCACCACTTATTAGGCGGCTTAATTGAATGTGATAACAGTTCCTATTTACACATATTTTATTGTGAAAAATAATCTTTGATTTGTTTTTGGATGATCACGGAGCCATCATAAAGTTTATATGGACATCTTTTATCTTTTTAATATTTTGTGGCAAGAAATCAAGCACATAATTATAATGCAGCCTCCGTTGTTGCTGCTTCTGTTGCTGTTGGTGAAATTATATGACCCAGAAATATTGACATTCATATATTAGATAAGTTTAAAATAATATTGTTTCACACAAAGACAATATCATGAAGGAAGATAAGAACAAGAAGAGAGAACAACTGATATAGACGAATACTATTTCCCATAGAAATATTTCGCAAATGATGGATATGGTGTGAAAAACAGAATATTTAAAGAATTTAATATGCATAACGATGATAATATTGAATATCATTAATAATTTTCAACTGTGCATATAAATAAATACATTCACACTTAAGCATATGTGAATTAAAGCACATGTGTGTACGTGTTTCTGTACGAAAATATTTACAACTTAATATGAGGCAAAAAATAAAGACCTTGTTTATGTGTATGTATATGTGAGAAATTATCCTGTTGATGGTGATGTGTACGAGCACATGCATAAACAAACGCACGCATAGTTATGAGATAAAGTTGTGGTAAGAAATATGAAGTTGACATGACGTGCCTTTTGCAAGTTAAATTATGTCATTAATATTTAAATGAAAAACAAATATATTTCTGAAATAAATATTTCATTATATTAAATGTATGCATATGTGCATTAATATTATTTATATTATTTATATATTCGTTTGATTAAAATAGCTTCAATTTGCAACATTTAGTGTCGCTAAATGGTGTCATGCGTTTTGGTTTTCCAATTGTAAAATGTGTGTTGATAAAATATTTGACATGCAATTTTTAATTATTTTTCTTTTAAAAGTAAGAACTGATGTTCTTTTTACTGAAAAACGAAATTATACTCGTTTATATGAGGCGGTGTTTGCAACAGAAATGAAATGTTTAATAAGATAAATGTAAAGTTTTCAACAGATTTCTTTTTATACCCTTCTGGATCCTTATAAACAGAGAAGCTGAATAAGCGATGTCTGTCTGTGGGTGAATTTGGTTTCCCAAAGCCCCCACAAGAGCTAGAGACTTCATTCTTGAAATTTAGAAAACTCCAAATATACGGTACCAGAGCTGGAAAACTTAAATCTATTTTGGTACAAATTTTTAACTATCACATTAAAATTATTTAATTAAATCTATTTTATATTTCAGGAAGAAATGCGTTTGTATTAAAAACTAAAAACATTCGATTACAGGTTTGGACAATCAAATTTTTTTTGGTATACAAAATTAACCAAATAAATTGCTAGCCTTAGTTTTTTTTAGTGAATTAACCTTATTTTATACCACAGCAAGAATTAAATTAGTATTAAAAAACAAAAAATCTAATCCAGAGTTGGGAAATCGAAATTTTCTCGGTACGTCAAAGATGCGATATATATTCATATTTTGTTTCTTTTTTTTGTGTGAATTAAACCTCTTTTATATTTCAAGAAGAATAAACTTGACATTAAAAATAAAAAAAAAAAGAAAATTCCAGGGTTGGAAAATCATGTTTTTTTTTGCTACAAAAAAGTAACCAAATAATTTACTACTTTTGGTTTCCTTGTGAATTAAATCTCTTTTGTACTCCTGCAAGAATTATATTTGCATTAAAAATCGAAAAAAAATAAAGCATTCGATTCCAGGTGTCGAAAATCGATTTTTTGGTACCTAAAAGTAACCCAATAAGTTACAAGTTCTGATTATTACTATTATTATAATTTTTTTCTTTTGATAAATTGAAGCTACTTTATACTTCAAAGAGAACTAAAATAGTATTAAAAATCAAAAACTCGTTTCCAGGGTTGTACAGTTGAAACTTTTTTGCTAAATAAAAGTAAGCAAATAAGTTACGATATATTTTATTTTTTTTCTGAACTAAATCAATTTTATACTTCAGGAAGAATTAAAAATTAACAAAACAGAAACCAAAAAGTCGTTTTCAGAATTGGATAATTGAGACTTATTTTTTATTTTTAACTTGGATGACCGTGCAGTGCATTGCGACGGAACTAGAAAGGAGGGAATAGTATTGGGAGGACAAATGACGATATATGAGAAGAGAGAGAATTTTTTGTAGCTATTTGAACTGAACCTTTTACTTCGCTAACAAATTTTTTGCTGCAGGACTGTCGAAAGAGGACGCTGTGTTCCTCTGCTCATCAGGACAAGATAGTGCCATAGCGACACCGCCAAAACACAGTTATAATACCCTCCAAAGAGAATTGGACCCCATGAAGTATATATATTATTGATCAGTGATGAAGTCTGAGACGAACTAGCAATACGTTCGTCTGTGGAAAACATGATATTGTCTATTTTTGAACCCTGCCCCCTTTAGTGGGCGTTGACGTACGATATTACATAAAGGAGCTCTGTTCCACCAAGTTAAACATTTTAAATTTACTAACTAAATATTTGGAGGGTATTTAAGATTCGACCCGGTCGAATATAACGTTATTACTTGTTATATGCTGGTTTAGTTTTTCTTAGGAGACGTTTTTTCCCTCTGGTGCGATTCAGCCCCTTTACGAGCTCGGCCTCTGATATGCTTTAAAATTTATTTATACCATATTTCAAGGCTATCACTCATTTCCTTTGGACTGTAACGTGATTTTCACAGACGGACGGACGGACGGACGTGGAGAGATCGTCTCAGATTTCATCACTGATCAGGTGTATGCATATACGAGTATTATTAAAATTTACGGTACTATGTAAATCGAACAATTCTAATTTACTATATAAAATGTATGTGTTTCACTAATAATGTTGCACAGTGTAAACGAAATCCTTAAATATGTATTCGCAAAAGATTATTAAAGTCTAGAATTATTTAACAAAATTTTGATTATAAATATTATTTAAGTTCCAGCTGTGAAGGCTTTTAAAGTTTCTTTTTTTTGTAGAAACAAAATTCTTAACAATTATTTGTTTTGCTAAAGTGTTGAAAGTGTTCTTCAATTCGGAGGTATGAGTACCATTAACGTAATAAACTTTTATCTCAGGGTCTTCTTCTCCCTTCTTTGCTGCCATAAAATATTTTAGGTTGTAACAACACTTAAACAAACAAAAAAAATTTTAAAAATTATATTGTACAAAAAAAAATATGGAAATAAGAAAACTTTATTTTTTCCGTTTCCTTATGCAGAGCATATCTTGCTGCCGTATTTTGTATAAAGAAAACTTGAAAAAAAATTCTTAACTTCATTCGTACTCACTCTCCCCGCTATTGTAAACAACGCAGCTTATTTGTGTTGCACCATTCAGATTTTCTAAAATCAAGTTCATTAATTTAATACATTTTTTTTTTGCTTTTCTTGGTCTTATTTCCAGTTGTTTTTTTTTCCTTAAAATTGCTACTACTTTTTTCTTGTCTCTTTTTTTTAAGAAGCTTAATCTTTACTTAATGAGAAGGATAATATTATGGATTAAGTAAATGTTTTGTTTCAGTTCATGCACAAAAGTTTAGATTGCGTTATAGAGATGACGGAAATTTTTGTTTAGGGTTACACTTTAAAACTGAAAATAGTATCCCCTATTAAATACCAAATGGCTTTCAACTTTTAGAAATATTTAATTTATTATTTGTTATTCTCTCTAGCTGATCCCCTAGAACATGTGTAAATTATGACGGCATAATAAGTAATAACTATTTGCGGATAACTTGGAAAAACACATAACTCGAAAATGCTTATCTCTATAAACATATGTTGATGTATAACCTCAATCTCTTCATTCAAATAATAACAAGTGCCGCTTTTCCGCCGAATATCTCGAAAAATATTATTCAGCAAAATAAATTAATTTCTTAATCAATACTCGTATTATTGCTGTAAATGACCAGTTTTATGTCTAGCAACTCACAGTGTGTGTCTAATTTCGCAACTACCCAATGGACTTGCATTCAGAGATGGAATCAGGCTTTCACAATTGTGTCTTTTAAATTATGTATGAATTTTTATTAGTCGAACTTTATTATGTAAATTGTTAATTTTTTCAACGGGCTTAAGTTCGAATCTGCATGACTGCAAATTATTTTTTATTATTTTATTAATAAATGAATTTGTTCAAATTCTATTTATTCGTTTGTAAAATTATTAAAAAAAATTTCCTGGTATATGTTTTTACATCTTGAATAGCTCAGGAGATATTCCACTTCCAAAAAAAAATTTAATATATCGATTAGACTTTTTTGATTGTTTTTTATTTCCAACTTTTTTTGCAAAAAATTTTAATTTATGTATGAATTTTTTTTTATTAGTCGAACTTTCTTATGTAAATTGTTAATTTTCTCAACGGGCTTAAGTTCGAATCTGCAAGACTGCAAACCATTTTTTATTATTTTATTAATAAATGAATTTGTTCAAATTCTATTTATTAATTTATATTAAGATTGGAATATTAAGAATATTTTTCAATAATCATCAAACCAGCAGAAAGGATCAGTACTGATTTCGAGGCCGCTACGCCATCTCATCAGCGTTCTTTGTTCAATTTTTCCACTTTTGCAAGTGGTGCTAGTTAGTAGGAATATCAACTATTTAACCAATATTTTAACGAAAATTGAATATGAGAAGTTATCACATTCATATTTTTAAGTCATTACATTTTTGGTTAGTACGAAATTCCCCAACACTGACGATTAATATTCCCAATATTCCATGTATCTCTCGCTTTTTCCAGAGCCATCGGCTGCTAATAGCTAAAGCTTCTTTGTTATTTATGTTCAGGTAATGGTTTGCAATCTTGCAGATTCGAACTTAAGCCCGTTGAGAAAATTAACAAAAAATTTTAATTAATTTTTTTCCATGGTGAAAGGTCGTGCTTTGTATTTACCGAACTTTTGGTAATGGCAGAAGATCATATAGGTTGAAAATAGTTTTATCAAAGTTACAAGCGCCACAAAATGTTTCATACCCGAGGTACTCAATTTTCGTTTCTATTCTAGATAAAGATTTTAAAATACTTGCTTCTAAAAGCCTTTTTCTATGAAACCATTTAAATTTTTATAGAAATCCATTTAGTTGCTTAGAAATTCCATTCTTATTACCATTTTTATACCCTTCACAAAAAAAGTTAAAGTTTGTCATTCCGTGTGTAATACCCTCAATACCCGTATATATTCAGGATCCCTATAAATAGGAAAGTCGGATAAGCGATGTCAATCGGTCCATCTGTCTGTACTTGAAACCGGTATTTCCGAACCCCTAAGAGAGCTAGAGACTTCATTCTTGGACTGTTGGATTGAAAAAGAGTGATATTGAAATTCATATAAAAACCCGAAAACTCTATATTCCAGAGCAGTACAGCTTAAAACTATTTTGGTCGAAAAAATTAACTAGCAAAAACTAATTATATGTTGTTTCTCTTTTTTTATAAATTAAACCTATTTTATACTTTGGGAAGCATTAAATTTGTATTTAGATATGAACCAAATCAAAACCTTGATTCCAAATCTAAGTTTTTTTTGAGACTTAAAAGTAAGCAAATAACTTACCAGTTTTTTTTTTGTGAATTAAATTTATTTTATATTACAGGATGAATTAAATTAGTACTAATAATTTAAAATTCGATTCGAGGTTTAGGCAACCGAAATACTTTATCTCGTACACAAAAGTAACAAGCAACACGAGTATTAGAACAAAAATGTGTTACCATCAGGTTGATACAGTTCTCGTATCCAATTTCCTAATAAAATTTTTTTAATAAGAACTTTTATCGTATTCAACTAAGCCACCTGATAAGTGGTGACAAACACAATACACATGATCACTGATGATGAAAGCGCTGCGGCTTTCGAAAACAGGTGTTCTGCTCTGCTGTGTAAGTTGGAAAATTAAAACCTATATTCACTTTCCTTAGGGCCTTGCAACATTTATCATGTCTTGCTGAATTTAAAATAAAAATTTCGAGCAATTAGCCTATAAAATCTTAATTCAATTTCATATATAAAAAAAAACTTATGTAACAAAGCAAGTTTCTAGTTTTTTTTTTACTAAATGAGGCCTATTTTATACTACAGGAAGTATTAGGTTAGCGTTAATTATCAAAAATATAAAAATTCGACTCCAGGGTAAGGCAGTCCCAATTTGTTATTCGCCATATTCGAATATAGAACTTTAACTCGTTTATTTTAGAAAGAAATAAATTAGTACTGAAAGCAGGAAAGATCAAATGGTTCCGGGATTGGAATGAATTGGAATTATGGGAAATAAAATTTTTTTTTCGGCCTATTCCGTATATTGTAGTACATGGAGTAACTAAAATTGTTAAAAATTTCAAGTTTTTCTTAACCAAAACCTCTTTATACGTCATGAAGATCTGCATTGGCCAAAAAAAAAATTTGTTTTAATTCAAATTTTGCTTCTAGGGGTGGGAAATTGAATTTTTTTTATACATGAAAGTAAGCAAACAGGCAACTGATGTTGTTTTTTTTTTGTTTTTTTGCTAGCTAAAACTGTCTTATAATTTAGGAAGAACAAAATTGGTATCAAAAATTCAAAAATAAAAAATAAAATTTCGAATCCAGGGATGGACAAGTGCAATATTTTATGGTACATAAATATTACCTAAATGGTTACAAATATTAAGTTTTTCTTAAATAAAACTATTTCATGCCTCATTAAGAGTTGCATTGGTAAAAAAAATTTAAATTTCGTTTCCAGGGTTGGGAAATTGAAATAGTTATTTTGCATAAATGTAACCAAAAGGGCAATTTACGTTGTTTCTTTTTGCTAACTAAAGCTGTTTTATAATTCAGGAAGAACAAAATTGGTATTAAAATCTTTAAAAATTAAAATTTCTACTCCAGGGTTGGACATATGAAATATTTTATGGTACATGAAGGTGTCCAAAAAGTTTAAAAATTTTAATTTTTTTGTCAAGTAAAACTATGTTACACCTCAGTAAGAATTCCATTGGTAAAAAATAAAAATTTGCTTCCAGAGTTGGAAAATCGAAATATTTTTCCTACATAATAGTACATACATTAATTCCAAATTTTGTGCTTTTAGTGAATTAAACCTATTAGATATTTCAGAAAAATTAAACTAGATTAAAAAAATTATGAATTCGGTGCCAGGGTTGGAAAATTGAAATTTTTTGGTACATAAAAGTAACAATATAAGTTCCCAATTTTGGTTTTTTTCATTGACTTCGACCTATTTTATAATTCGCTAAGAATTAAATTGGTGTTAAAAATTTTAAAAACTAAAAATTCGGTTCCAGAGTTGGAAAATCGACTTTTTCTGATGCATAAAAGCAGCCATTTTATTTGTTATTTTTGATTTTTATGATGAATTATACCTACTTTATATATCAGAAAGAAGTAAACTGGCATTAAAAACCAACAAAATCTAAAAGGCGATTCTACGGTTGGACAATTAGAACTTTTTGGGGTACATGAAACGGATTTTTTGTTTTGTTTGTAAATTAAATATATATAATATTTTTGAAAGACGTTCATAGGTGTTAGATATAAGAAAAGCCAAACATTTAGCTTCCTAGCCGAAAAATTTAAACGTTTTCTTAAATATAAAAGTAACCGATAACATCATTTTGATTTTTTAATTAAACCTACTCTCTGTTTTGGCAAGAAAGAAAGAAAGAAGAATTACATCGGTGAAGGGTATTTAAGATTCGGCACAGCCGAATATAGCACCTTTACTTGTTTTTTTTTTTTCAAAAACATCGTATATAAAGAAATAAATAAAAAGATAAATTTAATTTTAGTTGGTTACTTTTATTTACCAAAATAAGTTTCAATTGCACAAGCCTGGGATCGTTTTTTTTTGATTTTGAATCGTATTTTTGATTTTGTTGATTTGTATTAAATAACATAAGGAACTAAAATATGACATTCACACATTCTCCACTTTTGGTAAAGTATACCAAAATTGGAAAAAATTTAAATTATCTTGATGCGTTTAATGAATTAAAAACTGCGAAAAAAGAAAAGTCTCAATTGTTATTCAGTTTGATATTTTTATTTATATTTATATTTTTGCAAAATTTATAAAAAAATATTTGTCTAGTGTACATACTCCCCTCAATATTGAGAAATATGCTGATATAGATTAACTTATTAATTTCTTAAAACATATTATTCTCCTAGAATTTGGCTCACATTACAATAATATTATTTTCCATTTTAATTTAATTTAAAGAAATCGTTAAAATCCAATACAAATTTCCTAAACCACAAATTCTAGATAATTATTCTGTCGTAGCGATTATTTAGGAACTTAAAAAAATTCCCTGAAATTAGTTGACAAAATATGATGACTAGTAACGAATCGATGCCAAAATTGCCGTCGAAAAAATATCAATTTTTTTCCAATAAAATCAAAACAAAATATCATGATCGATTGAATTTTTTTACAAACGACATTAAAACAATAAACAGTCAATAGCGATCTTCATGTGTGGCAACCTACCACGAACACTTATTGGTGTTGACATAATGCGAACGCATGTCAAACTATGCTATTTTCTCTGTTATTTGTTTCTTTGAATTCTTGGTCATAGATGGTGAATTTGGTTGGATTAAATTGTCTTCAGGAAACTGATAAATAATTCAGGAGTGTAAACTAAATTCAGTACAGGGTAAAACAGTTGGCATTTTTTTTCTTATTGGTTATGGAACGTCAAACTATAGTACTGTAGCATTTTTCCATATAACGATTATCTTGTGAAAACTATAATTAAAAAAGAAACCAGTAAATAATTCACAACTGGATTTTCAATTGCAAATGAATAAATTTTTTTGATTAAATCAAATATAACTCTTACACACGAGCATCTTTAAGGTAAACCGTGCAACGCATGCATATTATTGAAATTTTTAATCAAAATTCTATTCGTCAAAGTCTTTGTACATTTCTTCCATTTTATCGTCCTTCAGGGCGGCTAATTCGAAGGACAATAGATCGTTCTCGGACCACATTTACTGTTACAGATAACGTGCATCCCGTGAGACGCCGAACAGTGCGCACTGAAGAAGCTGCAGCCGCTGTACACAGAAAAGCATTGAAGATGCTCCTCATCTCATCGTCTTTACACTTTATGGAAGATTTTTACAGTTGTTGAAAACTGGTATTCCAGATTGCTCCTTCTACGTGCCAGCCATGGTGGCCACATGGCCGAATTCATATTTAAACATTTTTAAAGTTTTTTTGTAAGTTCGTTAAGCAAATGATATATTTTTATGTTGAGGAAGGTCCAAAGCATTGAACTTGCAGCCAGAAAATCAGACAAATCCATCTTTGGAACCCGCCCCCTCTAGAATTCGTTATAGCAACGTAGAAATATTTAAGAAATTGTATTTTTTAGCGTACATTCCTTAAAAATTTGATTTTTATACCCTCCAAAAAAGAATTTGGAGGGTATATTCACTTTGTCATTCCGTTTGTAACGCATCGAAATATCCATCTCAGACCCCATAAAGTATATATATTCTTGATCAGTGATGAAATCTAAGACGAACCGAGCATGTCCGTCCGTCCGTCCGTCCGTCTGTGGAAATCACGATACAGTCCAAACGAAAAGAGCTAGACTCTTGAAATTTGCACAAATATATTTGAAAACTTAGAGGAGGTTAAGTTCGAAGATGGGCTAAATCGGGCAAGAGGGAAAAAAGTTCCCCTAAGAAGAACTAAACCAACCCAGAAGAAAACAACATAATTTTTAAAGTGTTTTGGTTATTTTGTTAAGCAAATGATATATTTTTATGTCAAATACGGTCCAACGCCTTAAACTGGAGCCATAAAATAAAATAAAAATTATTTTTGGACCCCGCCCACTTTAGTGGGCGTTATTATATGCAAAAATAGCATAAAAATTTAACAAATCGTTTTACTTAAGCCTTCATTCCTTAAAAATAAAATTTTTAAGCTTTAATGACGAAGCTGAGACGATACCTGGTACTCCTCTGCCCTACCCCCACCTCCCCCTTCACCCCGTAAATGACCCTACAAAAAAAAAAAAAATTTTTTAATTGTGTATATAATCATCCCAAGCATTTATTTTTAGAGTTTTATGACTGCCTGTTGCTGCCCTACCCCCTCCTCCCCCTTTGCCGCCTAAATGACGCTATAAATTTTTTTTTTTTAATTTTGTAAATAATCATCCCAAGCATTTATTTTTAGAGTTTTATGACTGCCCGTTTTTACTTGTTAGCTTTTACGACAAACGTAAGATGTTGTGTTCTGATCCTCCCCTGCCCTATACTCCTCCACGCACATTTGCCCTCTAAATGGCCCTATCAAAAAACTTTTTTTACGCACTTAATTACCTTAAAAAGTCTCTTTTTAAGTTTTTACGATACAGGTGAGATGTCTCCATTACGGCCCTGCACCGGGATGACCCTGTCAGCATAGAGTTTTAAAATTGGGCACAGAAGTATCTTACAGTAACTCTGACCCTGCAGCTTAAATATTTTTGATTTATTTACTAAATATTTGAAGGGTATTTAAGATTCGACCCGGTCGAATATAACGTTCTTATTTGTTGCTATTCTGTTTAAAAAAATGATTTTCTAAGGCATTATTACTCATACACTTGCAGAAAAGGTTCAAGTGTGGTTCAGGTGTAAATGGGCGGAAGTTGCTTTTAAGCACAAGCCTGTGGCAACTGCAACAGATGAAACGAAATCACTTTGCTGCTTCTAATTATATCTAAAGCAGTTGTGATATGAGTTGCTAATTTTCAAATAATATGTAACACGATATTCTGAAGCAGTAGGAGAGCGATAAATTTGTTTATAGTATTGCCACTGTATTGGCTCAATAGAACTGAACTTGTTTTTGTGTTGTTGTTGATTTAATGTATTAAGAAAAACAATAACAAACTTTATTGCTAAAATAACAAAACGTCGATGGCTTATAATTTTTGCTTTGCAGATAGTATGCGTGCGTACACAGCAAATCGAATTATCGGCGTAAGGCCTTTTTTTTTAAACAAGAAAACATTAGGCAGATTGCAATTTCAAAAATATTTACGTTATTAGAAATTATTGTTTTAAAATTGTTATACAATAGCTTGTATTTACCATAAACTCAAATGTATATTAAAATATTTGCCAACTTTTGATGATGTCGTTTGAAAGAAATGGTTTTGGAGGAGGATGTCTCTGAAAAGAACTCTGGCCAAACTCGTGGTGTTTGTTAGTAGTATTAGTGCTACGCCTAATGTACATAAATAAAAATTAGAGAAGAGGATTTATTTACAGTAGCGGCAACGAAACCAATATCCTTATGTTTCTGCCAGCAATTCAGTGATATTAATACAACATTAAAAAAGATTTATTATTCTTTTAAACTTCTTTGTATTGCAAATTTATAATTTATAATAAAAAGACTTTTTCGAAAAGAAGCTTATGCTTCGAAGCAAAATAAATCAAAGTATTTACATAAATAAAATGGCTCAACATTTATATTGTATCCGAAGGATAAAAATGTGAGAATTGTACCCCTTCAGCGTTTTTGGTGAAAGGTACAAAAATAATTTGTAAATTCATAGATTTAAATTTGATCTCAATAGTTAAAATAATCGTAAATGTCGAAGAATGAAATACACATTCATGTTTAATAAATTGAAAGCTAAATTTGACAATCGCTTACTTGGACGGACATAAAGAACAACAAGAACGTTGTATTCGACCAGGTCGTATCTTAAACACCCTACAAATATTTAGTAAATCGAACTATTTTATTCGCATTAAAATTAAAATGTTTATGGTATTTGGCTTAAGTAATCAAAGGAAAAAATCTATTTCAGTAGGGTCGTTTCACATTAGCAGGGAGCATCATGGCTGAGACACCTTTCCATCAGCATAAAAGCAATTTACCTTTGAAGTTAATATTTTGCACAAAAAGGGACGGAGATGAATTAAAAATGTTTAATCTGCCGGCTCAGAGTTCCTTTAAGACATTTCTGTGGCCATTTTTAAAACTCTATTTTGACAGGGTCAATACGGGAAGGGCCGTGGGGATCATGTAGAAGGCAAAGGTGGGTGGAGGGGTAGGGTAGCGGAAGATCAGAGAAAATCTTAATTTCGTCATAAAAAGTTAAAAATTTAATTCTTAAAGGATACAATTTGTTAAATATTTACATTATATTTGCATATACACCCAAACCTTTTTTACACGGTAGATACGTTCCAAAGGATATCGTGTAAAAAAGCTGTGTAAAAGAAGACAAATATTATGCATGTATGCAAGTGTATATACTTCCTGTTTTAGCAAGAAAGAAAGAAGAATTACATCCGTGAAGGGTATTTAAGATTCGGCACAGCCGAATATAGCACCTTTACTAGTTTTTTTTTAATTTTTGATACCAATTATGTTTTTCCTGAACTAAAAAATAGTTTTAATTAGTAAAAAACTGGCGTTAGTTGCCTTTTTGGTTACTTTTATTTATAAAAAAAATTCAATTTCCCATCCCTGGAAGCGAAATTTAATTTTTTTTACCAATCCTAGTCTTCATTAGGTTTGAATTCGTTTTATTTAAGAAAAACTTAAGATTTGCAACCATTTTGGTCACTTTCATGTACTACAATATATTCTTAAATAAACCTCATTATTAAGAGTTGCATTGGTAAAAAAAAAATTTATTTCGTTTCCACGGCATAAAAGTACCAAAAGAGGAGGCAATTGACGTTGTTGTTTTTGCTAATTAAAACTATTTTATAATTCAGGAAGAACAAAATTGGTATTAAAATCTTAATAAATCATAATTTCGATTCCAGGCTTAGACAAATGAAATATTTTATGGTACATGAAAGTGACCAAAAAGTTTAAAAATTCACTAAGAATTGCATTGGTAAGAAAATAAAAATTCGCTTCCAGAGTTGGAAAATCGAAATATTTCCAATGTATAAAAGAACCCACATAAATTGCAAATTTTGTTTGTTTTAGTGAATTAAACCTATTTTATACTTCAGGAAGAATTAATTTGGTATTAAAAATTCGGTTCCAGGGTTGGAAAATCGAAATTTTTTAGTACATAAAATTAGCCATATAAGTTCCTTATTTTGGTTGTGTGTGAATGAAATCTTTTTTATACTTCGGGAAGAGTTAAATTGGTATTAAACAACAAAAAAATTAAAAATCCAATATCAGGGTTGGAATATCGACATTTTCTGATTCATAAAAGTAACCATATAATTTGCTATTTTTGATTTTTATGATGAATTATATCTACTTTATATATCAGGAAGAAATAAATTGGTATTTAAAACCAAAAAAATCTAAAAGGCTATTCTACGGTTGGACAATTATTACTTTTTGGGGTACATGAAACGGATTTTTTTCTTTTTGTTTTTAAATTAAACATATTGAATATTTTTGAAAGACGTCCAGAGGTATTACAACTAAGAAGAGCCAAACACTTAGCTTCCTAACCAAACAATTTAAACGTTGTCTTAAATATAAAATTAACTGATAACATCATTTTGTTTTTTTTTTAATTATATTTTAATTAAAGCTACTTTCTGTTTTAGCAAGAAAGAGAGAAAGAAGAATTACATCTGTGAAGGGTATTTAAGATTCGGCACAGCCGAATATAGCACTTTTACTTGTTTGTTTTGTAATTTTGTTAAGCAAATCATATCTTTTTATATTAAAGAAGGCCCAACGCGTTAAACTTTTAGCCATAAATTAAAAACAAATATTTTTTGGACCCCACCCCATTTAGTGGGCGTTATTATATGCAAAAATAGTGTTAAAATTTAACAAATTGTTTTACTTAAGCCTACATTCCTTAAAAATTAAATTTTTAAGCTTTAATGACGAAGCTGAGACGTAACCTGGTACTACTCTGCCCTACCCCCTCCTCCCCCTTTGCCCACTAAATGACCCTATAAAAAAACTATTTTTTTTATTTTTTATTTAATTATCTATCTCAAACATTTATTTTTAGAGTTTTATGACAAGGGTGAAATGTCCCCCCTACGGTCCTTGCCAGAGCGACCCCGACAAAATATTGTTTTAATAGCCTCCAAAAAGAATTGAACCCCATAAAGTATATATATTCTTGATCAGTGACCATTTAGTGGGTGTTGACGTACGATATTATATGAAGGAACTCTGTCCCTCCAAGTTAGACATTTTAAATTTACTTACTAAATATTTGGAGGGTATTTAAGATTCGACCCGGTCGAATATAACGTTTTTACTTGTTATTGTAAGCTCAAGCCACAACATAAATTGTTATGTAAGTGTTGTTTAAGCGAATTATATAAATTCGTTTAAGATGCACAGGCTAATTCTTAGAAATTTTTGATGAAACTCAGAAAGACATGATAAATATTTCAAGGCACAAGGGAAAGTCGACATCAGTTTTTAATTATTCAATTTGCATAGCAGAGCATTTATTCATTAATTTTGCAACCCATTTTTATTTAATTTTACCTAAACACTATTTTGAGTGTAGCATTGAATTTACGGCACAAACAATCCTGGCAATTTTGCCTCAAACCGCAGCCACATTGACAAAAAATATAATATAGCAAAACCTTAATATTGTATGTGGCTGCAAATGAGATTTGCTTAAACGAGAAAAAGCTTTTCGAAAGATTTTGTCTTTTTAAATAACTCATTTTGACCTGATTTACATTTCACTATGCAAAAAAGAAAAAACATTTACACAATAGTCTTTGCAAAGTTTAACTAAACATTTTATGCTCAGTTGGTATTACCAAACCACTTTAGCTGCTAGTGTCCTCGAAAATCACTTACAAATGACAGCAAATATATTTATTGTGACTCGAAAGAAATTGATATTTCAACAGCGGTTTATGTGTGTGTCAAGCAATTTATTTTGTGCATCAATTTTGGATAAACAAATTGAATAGCAACGTGCAGCTGCAAGCCGTGCCAAAAGTCGATGCTTTCAAGTAACCAACACGTTATTTATTATTGACAATAGAAATTTGGAGCTTTAAAATTAACTCTAGAGCACACTTTTGCTGAAACTGCTTTATATACGCCACATTGTTTAGCTTTCCTTTATGTGTGCTTTTTAGAACTTAAAAGTAAACCGAAGTCAACATCTATAAAATAAAATTTTATAATTAAATAGTTTTTATGGGGGGCCACCCTTCCTCATACTTTACTTACACGCATCGTTATTCAATTACTTTATGAAGGAATTTATTAGTTTTAATTGATTTGCTTCAATAACTTTCAATAACTGACGCTGGCATACTCGCTCTCTGCTTTTACCAAGAGTTTTTAATGGTCCATAAAATATTCAGTTGAGTGCCACATTAATGCTTTCAAACAAATTACATACACTCTTTAAATGATTAAATAAAAACTGTTTTTGGTATTCAATTAATTTGCGGAAAAACATATTGTCGGAAAATACATATAATTTTTTTTTACACAACCATTGATGGAATTCATATAAAAATAAAAATATGGCATGGATAATGTGCAAAAGGAATTTAAAATGTATATGCCAGGATAGAGGAATGGTCGGTGTGTACTTACACGGATGTTTGTGTGCGTAATTAAATAAATGAAAAAAATGTATATTTTCTCTTATTTATTTGGGATAATGAACAGCAATAAATAAATTAAGAACGAAAAAAAAACAGTCAATAAACCAAGGAGATAAATTCAATATTCATTTTTCCATGAATACAAAATATGTTGGATCATTTTGTAGTCATTTGCTTCACAACAGAATTTACAGAAGAATAACATTTTTGAAATGAACAGATTTTGCGGCTAATGATGCAGTTATGGCATAAAAAGCAGTGGAATTGCTTACTTTCAAAAGAACTTACAGGCACTTCATTTTAAGAGCCAGTACAAATTATTCAGAACTACCCTCGTCTCCGTTTGTATTGATAAAGTAAAAACTGGCATAAAGAAGTTATAGAGCAAATAAAGGGGTTGTCAACAAGAACTTTGTTTTCTAAAACAAAATAAAACAAAAAATTTTTATGAAAGTGATTCAAATTTTTATTTTATTTATTTATTTATTTAAATTAGTCTATGGACAATTTCCTTACAGACTATTTAAGCAGAATAGTATATAAATCAATTAAATTAATACAAATTAAATATTGCGCTATTTAAAGAACATAGTAAAAGTTAATGATTAAAAAAACATATGACGTTACGTTTGATGATACAAAGGTTCTGCGAAAAATCTATAAAATGATACATTTCATTAAAGCAAGTACACAGTTTTCTAAGAGGATCTGACATTTCACACAGGGTGTTTTTTAAAGGTATAGAACTTCGAATTGAAATAAAACACAAGAAAATCGTTTTAATGTCCATCAATTTGGCTTTATTGGAAGGATAATTTTATGCCATTAATGATTAAATATGATTTCGGGCATGTGGCCGCCGCGGCTGGCTCGAATAAAGCCAATTCTACAGGTCCAATTTTCAACCACTTTTTCGAGCATATGGGGCCGTATGTTGGCAATAGCGCCACGAATGTTGGCTTCCAAGTCCCCTAACGTTTCTTGTTTGTTGGCGTAGACGAGCGACTTCACATATCACCAAAGAAAATAATCCAATGGTGTCAAATCACACGATCTTGGTGGACAATTGACAGCTCCATTCCGCGAAATTATGCGCTCATCGAATGTTTCCTTCAATAAATCGATTGTGACGTGCGCTGTGTGGCATGTAGCGCCGTCTTATTGGAACCACAACTCATCCACATTCATGCCATCCAATTCGGGAAAAAAATAGTCGGTTATCATGGCTCTATACCGGTCTCCATTAACGGTAACTGACTCTCCAGCATTATTTCGGAAGAAGTATGGCCCAATGACTCCACCAGCCCACTGCGCACTGTTCGACGTCTCTGCGGATGCGTATTATCACATAGAGTAAACGTAGTGCGAAAACGATCCATGGTTAACCGAATTAATTGCTCTGCTTGCGGTAAACTTCGCGAACTGAACCATTACTTTCGAAATAAATTTGCACGATTTGCAAGCGTTGTTCTTTTGTCAACCTGTTCATGATGAAATGGGAAACCAAACTAAATATTAATCACTTGACAGCTGACAAAATGGCCGCCAGTTAAAAAAGTGATGCCAACTTAAAGTTCTATACCTCAATAAAAAACACCCAATAGTTAGTACGACAAGCTGCAACATAGAGTGGGTTACAAGAACGTAGTGAACGTTGAGGAATATTGAAACACACACGTTGTTCAGTAAAAATTCGGAGTTGATGTTACCACTGAAAAGATTTACCATAAAAGAGGTGTTGAGCATTGTTCTCCGGCTCTTTAAAGTAGGAAGATTAATTTCAGCTAATCTCGTAGAGTGTGATGGAAGTGCCATCCGATTTCTATAAACGTTTCTTAGGCAGAAAATTAGAAAATGTTTTTGAACGGATTCAAGACGTTCAATATGAACGTTATACAGTGGATCCCAAATTATGCCGTCATATTCTAAAATTGGCCGAACTAATGAAATATATACAATGTTTTAGTGACACACGGATCATTCAACTGTTTTGCTCATCTTTTAATGAATGCAAGGATACTTCGGGATTTATTAACAGTCAAAGTAATGTGTTGGACAAAATTAGGTTTACTATCGATTAAAATTCCCAAATCCATAACTTCGTGAAGCGTATTTAAATTATAACCATCTAGGTTATAGTTGTGAACAGGGGTGAGTTCTCTTGAAAATTTGATTACATTGGTTCAAGTTTAATTGCATTAAGTTTAGTTTACACCAAATATAAAAATTGTTTAAATCATTCTGCAAGAACTGCTGATCAGATGGATGTTTTATGTCGCAATATATTTTTACGTCGTCCGCATACATCAATATATTACAGTATTTTATTGCTTCTGGTAGGTCATTGATGAACAGAAGGAAAAGAATTGACCAAAATGACTCCCCTGCGGAACACCAGAGATTACTGAAATGTCCCTTGAAACTGCAGCGTTAAATTTTACCGATTGTGTCCTGTTTAACAAATAAATATTGTGGTATGAAGAGAAAAGTTTCGCAATTATGAATGAAAAATGATAAATGGCAAATATCCACCATGTCTGTGATATCCATGTCAGAAATGTCTCATCTTCGAAAAAAACGGCCCAATCACGCCTCCAGACTACATAGCGCACTATACAGTGACACGTTGAGCATGCAAAAGCCCAAATGCGGCAATTTTGCCTGTTGACAGAAGGTCTCAGAATGATGATTGTGTTGTCCGAAAATAACACAAATTTTACGAAATGTAACTTTAACAAAACCACCATTTTCATAGTGGATTTTAATGCGATTTTCGAACGAAATTGAATTCATTGCAACAATTGCAAAAAAAGTCACTAGGAGTTAAATCTGGACTATAAGGTGGATGATCAACCAATTCGAAGTGTATGTCACGTACTTTTAGCATCTAATGCTGTGTGAACCGGTGCGTTGTCCTGAAGAAGGAGCACTTTATTCTTCTTTAAATGTGGTTGTTTTTCTTGATTGCATCAATCAATTGGTCCCATAATGCACGATAATACTTTCCCATGATTGTGGATCCTTTTTCAAGATAATCGATGAGCAGTATTCCGTGTGCATCCCAAAATACAGTGGCCATAACCTTGCCAGCCGATTTCACTGTCTTCGCCTTCTTCGGAGCACTTCCGCCAGCTTCCACCCATTGTTTCTACTGATTTTTGTTTTCAGGTGTGTAGTGGTGGATCCAGGTTTCATCAACAGTTATTTATCGACGCCAAAAACCAATAGGATTACGCTTTATCATGTCATCTGTTTCTATGGGTGGTGTAAGTATTATGGAGTCAGGGGCTCTTGATGTTCTGGGCATGAAAGTGCAGTGTGATGCCAGATGGACGGAACATGTCTTTCAGGTCGCAAAAGAAGCATTCAAGTGCCTTGGCTTCTTAAGACGGTGCAAAAGATACTTCACCCCTTCTGATCTTCTTAAGATTTACACCACTTACATCCGACCGAAGATGGAATACAACTCTCATGTTTGGGCCGGTGCTTCAAAGTCTATTTTGAAGTTATTCGACCGCGTACAGGAGAGGGCGATGAAACTCATCGGAGACAGTAGAGTAGCCAACTCTTTTGACTCTCTTGAGCATCGTCGCAATGTGGGGTGCGTATCGTTGTTCTATCGTTACTATAATGGCAGGTTCTCTGATGAATTTAGAGAACTTGTTCCTGAAACCCATTCTTTCTTACGCTCAACGCGTTTTTCATCAAGAGCGCATGCGTTTGTGGTCGATATTCCAACAAATCGCACTACGCATTACAGAGAAAATTCGTTTTTTGTCCGAACAGTTCGTATGTGGAACAAAATACCTGCAGATGTCTTCCCCGCGACTTACAATTTGAGGGGGTTCAAGTCGAATATCCACAGACACTACTCCCTTTATCCTCCTTCCCAAAATCTATTTTCCTAGTTCCAGCGCAATGCACTGCATATGTAGAGGTTATCCCCTGAGTGCTGGTCCTACTCCTAAAAAAAAAAACACCGCTGTGAAGTGGTCTGTCGAACTCGTTTTTGTTGGACACTGAGCACACGCGGCACCCATCTTGCCGATGGCTTTTTCGTATGCAAATGTTGATGCAAAATGTTGAACACACGGTCATATGAAATGTTTACCATTTCAACAATCTCACGTAACTTGACGCGGCGATCATTCATAACGATATCGAGGATTTTCTTGATATTTTCTTCAGTAACCACCTCTTTTGGCCTTCCTGTTGATGGTATTGTTGCAGTTCTTGTTCGACCGCGTTTAAATTCAGCAATCCAATATTTTACCATAAAATCTGACGGAGCAGACTCACCGCAATGTTTATCGAGCTTTTCTTTTGTCTCTTTCGCCAATCATTACACGAAATTCACTTTTTCCCATTTTTCAAGAAACACAAAAGTTGCTTACTTCAAACGACTACAACAAATAAACTAATCGATGAATTTGGGTGAAATGTTAACAGCTGACGTTTGACAGATCGCAGTTTCTAAAAAAAAAGTTTTTGTGTTGGTTATGCCATCTAGCGCTAGATAGCTTCAATATTAATCCGCCCCCGTATGAAGTCCAATACATATCAACAATCAATTTCACAATACGTTAATTGCTTTCCATAGAAAAAACAATGACAAAATGAACAATTCTTGGATGATGGATGATTTTGACTTGAGAAAACCTTCACTCCATTATCTTGTATTGGGGAATTCCTGGCAAAAGTCAGGTGGGTCAGACTTCCTTTAAGTTATTTCTGTGCCCAATTTTAAAACTCTATTTTGACAGGGTCACTAGGAAAACCCGTGGGGGAGACATCTCACCTTGGTCGTAAAAACTTAAAAAGTAAATTGTTGGGATAATTAAGTGCAGAAAAACATTTTTTCATGTAGGGTCATGTAGATAGGTGAAGGGGTAGGGCAGGTGAAAATCAGAGAACATCTCAGTTTCGTTATAAAAGCTTAAAAATTTAATTTGTAAGAAATGAAGGCTTAAGGAATACAATTTGCTATATATGTATGGTTTAGTTCTTCTTGGGGGAACTTTTTACTCCGGGTCCGGTTTAGCCCATTTACGAATCTAACCTGTGCTATCCTTCAAAATTTATCTGTAGAAAATTTCAAGGGTGTGACTTTTTTCGTTTAGACTGTATCGTGTTTTCCATAGACGGGCGGATAGGCGGAAGGACGTGAGTAAGTCGTCTTAGATTTCATCATTGATGAGGAATGTGTTCACTAGGGTGCTAATTAACTATATGGGAACATTTTTTGAAGAAATTTCTTTCACGCCAACCCCCAGGTTGGTTCGAATTGCTTGACAATTTGAACTCAATCGGATGAGGGGATAGGGTGCCCCTGGCCCCCCAAAAATTTACAAAATATATGATTTTTGACTTTGATTGTCAATAACTTTGTGTATATTTATTTTACAATAAAATTTTTAGTAAAGGTTATAGATCAAACCCAGAGGAACAACTTTTGCTCACAAATATTTGTCGTCGCTCTAATATTTGCTGAATTAAAAAAAAAAAAAAATAAACGAAAAACTATGGATTTATTCAAATGTTTTATGGGTGGGAGCACAAGAATGTACCAAAGAAACTTTAAACTTCCCAACCCTGGAAGTGAAATTTTAATTTTTTATACCCTTCACAAAAAAGTGAATTTCTTCGATATGCACATGGGACCCCATAAAGTGTATATATTCTGAATCCTTATAAATATCGATGAAATTCAAAAATCAACTATTTTTTTAATGTTTGTAAATTAAACCTATTTCGTGCTTTAGGAAGCCTCAATGGTCTATTAAAAACTTCCAGGGATGGGAAAAAATTTTTTTTTTCGGCCTATTTCGTATATTGTAGTACATGTAGTAACTAAAATTGTAAAAAAAATTAAGTTTTTCTTTAACAAAACCTCTTTATACGCCATGAAGATTTGCATTGGCCAAAAAAAATTTTTTAATTCAAATTTCGCTTCCAGGAGTGGGAAATTGAACTTTTTTTATACGTAAAAGTAACCAAAGAGGCAATTGATGTTGTTTTTTTTTTTTTGCTAACTAAAACTATTTTATATTTTAGGAAGAACAAAATTGGTATCAAAAATTCAAAAATAAAATTTCGAATCCAGGTTTGGACAAGTGCAATATATTATACTACATGAAAGTGACCAAAATGGTTAAAAACTTGAAATTTTTCTTAAAAAAATTTCTTTATACCTCATGAAGCGTTGCACTGATAACCAAAAAAAAATAAAGTTTCGCTTCCAGGGTTGGGCAATTTAAGTTTATTTTTGATCCTTCAATATATTTTAGTATTTACATTTAATAACCAAAATGGTTAAAAACTTTTAGTTTTTCTTAAACAAAACTACTTTATACCTCATGAAGATTGATAAAGAAAATTTTAAAAAATTTAAATTTCGCTTCCAGGGTTGGGAAATTGATTTTTTTTTTTTGGTACATGGAAGTATTATAGTACATGAATGTGACTAAAATGGTTGCAAATTTTAAGTTCTTCTTTAATAATACGACTTTATACTTAATGAAGACTAGCATTGGGAAATAAATTAAAATTTCGCTTCCAGGACTGGGAAACTTAAATATTTTTTTATACATAAATGTAACCAAAAAGGCAACTAACGTCGGTTTTTTACTAATCAAAACTATTTTTTAGTTGAGTAAAAACAAAATTGGTATCAAAAATTTCAAAAAAATCAAAATTTAGATTCCAGAGGTGGATAACTGCAATATTTTGTAGTACATAAATATGACCTAAATGGTTACAAATATTAAGTTTTTCTTAAATAAAACTATTTCATGCCTCATTAAGAGTTGCATTGGTAAAAAAAAAATTTAAATTGCGTTTCCAGGGTTGGGAAATTGACATATTTATTCTGCATACAAGTAACCAAAAAGGCAATTGACGTTGCTTTTTTTACTAATTAAAACTGTTTTATAATTCAGGAATAACAAAATTGGTATTAAAATCTTAAAAATTAAAAATTTCGACTCCAGGGTTGGACAAATAAAAGTTTAAAAATTTTAATTTTTTTGTCAAGTAAAACTATGTTACAACTCACTAAGAATCGCATTGGTTAAAAAAATAAAAATTCGGTTCTAGAGTTGAAAAATCGAAACTCCAAATCTTGTGTTTTAGTGAATTAAACCTATTTTATATATCAGGAAAAATTGAGTTAGTATTAAAAAATTAAAAATTCCTTTCCAGGGTTGGAAAATTGAAAATTTTTGGTACATAAAAGTCCCCACATAAATTCCAAATTTTGTTTTTTCAGTGAATTAAGCATATTTAATACTTCGTTAAGAATTAAATTGGTATTAAAAATTTTAAAAACTAAAAATTCGGTTTTAGGGTTGGAAAATCGAAATTAGCCATATAAGTTCCTAATTTTGGTTTTTATAGATGAAATCTTTTTTATACTTCGGGAAGAGTTAAATTGGTATTAAAAGCCAAAAAAAATTAAAAATCCAATTTCAGGTTTAAAATATCGACATTTTCTGATTCATAAAAGTAACCATATTATTTGTTATTTTTAATTTTTATGATGAATTATACCTACTTTATATATCAGAAAGAAATAAATTGGTATTAAAAACCAAAAAAATCTAAAAACTATTCTACGGTTGGAAAATTAGAACTTTTTGAGGTACATGAAACGGATTTTTTCTTTTTGTTTGTAAATTAAACATATTTAATATTTTTGAAAGACGTTCAGAGGTATTAGAAATAGCTTCCTAGCGGAAAAATTTAAACGAAAAGAATTACATCTGTGAAGGGTATTTAAGATTCGGCACAGCCGAATAGGGTATTAGAAATGCAACAAATAAATTATGAGCAAAAGTTGTTTCTCTGAGTTTGATCTATAACTTTTGCTAACAATCCCTTTTTTGTGAAATAAATATTAACTAATTTATTGTCAATCAAAGCAAAAAATCCGGTATTTTTCAGTTTTTGGGGGGGTCAGGGGCTCCCTATTCCCTCATCCTATTGAGCTCAAATTTTCAAGGGACCATTCGTTTAGCAATTCAAACCAATCTGGGGGTTGGCGTGAAACAAATTCCAACTTTGAAAAATAATTGGCAGCCTAGTATACACTTTATAAGTCCTTGGAGGAATGACAAAGTGAATAAATCTTTCAATTAGATTTTGGAGGGTACAAAACAAATAAGAGAAAATCTTCCAGTATTGTAGTGCATCATAGTTTTCTTTCAAATACATCTTTTGAGGGCGACATTGGACGTGAGTGTTCTATTCACAGGATCTAGTGAATCTTAGATGTCCTTCACCGAGGTACGCTTGAAGCATATACTCACATTAATTCAACAATGGAATCTTACTGATTTTCAATACTAACTCATTTCTTTCTACAATGTAAAATACATTTGATTGACAAATAAAAAAATTTTTTTTAATTTAGTTAATTTAATATGCAAAAAGGAATTTCAAGAAAACATTTCTCTTAGTTTTATGTACCGAAAAAATTCAATTGTCCAGTCGTGGAGTATTATTTTTAATTTTGTTTTTTTTTCCTGAAGCATGAATTAAATAAAACAGTTTTAATTGCCAAAAAATAAAAACAGAGTTCTTGTTGCAAAACCCTTTAGTATGAAAATGAATGCTCTGTTAGGAAAGTGCATTTCGGGATGAATGTATGCGTGAGCAACAAAAATTGCCGTATTTGGTATGAAGAACATCAAGGATCATTGCAAGAACTGCATGCATTCTGAAAATGCACTGTTTGATGTGAATTATAGTCCGGTGGCACATTTTTTTTAACGACGAAGGCAATAACGTTACTTTGAATTGCGAGCGCTACCGTGCGCTATTTACAACAGGGCGGCACCACATGAAACACAGTATGCCAAACTTCTTCACGTTTAGGGACCGTCAATTTACCGTCTAGATTTATTTCTATAGAGACAAGCCCGCAAAGGATGAATAGAAGCCAATAATGAATAATTTATTCTACACTTGTGTCGAACTCTTTCATTCACTCGTTTTTTGACAAGAACCTGTGATCGAACCCATTTATATTACATTGGTTTGATCGAAGGTGCTTGTCAAAAACCAGCGAATGAACGAGTTCGACACAAGTCTAATTTATTCGTGAGATACCGGCCCATATAGTGGAGCGGTTATGCAGCCGCGGTCAACATTTACCTGAAATCCTCTTTAAACGTTCAATTATAAAGAGCGTTCTACCGACTCCAATAAAGATTTCATAGATTTCTCTAAATTTTATGTGTTTTTTCTTTAAATCATCCATTACAACGAGTTCGATCTGTTTAAATTTGAATCTTCTTCAGAAACACATAAAAGGACTTTACATGTTTTATTTAAGAGTTTTATTTAAGAGATTTAAGAATTTATATCATGCTAGTTATTTAATTTTAATTTAGATATTTATTTAATTTTTATACTTGTATATAATAAAACATTTCATACAAGTAAGAGAAATGAAGAGATAAAACTGCAATGTTTGTTGGCTTCGCTTAATACAGAAACATCAGCATCAGCAAGATTTTGTGGCATATTTACTCTGGGGCTTTAAGGTAATAAAAACAACATTTTACGTTTACCCCTCTTGTAGATTTCTATAAAATATGTTTTTACTCAAGGTACGAAAGTATAAAACAAGTGCATACGTAAATATGTATTCATTGAAGAAGAAGGGCCACGGCACACAGACTTTCTTTGCAGGCAAACAAAAAAAACGTAAACCTGCATGTTTTCGCAATCTTTAAATACTGCAAGAAAAGCGATAAAATATCCTTGAGAATTTGTAGCATGTGTTCGTTCGTTGACAAAACAGTGTGTTTGCAAGTGTGCCAGTGCACGTATGCATTTTAAAATAGATCTGTGTGTATCTATACATTTTTCTTTTAAACTCTTCATTTACTCATTTTGCCTTTTTTGTCACTTGCTCTTGTGCGCTTGCAAAAAAAATTAAAGTTTTTGTTAGTTTGTATCAGACATCTGCAACAAGTGCTAAATTTCCGAGTATACAATATCAGGCACATTGATTTTTATGATCTACTCGTTTTTGTTCAAAAGCAAAAAGAAAACACTAGTTTACTGAACAGTTCGTTTCAACCATTCAGTTTATGGCAAAACAAAAAGCACTTGGCTTTATCACAATCTAACAACAAAATGTTCCAAGTTCAGCTGCAACCCTCTTGCGTCTTTGCTACGCACAAAACGTTGTTGTTGGCTTTGTTGTATTGCAATTTAGCAAGACAGTGAGTTTTCATAACAATCAAACGAAATCATTTTTGCCGTTTGACTTGCCTTTGCAGAAAACTATTTTCAAAACTTTAAAAGATTTCAATGTACTAAAGAGTTTTTCAACAATAATTTGGCTTTCTAAAACAAAATAACACAAAAAATTTAGATAAAAATGATTAAAATTTTTAATGTATGACGAAGAGAAAAGTTCGCCAATTATGAATGAAAAATGATATCTGGCAAATGTGCACCACAACCACGCAAAATCCGTCATGTGGTGGTTTTGGAATATCCCGATTGTTGAGAAAGTCGAGGAATTGACAAATTTGGATCTGCTTCAATACTGTGGTTCACGGCTGCGATGTTTTCTGAAAAATGAGTATCTTGGACTTACGTAGTTTGAGAAGAAACGCGACGATATGATGAAATGCCTACAAATAGAATGTAGTATATGCCCTATAATGGCGGGAGTCTAAAAATATAAGTCACATGTTATGGGTTTATACCCATTAAAGGGATTGATGAGAAGGAAACTGGGGCTAAAGTACAGTAAATGCAAAAAAAATCTAACAGACATTTATTCTGACTTGAATTAGTAAACAATTCAAATTGGCGTTTTGGTTTTTTCTTTGAAGCCAAAATATTCTTTTTTAGCAAATTAACTATATCGTATAAAAGAGTATAAACGCAATTAAATATATTTCCAACCAAAAAACGCACCAAGCAAAGCCGGACGAGTCTGCTTGTACATATACATATGTGACAGCGCAGAGAAAGGGACCTAAGACTAAAAAAATCAATTTCCACTTTGTTTTTTTTTTTTGATGTGGATAACTGAGCATCGAATGGGACCGATCCCATACCCCAAAAGTGTTCCCTCCCAGAGATATGCGCGTCTTATGAAGTGATGGTACACCAAAGATACACGTATTTAAATCTTTAAAATGGCTCTCCTAAACAAACCCGGTTTTTACCCTTAGGTCCCTTTCTATTTTGCGCGTCACATATGGAACTGCAATCGAGACATTAACCGCTCAGACAGTCAATTCATATTCGAGTATTTGTGCATGATGTGAAGTACACAATTAGGAGAGTATGATAAATTGCATGATGAAATATATTGAGAATATTTGATTTGTTTATTTAATATATTAAATGCTTCAAACATTATTTGAGTTCTTGTAATATCATTAACATCTGCTCTTTGGTTTGGTTAGTTTTGATTAGCCGGACAATCGAATTAAGCTTTTATAATAATTTCACGCTTTACATAAAGCTACTTACGAGCCTTACAAGCCACAATTTCCTTTAACTAATTAATTATATTATTCGATTTTCAATACGTTTCTGAAGCCCTTTCAGAGCACAAGCGGACAAGACTCATTCATGGAATATAATCATGCGAATGAATACAATACAAACAAACTGTACATTTAAAATGCCAGGAATCCAGTTTGAATAAATCATTCAATATAAAAGAAGGCTAAATAAATTCATTTTAACGAGCACAAATAATACATGACTAGAAAAACATGCTGTATGATAAGAGTTCTATAGAAACAAGAAATTTATTAAAATAATTACACATGCATTAATAACAGCTTTCCAACATCGTATTTCTCAAAAATTTGGTTTTTGCCAAAAGGAAAACAATTTTCTGATTATTGTTTGCAAAATGGGGGTTTTGGAAATTTGTAAAATAGTTGATGAATCCGTAGTGTTTATTTGAAGAACAATGAAATATTAGATTTCCTCGTAATACATCGTTAAATGCTGATTAAACACAATGGCCTAAATCTCAATCGCACTTCACCAAATCAGATAATTCCTTTAGGTAATGGCTTTATGCTTATAAAAAGCGAACACAAATAAGCGATGCCCGTTTGTCTATACGTGAAATCGGTGAATAAAAAGGTTGCAGAATTCAAATATTTTTTGCTACAAAGGTTACAAGTTTAAATTTTTTTAAGTAAAGCTATTTTATACCCCATCAAGAGTTCAGTTGGTATTAAAAACAAAAAACAAAACAAAGTGAATATACCCTCCAAATTCTTTTTTGGAGGGTATAATAAAAATTCGTTCTCAGGGTTGGAAGTTTGATATTTTGTTTTGGTACATAACAGTAACCAAAAAGGCAATTGCCATTTTTATACCCTCCAAAAAAGAATTTGGAGGGTATATTCACTTTGTCATTCCGTTTGTAACGCATCGAAATATCCATCTCAGACCCCATAAAGTATATATATTCTTGATCAGTGATGAAATCTAAGACGAACTGAGCATGTCCGTCCGTCCGTCCGTCTGTGGAAATCACGATTCAGTCCAAACGAAAAGAGCTAGACTCTTGAAATTTGGCATAAATATATTTTAAAACTTAGAGCAGGTTAAGTTCGAAGATGGGCTAAATCGGGCAAGAGGGAAAAAAGTTCCCCTAAGAAGAACTAAACCAACCCAGAAAAAACAACATAATTTTTAAAGTTTTTTGGTTATTTTGTTAAGCAAATGATATATTTTTATGTCAAATACGGTCCAACGCCTTAAACTTGGAGCCATTAAATAAAATAAAAATATTTTTGACCCCGCCCACTTCAGTGGGCGTTATTATAGGCAAAATAGCATAAAAATTTAACAAATTGTTTTACTTAAGCCTACATTCCTTAAAAATAACACTTTTAAGCTTTAATGACGAAGCTGAGACGAAATCTGGGACTACTCTGCCCTACACCCCCCCCCCCCCCCTCTTCCTTTGCCACCAAAATGACCCTACCAAAAAAAAATGTTTTTTTAAATTTTGTATATAATCATCCCAAACATTTATCTTTAGAGTTTTATGACTGCCGATTTCTGCCGTACCTCCCCCCCTCTTCCTTTGCTACCTAAATGACCCTACCAAAAAAAAAATTTTTTTTTTAATTTTTTATATAATCATCCCAAGCATTTATCTTTAGAGTTTTATGACTGCCTGTTGCTGCCCTACCCCCTCCTCCCCCTTTGCCCGCTAAATGACCCTATTAAAAATAAATATAAATTTTTTTTAATTTTGTGTACAATCATCCCAAGCATTTATTTTTACAGTTTTATGTGTATCTGTTTCTGCCTACCCCCTCTCCCCCTTTGCCCTTTAAATGACCCTATCAAAAAAAAGAAATTTTAATTTTGTATATAATTATCCCAAGCATTTATTTTTATAGTTTTATGACAAAGGTGAAATGTCTCCCCCACAGCCCTTGCCAGAGCGACCCCGCCAAAATACAGTTTTTATAGCCTCCAAAGAGAATTGTGATGAAGTCTAAGACGGTCTAGCAATGCCCATACGTTCGTCTGTGGAAAACATGATATTGTATATTTTTGAACCCCGCCCCCTTTAGTGGGCGTTGACGTCCGATATTATATAAAGGAACTCTGTCCCACCAAGTTAAGCATATCAAATTCACTTACTAAATATTTGGAGGGTATTTAAGATTCGACCCGGTCGAATATAACGTTTTTACTTGTTTTTACTAATTAAAACTATTTTATAATTCAGGAAGAAAAAAATTGGTATTAAAAATTAAATGAAATAAATAAAAAACCGATTCCAGGGTTGGAAAATCACAATTTGTTTTGGTACATAATAGTAACCATATAAATTCCTAATGATGATTTTTTGGTGAATTATACCTACTTTATACTTCAGGAAGAATTAAATTGGTATTAAAAATAAAAAATAAATCTAAAATTTGATTCCAGGGCTGGACAATCGAAATATTTTTTTTGTATACAAAATAACCATATAAGTTCCTAAAGTTGCATCTTTTAGTAAATTAAATCTGTTTTATACTTAGAAACTAAAATTCTATTCCAAGGTTGGTCAATAATTAATTTTTTTTTGTACATAAGATTAAAGAGACGATTGCAGGGTTGGACCATTAACCCATACTCAGCCAAGGAACTTCAAACGAGAGTTTTTTCAAAATATGAATGATTCTTATATTAATTTGGGTCTGCTGAATCCAAATCCGTTGTCGCTTTGGCGCTATCGTGTCCATGATCCCAGGAAATAGGTGTTCGTAAGCGCGAACATTGGCTTTAATTTAACATGAATGTCGCATATGAACCAATTTTTGTGTACTTATAAAAATTTTCATTTATATGTAAAAATACGATTATCAACTGACGAGAAATGTATGTAATATATTTATTAAGATATAAAAATAATAAGATTTTTTTATATTATATTTATGGCATCTAAGAGCTTTTTCTTGTGATTCAACTATTGGAATAAGTTCGCCTACAATACGTGGCAGTTGGTAAGTAACGTTTCTGTCGGATCTTTCTTGAGCATTCAGCATCTGGCTTAATAGCAAAGCTTTGCCGACGCTCACCCTGAAATCTTTTTGAGATAACTTTTTTCCTCCTTCTGATTCCATGCATTAGCCACTGATGAGCTGAGAACCGAAATAAAAAAAGGCCAATACCACTTCCTTGACTTAATATTTATTCTGTAGTTTGAAGCACATTCAAACATATTCTCAAGCACATTCTCATATTTTTTCAATTCTTTCCTCCATCGCTTTACGCTGCGCATCGGTTTAATTTGGTCGAAGTTGGTAAGAGCCGTCACATCTTTGTTGTCTGACCAACGACAAACCAATACCGAATTTGTCCTATCAAATAAGCAATCATATTCTCCCCGTTTCATTTCGCTTTTTTTTTAATTTTGTGGTTTTAGTGAATTAAACCTATTAGATATTTCAGAAAAAATTAAACTAGTATCAAAACATTATAAATTCGGTTCCAGGGTTGGAAAATTGAAATATTTTTGGTATATAAAAGTACATACATAAATTCCAAATTTTGTTTTTTAGTGAATTAAACCTATTTTATATATCAGAAAAAATTAAATTAGTATTAAAAAATTAAAAATTCGGTTCGCGGGTTTAAAAATCGACATTTTCTGATTCATAACAGCATCCATTTTATATGTTATTTTTGATTTTTATGATGAATTATACCTACTTTATACATCAGAAAGAAGTAAACTGGTATTAAAAACCAACAAAATCTAAAAGACGATTCTACGGTTGGATAACTAGAACTTTTTGGGGTACATGAAACGGATTTTTTGTTTTGTTTGTAATTTAAACATATTTCATATTTTTGAAAGACGTTCATAGGTATTAGATATAAGAAAAGCCAAACATTTAGCTTCCTAGCCAAAAAATTTAAACGTTTTCTTAAATATAAAAGTAACCGATAACATCATTTTGATTTTTTAATTAAACCTACTTTCTGTTTTGGCAAGAAAGAAAGAAAGAAGAGTTACATCTGTGAAGGGTATTTAAGATTCGGCACAGCCGAATATAGCACTTTTACTTGTTAATTCTAAAAAATCCTCTGAAATCGCGTCCCACGAAATATCCCTTCACTTAAAATATGAGATAAAATTTACAAATTATTTTTACGGTTAATTAAAGTTAGACTACTTATTTCATAATAGAATCTCTAAGTTTTCAAAAAGTAATGCATAAAGCTTTCGAATTTGGCGATAAAAATGGGTAAAAAACAGGGGCCGAAAATGGGTTAAAAATTTTATGGTACAAACCAAATAGATTACTAATTTTGGTTTTTTGTGAATTAAACCTATTTTAAACATCAAGAAGAATAGAACTGATATTAAAAATAAAAAAAATATATTGAACTAACGAGTCTAGTGTTGGACAATTGAATATTTTTTTAGTACATAAAATTAACCAAGTGATTTAAAGCATATTTTTTTAAGAATGTCGATGCTATTAGAAATCAGAAAAAGACAACTTCAGAGCAGTAAAATTTTAAAATAATAAAAATTTGTTACTTTAGTAATAATACATATTTTCTATTTTACAGAGAAACAATTAGTATTAAATCAAAGATCGAAAAGATAAAATGCGGCGCTAACCGAATTATATATTTTAAATTTATTATTTATTTTATTAAATTTGTTTGTGTACATGCATATCTCTAATTAAATGTTGTTTTCTTTTATAGGTCTTAGTTTACATAACATCTTAAGGTAAGTTTAATGATAATGATGTATTTAACCTTTAACAAAAATTTTCAGTCGGATATATTTTTAGCAAACAAAACGGAAAAATGCATAACGTTTTATCCCACAAATAAAGTTTGTACTTAAAATTTTAAGGGTACTAAAATGATTTTTAAAGATTCAGTTATTTTCTATAACTATGCTGCACTCTTTTAGAGAAAATTATTTGTTCCACAGACCAGGCTGTAGATCTCTAAATGGGTAAAACTTTCTCAACAATAGACGTGTGCTAAATAAATTATACTCCGGTGAAGTATATCTATGTTTTGCTCTGTCTATATACCCATTCCTAGAATGTGATTTTCCTATGGAAGTTTTGTCTTGAGACCGTAACACAAAGCATATTTAATATTATTTGTTATGGATTCCATATTAATCATGTAAAAACTTTTCATATTTAATATTGAAAATATTTAAAAATGGCAAAAGTATTTTGCAATTAAAATCTGTAAATAAACATTAAACTATTTACTAATTACAAGAGCACTTAATTTTAATCAACAATATTTATATCCTGGATGTATCCCAGCAAATATTTTCATTTCATTTCGAAAAGGCTTTTGCAGTTGAATTATTTTCTTAGTTGCATTTTTAAAAGAGCAGTTTTTTAAGCACAGAAAACTAAAAAGTTTTTTATGTAAGTATTTTTATCCAACATTCATATTGCTAATATTAAATTCAATTAAGATTTATAATCTAATTGTTCGAATATTTGTTTAAATTCAGAAAGACATGATAAATATTCCAAGGCAAAAAGGAAAGTCAACATCAGTCTTAAATTATGCGACTTACACAGCAGAACAGGAGGCTTATTCTGAATTGCGATGCGAATGAAAAACTGAACGCATTTGTATGCTATTAACATTAAAATGCGAAAGCACTTCCTTTCGCATCGCAATTCAGAATAACCCCCGAGCTGTTTTCGAAAGCCCCTAAACATTCATCATCAGTACTCATGTGTATTTTGTTTGCCACCACGTATTATTATTTATTTAATTTTTATTATTTTTTTGGTTACTAGATAATTTAAGTCTATATAAAATAAAAGTAAAATCTTAATATTCAGAAAAGTTTGTTAATTAATATATACACACATACAAATATACTTCAAGTGTTATGGCAACACTTGTCAGTTGTATAATAATATTTCTGTATCCCCTTGTTACCAAAAATTTTATTTTGAGAAGTAAATAAATACTGTTTAAATAAGTCACATGTGTTGAGAAGAAGATTTGTTAAAATAAATCGCGGACTAAAATGTAATATGAAGTGTCCTTTAAGAACTCTATTTTAATAGTTCTATAGCAGGGTTAAGGTACAATCTCATACATCCTAACAAAAACTTAGAAAATATTTTTTCTGTTTCAGAGCATAAACTGAAAGAGTCAGAGGATGACTCTGATTAAGTTTTTTTTATATTTTTTTAACTTTATTTATCATACTGTTATAAAATTTTTTATTTGACATATTGTCACAATTCTATTTTAAATGAAAGATGTGCATTTCTAGGCCAACTTACTTCTTAACCTCAAATTTGCCCACTCTGTATTACTATAATAAGTTTTTGATTTTGTTTGGCCGGCTGTGTGGCTTGTGGCGCCATGTCGCTGAAACCAAAGGCCACAAAAATTTATTATCATGGTTTGATAGCGCAGGGAATTCATGGTGAAGGCGTTTCCCAACTCATTTTCGAAAAAATTCGTGCCGATGATGTCGCCTGACCACAAATCGCATCATACATCACTTTCTTTAAAAGTCCGAGGTTCCGAGGACTGCTTGTGCCCCATATGCGATAATTTTAGTTGTTTACTTAGCCGCCTGGTCTAAAGTTGGGCTATTCACTAATGATGATTTTCGGTGAATTCGGTGTTTTGGTTCAGTTTTTCAAACAGTAAATTTTCACCATTAAAATTCATTGTTCAAGATTGTAGCGTTCCTTGGTTACAATTTTCTAAAATTTAAATAAATAAATGGCAAAGGATGGAAGTTCCGCTCTTAACATTTCATCATTTGGCAGCCAACTTACTTCCTAACCTCAAATTTGACCACCCTGTATATGTGTGAAGAGACTTGATAAAGGATCTCTTATGTAATCGAACTATTTTTATACCCTTCACAAAAAAGTGAAAGGGTATATATAGGTTTGTCACTCCGTATGTAATTTCTTCGATATGCACATGGGACCCCATAAAGTATATATATTCTGGATCCTTATGAATAGCGATGACGATTGAGCGATGTCCGTCTTTCCGTCGGTCCGTCCGTCTGTACGTGAAATCAGTTTTCCCAAGCCCCCAGAAGAGCTAGGGACTTCGTTCTTGGACCGTTGGATTGGAAATGAACTTAAATAGAGTGCTCTTGAAATCCGAAGTATGGTTCCAGAGCTGGGAAGCTTACACCTATTTCTCGACGCAAAATTTATGCCAAAAATCGATTATTTTTTTAATGTTTGTAAATTAAACCTATTTCGTGCTTTGGGGAGCCTCAATGGTCTAAAAAAATAAACATTTTTTTCCAGGGATGGGAAATTAAACATTTTTTTTTCAGCCTATTCCGTATTTTGTAGTACATGTAGTAACTAAAATTGTTAAAATTTCAAGTTTTTCTTTAACAAAACCTTTTTATGCGTCATAAAGATTTGCATTGGCCAAGAAAAAAATTTTTAAATTCAAATTTTGCTTCCAGGGGTGGGAAATTGAATTTTTTTATACATGAAAGTAATCAAACAGGCAACTGATGTTGTTTTTTTTTGTTTTTGCTAACTAAAACTGTCTTATAATTTAGGAAGAACAAAATTGGTTTCAAAAATTCAAAAATAAAATATACAATTTCGAACCCAGGGATGGACAAGTGCAATATTTAATAGTACATGAAAGTGACCACAAAATGGTTAAACATTTTAAATTTTTCTTAAAAAAATTATTTTATACTTCAAGAAAAAAAACCTCATTTATACCTCATAAATAGTTACATTAAAAAAAAAAAAAACAAAAAAAAAATCAAAATTTCGTTTCTTGGGTTGGGAAATTGAAATATTTTTTCTGCATAAAAGTAATCAAAAAGGCAATTGACGTTGTTTCTTTTTGCAAATTAAATGGTATTAAAATCTTAAAAAATCAAAACTTCGACTCCAGGGTTGGATAAATGAAATATTTTATGGTACATGAAAGTGACAAAAAAATTTAAAAATTTTAATTTTTTTGTCAAGTAAAACTATGTTACACCTCACTAAGAATAACTGCATTGGTAAGAGAATAAAAATTCGCTTCCAGAGTTTGAAAATCGAAATATTTTTGGTACATAAAAGTACCCACACAAATTGCATATTTTGTGTTTTTAGTGAGTTAAACCTATTTTATATTTCAGCAAAAATTAAATTAGTATTAAAAATTCGGTTCCAGGGTTGGAAAATCTAAATTTTTTGGTACATGAAAGTACCCACATAAATTCCCAATTTTGGTTTTTTCAGTAAATAAAACATATTTTATACTTCACTAAGAATTAAATTGGTATTAAAATTTTTAAAAACTAAAAATTCGGTTCCAGGGTTGGATAATCGAAATATTTTTGGTACACAAAAATTAACCATATAAGTTCCTAATTTTGTTTTTTAGTGAATGAAATCTTTTTTTTATGCTTCGGGAAGAGTTAAATTGTTATTAAAAACCAACAAAATTTAAAAGACGATTCTGCGGTTGGACAATTAGAACTTTTTGGGGTACATGAAACGGGTTTTTTCTTTTTGTTTGTAAATTAAACATATTTAATATTTTTAAAAGACGTTCAGAGGTAACAGAAAAAGGAAAAGACAAACATTTAGCTCCCTAACCGAAAAATTTAAACGTTTTCTTATATATAAAATTAACCGATAACCTCATTTTGATTTTTTAATTAAACCTATTTTCTGTTTTGACAAGAATGAAAGAAATAAGAATTACATCTGTGAAAGGTATTTACGATTCGGCAGAGCCGAATATAGCACTTTTACTTGTTTTATCTCAAATGAAAACTTACGACGATTTCTGATTTCATTTTAGTGCTTCGATGCACACAAAAAGTTTTTACTGGGATAGAATCTTCTTATTAACATATTTTTAATAAAAAAGAACATTATTACATGTTAATATTAATATATAATTTAATTATCAAAAAGTTTTATAATTGGACGGCATTTTCTTTGTGAAAATGTAAAATTAATTTAGAGTAAAATACTTATTTATATTACACATGCATATTTACAAATACTTGCAATCATTTTTTATATATATAGGGTCCGCCATCTAACGCTTTTTTTTCAACTAGTGCCTATTTCGTGAACACTTACATATTTCGTAACACTTAGCTCATGTCTGATTTGACAGATAATTAGTTTTATCCTTGCGCTGAACGAATATGGTTGTGTATACGCTTGATTAACGCTTCGCTAAGTGGACCTGCGATCGACTTCAGAAGATGCCAATTTTGCAAAAAAAAAATCATATTTTCAGATGAAGCTCATTTTGATCTTGGCGGGTATGTAAACAAGCAAAATTGTTGCATTTGGGGCACAGAAAACCCGCACGCATTCATTGAAAAGCCGACGCACCCAAAACGTGTCACTGTTTGGTGCGGATTTTGGTCCAGAGGCATAACTGGGCCATTTTAATTTGAAAATGAGCAAGGAGTGACCGTTACAGTCAATGGCGATCGCTATCGGGCCATGTTGAACGAATTTTTGTTCACAAAAATTGAAGAGGAGGATATTGGCAACATTTGGTTTCAACAGGACGG